>CM060951.1:129302447-129334947 GCA_030765055.1 Mantis religiosa
GCCTTAGCACGGCTTCCTTCGGAAGGGAAATGAAGCCGGAGGTCCCGTGTCTCAGATTTAAGGCTCCTAAAAGAACCGCAAGTATGATTAAGAAGTCTCTGAGCAAAATTAAGCTCTGTTTCGCGCCTAATGTAGACTAGCACACAGAACCACAGCAGTCAAAGCGGCTCCATAATTAATTCATTTGTGCGCCTGATTTCCACTTGCGCCTTGAACTGTTTTTCTCTTTGACGTGAGTTAACAATAATTATATTCCATTAGCTAAAGAGACATAATTAATTTCCGGTTCTTTAACCAAATTGCATCACTAATGACTCCCTGTCTCCGCCTGTTTTCTGACAAAACTTTAACTCGTGGTTTTACATTATACATTATTTTTTAACATATGTACATTACTTATTGGAATGATTAATTCATCCTGCCCTTTGTTTATCCATCAAACTTCCGTTATCGCAGGTAAACACGCTTCGGTTATGTAATATATGCAACATTGTGTACATAAGACTGCTATACCACTTAATGGCTAGTGAAATATGCCTTTGGTACTATCTTTCAAGGAAGTAGAAGTACACTTTCCGCGATTCAGTATCATTCAGGCGTTCCGTGACTGGAGATAATTTAAATTAAATCGGCCATGTTCGTAAATGTATGGCGTTGTGGTCGCAATTTAATTTGTCATTCACTTCGAGGTTATGTTATTCACTAAGGCTGTGTTATCCAGTATAACGAAATATCACAAATAAAGTAGCAATTCTCTTGCATATGAGCTACATTGCGTTGGAAATTATGCAAGAAAACAGAAAATCCTTGGAATTATGAGCCTAACAGGACCGACATCTATGTTGTGTATGTCTTGAGTATAACCGCTCTTATGGCTCAATGGCTAAACGCAGGCTGTGACGAGCGGCACGAGGGTTCATCGTTCAAGCCCTAACATGTGGGCATACCTTTTATCTTCAAATTAATTTTTTTGTTAGACACTGTACAAACCAATTTACAACTGTGCATTTGCGACTGAGTTATCTACATGGCATTGCAGAATAACGAAGAAAGTATAAAACACATGGAATGATGATTTTAATAGAACCCAATCTACATTCGTGGTATATAAGTGGAGCTAAAACGATGGCTCTCTCTTTTAAAATACGCGGGGATTTTAGGACCCGGGTATAGGACCGGTGCCTACTCAGCACCGCGAGGAAAGTGAGGAGCTTACGATAGGCAAGCGGCCCTGTTGGGGGATGCCGAAATGCTGACCACATATCCTCCCCGCATCGGTTGGATAATCGCCCACCTAAGTCGTGCGCCAGTGGGCGTGAGGTCGGCACTCGGGTTGGCAGGCTCAGGCACACATGGGGCTGTTACGCCATGGGTTACGTTACTCCATTGAATTATACAGAAGTATATTGCAGCTGTAAGTTTGTTCTTCTCTAAATCAGAAATCTTCAGCTTCTTGTTACTTTATGTGTAAGTTTATTGCTATGATGAGATGGAACGTGTGCACAGTTTAGCAGTTGGATCCATTAAAGTTATTATTTATTCCACTGTTTTTCTCTTTAAAATGGTGTAGTAATAACTTAGCTGCAGGAGCAATGATTCGTTAACGTGTATTGTAAAGTAAGCATTTTGGAACAAAAAATCGCGATCGTGTGCTACGTTCGAACCGCTCTCTGTCTCTCTCTGTCTCTGTCTGTCTCTCTCTCTCTCTCTCTCTCTCTCTCTCTCTCTCTCTCTCTCTCTCTCTCTCTCTCTCTCTCTCTCTCTCTCTCTCTCTCTCTCTCTCTCTCTCTCTCTCTCTCTCTCTCTCTCTCTCTCTCTCTCTCTCTCTCTCTCTCTCTCTCTCTCTCTCTCTCTCTCTCTCTCTCTCTCTCTCTGACTTCTGCACACAGTGTGCAATTTGTCACTGAGCTACGACAACAGATATTACAAGTAGTTTATAAACATAGATGGTGGTTCTATAAAATCGTCATTCCAAGTGTTCTCTACTTCCTTTGATATTCTGTAATGCCATGTTAAGACAACTTAGCCGCTAGTTGGTTACAGCATCTAGCAAAGCAAAGAATTTGGAGATAAGTGTTCCCAAAAGTTAGGGCTCCAACCGTCAATCCTCGTCCCGCCTGCGTTTGCCACTGAGCTATGAGAGCGCCTGATAGAACTTGCCTGATGCATAACATAGATATCGCTTCTGTTAAAATCGTAATTCCAAGGGTTTTCCATTTTCTTGCATACTCTCTAACGGAATGCACTTAATAGCTCAGCAAAAGGAGAATTGCTACTTTCTTTGCGATACTTATTCAATCTTTCGTCATACTGGGTTAATATAGCCATAGAAATCCTTGAAGCGAGTAACAGGTTAAAATAGCGACCACGACTCTATACATATACGAATACGGCCGATATAGTTTCCATACCCTCTAGTCGCGGAACACGTGGCTGACACTGAGCCGCGGAACGTGTACATTTACTTTCTTGAAGGATAGTACAGGTCTTAGATGATAATGTTTACTTTTTGCCGCACATCTGACCCAATTAATTTTCTACACTCACGCCATCTCCTGACCTGGCATTAAATTTACTGAAAACAGTCTTTTGTTCAGTGAGGCGAATATTGATGTGTTTGGTCTTTGTTTATATGTATTATATCCAGCGATTCATTTGTGGTGATAACATTTAATAAATATCCTGATGATGGGAGAGATGCATACTCCCTAAACGTCGATTTCTACTCGTCTTTTCACCTGACTTGCTTCACGAGGACAACTTGAGCAATAGCTATTCTGTTTAAACGACTTTACTTTCTTTTTGAGATTCTATGACAAGAATGCAGTGGCATATGTTATTTATTTCAATAGTTCATTTAGGTGGCCAACAAGTACAAGCATTAAATAACGATTTTTTTACTAAGGAACAAGAGCAATGATCTTTATGTGAAAGCAACAGTTCACACAGTTCTTGTCATTCAAAACATTTAGATAAATTGGGTTAATTTGAAGCAAACGTAACCAATAAAGAGGTTTCACTATCATCAAGTTTTAGAGATTCTAAATCTCTACGTTTAGTGCTGTCATAATAGTTCAGGTAATGGTATTCAATAATACTTAACATTATTTCCATGATGATAGGAAGTGCAGACATTTTAAAATCAAGATTTCATATTAAATACTTAAAATGATATCTATAAAAGAAACACTTTATATCCTAATATAATTACGTACTGTAACCGAAAATGTTGAAGAAACATAATTATCTCTATCTTTCTTATCTCTCTCTCTCACGTAGATTTTTCTATTAATAATGATGTTATGGGTGATATTTGTAGCTGGTGCAATTAAATTAAACACTAAAATAAGAGGAGGTGTTACCTATAGAATTTCGCAGCCACTTTACCTGCATCGAACCGGACAGATTTTGCCATAGTGATGAAGGCACTTTCTAAGCAGAGAGTTAGTGAGTCACTACTAAAGCAATCGCTTACTTGCCTCCTTTTCTTTCCTTCGGTATCTGCTATTTTTGATATCTGAGTACATTTTAGCCTTTTATATTGCTAAATCAGACGTTTTATTCTCTGATTTCCTTATTGAGGTGATTGGATACGAGTTTATGTAACAGTTCCTATTTAACGACATAAGTGAGCGGTTCCATTTCTACCAAATGACTTGCACTGCTCCTCCCCTATACCATTATTTTTGTATATTTAAAGCGGTTCAAGTAGAACCGCTGCTATTTTAAGATATTAGAGTAAGTTCATTCTGCAACAATTTTGCTTGTGGATATCCTGTCATGATAGCGAATACTAATACCCTTAGATATAGTTGTATCCCTTAGATTGAACAATAAAGGGGAAGTCACGTTGAGTCTAGAAATCTCGCGAAGGAATTAATCTCATTCAACTGTTGCGTGTAATTTTCCCCATCTCGCTTCATTCAACATTTCGCTAACTTTTGTATACCCGTACCTAGACAAAAAGTTCATTATGTTTTTCTTTGGGGGGGGGGAGGAGTGGGGATGGGGAGGTATCTTCTCCCGTCTTTGCTTGAAGAAGACCACTCATTTTGAGCTCCGTGCTGGACTAATGTGTTTAGCTTGTCCTACACCACACCAGGGATACCCTCTAGTGTCGCTACAGCTGTAAATTATATGTAGAAAACAAGGCTACAGAAACTGTGGGGCAGTAGGAAACTGCACACACTAAACTGTTAATTCTTAGCTGGTTACTGTGTGACGGCAATCAAATTAGCAAGTAAATTTTTCAATTTATTGTGTAATGTCTTAATACAAATTGACATTACGTACATTTGTAACATAACATTTCTTGTTGATAAAATTTGCACATTTCTTTATATTTCTATCGCATTTAATAAACTCCTATATGTGTTCAGTTAATTAGAAAGTATATTTATTGACAGAGATAGCAAACATTTTAACTCTCCTTTAAACAGTTACGAGAATAGAACCGCTCTAAAAAAAACCAAAGTAATGTGTTATATTAACAAGACTTAATCACTATCCTTCAGGTATATGTACATTACTTTAATGAACTTAATTCAAAACACTACTTTTCCATTTATTTTGGTTAATCAGTTCTGAATAAATTGTGCTATTATACATTTCGATATAGGCATAAGGGGGTTCCAGAAGATGTGAGCAACAGTCAGCTGTTTTAAGGTGGCTCGATATGCTGGCTTTGAAATTCCAGCAAGGAGTAACTGAATAATAGCACTACTTCACATTTTGACAAAGTATTTAAAAAGTAATGCAACAAATATCCCGAAATTACTTATACCATAAAGAGGTGTTTGTAGTTAACTGTATGCCTTCAAAAGTTTCTCCACTCCTGTAAAGTAAAGTTATAATTTACAGTTTTGCAAAATTCTATCAAATTCATATCGAATGAAGAGATCTTCACAGTTATTGTGCAGGAAATTCAGGATATACATTTTAACAGTCATGTAGATCTCTTAGACATCTGCTTATTTAATCAAAACCGTTAGGGCCTTTTTGGGAAAGTGGAAAACAAACAAAACTATGTTTAAGTAAGGGTGGTTTGGAGGGTCAGAATGTTCTTCAAGACCTTGTATCGCCTCCTTTAAATAATCTGAATTCCCATATGAAGTTAAGTGTTTATCCGACTTTTCATTTTTGAGGTATTTTGTACAGCAGCACGGTGTAAACACAGTACACGGACCTTTTTCTAGAACATTTTTATTTGGATTCAATTGCTTGAAAGAAATTTATTTATGGTGAAGTGTTAATATAAAATTTTGAATGGAATACAATATGTTCTTTTCCTATTAGGTACGTGATGGACCAAGTAAAATATATAAATGCAGTAACGTTTTGAACATATATACAAAGACACATCTCTGCTTAATTACTTACTTCATCACAACATGTATTCCAGAAAATAATATCAATTCAACCCACAAATAAGTAAGTGATAAAATAACGTTCAAGCGTGTCCAATAAGATGACACAACTGGGCATCTCTCCACCATTAGGGAAGCCTATGATACCTAACTTCCATGCGCGATAGCCGAAAGATGCACTTTCACTATTCACCATCCTGTAGCATTACCTCTGAAAACGTATATTCATTGAGCACTTCGATGCCCATCCTGATTCGCGTAATAACGTGTACTGGGTTGCTTGGAATGTTGTCCTTAATGAAGCGCAGCTATATATGTTGGTACTGAGCCCACTGATTTAGTAACGTTTTAAGCCAGTTATATAAATTATTTCATATAGCTCATACTCCACTCTTCACTCTCATTTCTCTCATTTCTGACAAATGTCATATAATAATTTTAAAACCGATATTAACGTTGCTTCTTTTAGGATGGTAATGCACATTAAAATATATGTACGTAAAAGACTTAAGGAATACCAATTTTTCGCTCTTTCGCCCCTTCGGATGCAATGGATTACATTCACATATATAAGTCTCTCGTTACACTGTTGAAACTGTTCTTACAAAAGTGTCTTAATTGTCTTTCAGTTGATGCAAAATTACATTCCACATATATTCTTGTTCGTAGGCATAAGAAGGATACATAGGCTAAGGGGATAGGTAGAATTATAAAAATATAATTGTTATGTTATGAGTATGACTTTAGATTTTCTTTGGATGACGAATAGAAGAAAAGGGCGATTTACAATTTAAACAGTGTAAGTACAATAAGAAATACTATCTCGTATCCAAGTACGCTAAAGATTCAAATGTTATTATAAATTGGGCCATTTAATGATCTACACTTCCGAGAACTTCAAAGTATAGGCATTTTCAGAAAATTCAAGATATGCACTTTTCGTAAATACTTAAGCATATAGTACTATAGTCAAAATCTTTTCATAAGAAAGGAATAAAAAGTGTCTAAATAAACTACTGAGATGCCAGCAATTCTTGCAATCTTCGTGTCGCATCCTTGGAAGACGCTAACTTAAATACCAACTGTGGCATTTAACCGATTTATTTTTAAGTTTGCTGTTCGCGTGCGCTCAAACACACAGAAAATAAAAATTGATATAAATTCTCTCATAATCATGCTCTTAAGATTATTTAATAGTGTATTGTGATACTAATGCGATAAGCTCTTTATACGGAACTAGGAAAGTTTTTCAATTTCCGAGATAGCGTTATGTGCTTACCACATGTGAATTGCATACCTACTACTTTTTGCCCTGTGTGTATTTGTATAATTGTACAAATTGTAATAGCACAATCAGTATTTTAAAATAAATGTTTCACGTGCCGCACTAGTGCTTTTTGCATCGCCTATATGTGTTGCCATGGAGAAATTACTTACCAGACTAGTGCAGCAATGTCAAGTTTCGATGTGTAGCAACAATAACGGTAAGTATGGAATATTAGTTACATAGTGCAAAATTAGCAAAACGTTTCAGTGTTTTATATTACAGTAGTGTAATATTTATAAGAATTATTATAAACCACATTTCAATTCTTTATTTTATGCGCATTAAAATTTTCGCACACACATTACGATCTTTGGTTTCAAGGCACTCTATTTTACAGGTTATAATAAATCATGTAAAGTTACTAGTAAACGTTAAATTATATTTTACAGTAATTATTAATACTACACACCTCACCACTTCTATAAAACTACCAAAAGATACAGACAAGGGAGATTTAACATATCAGAGATAAAAACAAGAAAGAAAAACTTACAAAACGATTTGGAAATAAATATTTTTCCCTTTCCTTTTGTTTTTCTTTAGTTTTAATGAAAAGAAGGATATGGAAGAAAGAAAGGGGTGGAAGATTATATCACTGCCATTTCGTTTCGTGTAGACTGTATGCAGATATGCGAGACATTGAAGGATTTCCACCACCTGTTGAAAAGTGCCCACCTCTTTACGCTCCTATTTTATACCCGTCAGAGGTGACTTCCATCCCTGTCAACGAATAACGTAGAAATAAAGATTTCAAAGGAAGGAAAAATAAAACCAGTAAAAATGAAGGAAGCTAAAAGCTCTTTCGTTTGCTTATCATTTTATATTGTATTAAATTGGAGATTCGTTAACAGATCGTTCTTACATCCCTATAATAGTTATTTATCACCCAACACTTAAAAGTTTCATTTTGAAACTAGCAGTTTTGTGGCTATCATATGCTATTAATACATAATAATGTTTGTATAATATTATCATATTATTTTAGTACTGAGTATTAATTATAAAGTATGTGGTTGAAATGTATGTGGAAATTGTACACATTCGGACATATTTAATGGTGAGCTATACTCTCGTTACTTAGTTATTTGGTCTTTGTTAATGTTTGATCTTAGCTCCACTTCTGACGTGATTACGTAAGCATTCTATAGGTGAATGTTGCAAAACCCAATACGCAAAGTAAGTGTCGCAAGCATAGCTTATTTAATATCATTTGACACAATTGTTACGTTCATTAGAAAATCGTTACGACTTGGGACATTAATTTCTTGTGTAGAGGAAATGACAATTGAAATTTCTTCTAGATTGGCTGAATCCATCTCCTGTCGTTAAAATAATTCGCTTTCCGTTAATCTCTATATAAACTTGAGATGAATGATCTTGCAGTTCCCAACGCAAGAAACATGGATGCTAATAATGGAGTGTAGTAAATTTATTTAAATTAATGTTATTACTTACGAATAACTCTAGCAATAATCATAGACCCTCAGAAGAGCTAATTGTTGAAATACTCCAACAAAAACTTAACGAGTACGTTCAAAAATGAGAAACCTATGTACAAGAAAAGCTTGAGAAATTGTTAAAAGCACATACACCAACTTTGTAAATTGTAAATTAATTTAATTATTACATAATTTTGAAAGAATTATTTGTTGAAAAATAATATTAAATTATCATCCCAAAGAACTTGTAAACCTACCAGGTTTTACATTTACTTTGTAATCATTTTTTAATTAACTAGTAGAAAGTGTATACTATTAACGGAATTTAAATTGTAAAACTTAAACTGATTCTCCTATTATGTTAATTAAAGCAAGCATTCTTCATTGTCATCTGTCACGATAAACATCGCTGTTGAAGATGTTCCATTACCTGTTAAAGGATTTTTCAGAATAAGTCAAGTGTCTACTTTTGTGTTTTTCCTTAGAGTATAATCTTATCACTTGAAATTTGTGTACTTCAAAAGCTCGAGAAATAAAGTTTTCCATAAAGATGTGCCTGAAGCCATTTTTCACCTCCCAAGATCAAGTATGGATACCTCGCATATCTACCTTAATTTCTATAACGTAGGCATTCTATGCCAATAATTGATACCTTTAATTGGTTTCAATTAGGACCTCAATCTGTTTTAACGCTGCTTGGGTTTGCTTATTTATTATTTTCTATTGCGGCATTAAATTCTAGCTAATTATGCTTCGAACCCCTCTGACGAAACGGCTGCCGGTTGCTACAATGGTGAGCTTTGAAATCTTTCTCTAACAGCTTGCTTGAGTCGATGTGAAGGCAAAACGTTAAGCTCCTTGATAAATTTAATGGAAACTAATACATGAAGCGAGTTGCTAAATGTTTGAATTTAAATGCTTCTGAATCTTTGCAGGAAAGTCGTTAACCATTGACATACTATAGATATCTGCTAATTTCTGAACGGCTTAAAATAAGTAAGGTGTTTCCATAAGGAATAAGTTACATTGCAGCTGGAGCCAAGCATGCCCTACGGATTGCCGAAAACAGATCACCGGAAAGCACTTCTGTAATATAAACGATTGTAAGACAAAAAGGCGTGAATTTTATAAATGCATACTCTTATCAGTATAAGTGCTACTTCACCAAAGCTTCTATTTCATATGTTGCTAAAACTTAATCTTTTAATTCGCAACGAAAGCATAGATTTTAATATGTGACCTTACCTATAGAGCCCACATCTCTGAGTATTTGCAACTCTGTCATTTCTAAATGTCCTGAATTCTAAGTACCGGAAGCTTAGGCTAATAGATTTCCTGTTGGACCTGATCAAACTAATTGCTTTTCCTCAACACATAATTTCATTGCTAATGAGTTCTTAGTTCTTGATTTACAAAACCTGTGCCTATGGTATTATGCATTAATTTTAACATATTTAAATTTATTCCAATATTTATTTGTGTACCAATTCTTTCTTTATAAGGTTACTAATCGTAGTAATCAATAATTCCTCTATAAGTAAGCACTTTAAAGTTTTGCCAAATATGCATTTTATGTTTTAAATATTCTGATACCCTGTAGAACATACTTGTGGCTATCTTATATACAAACGCAAATTTTGTATAATAGTTGACAATAATATGTAAATGGACTAGGCTGTAATAAAAATTAGATGTGATGCATTCACATATATTTATTTATTCAGCTTATTCCAAACTATTCTCATAAAACCTTAGGCTTCCTGTCAATCAAAATAAACTTTCATTTGTTCGTTTCACAACTATTGTGCAATTATAAGTAGGTATAAAATAGATAAAGTAACATATATTTAAAATCGTGTTGCTCTGTGATAGCTTGACATTGCATACTCTTTTTGCATGACTACAAGAACAAAAAATGAATAGCGCTAGCGAGGGCGCAGAGCGAAGGAGGACTTAAGCGAGAGAGCGGAGAGTAGCGACTTTTTCATTTTTTTTCCCACTTTAATATTTTTAAAATTCATACCAATATATAATATCTCGAGAATAGTTAACCCCCCAACTTTTGACATAAGTTTTGTCTATAACGAGAACTAAATTTTTTTATGTAATATGCTTTCGTCTGTCTATGATGGTTTACAAATTATACTAAAGTCGATCAGACTAAGCAGAATTCACAAGATAATTCCTGTAAGTCAATATGTCCATTTCAAATGTCATATCTCAATTCACCTATTATCTAAATTAAAATCATTTGAACTATTAAAATAACCGACTTTTAATTTCTGAGTTATTGTGTTCACAGATAAAACAAACACGCACGGGCATATGCACTCAGACCTTTTCTAAAATATTATTTTTTGGCTTCAGGGACTTCGAAACATAATTACGCATTGTAATTTGGTATCGAATTTTTAGGTGGTATTTAGCACTTCCATGGCATTTGTTTATTTCTGTTTAGTATATGTGTACGTGCATATGTTACTTTTCTGTCGGTCTGAGTGGCTCAATTGGTTAGGAGCTGGTATACTGATCCCAGGTTCACGTTTCCAACCGACCGAGCTCCCGTGGATCGAAATTCCGCAAATCTAACGTATTACTGTTTAATTGGTGACTTCATTAACAAATGAAATAATTTAATTTCGTAAATTGTCTGCAAAATATGACCACACCAATTATTATTCTTTTTAAATATTGAATAACGTATAAAGTACATTATACTTTATTTCTATCTCAGAAAATAGACTAGGTATATTTACATTTGGATGGAAAACCAAAGCAAATATCGTACTTTTTTAGTTTGACACAAAAAATATTGTAATATAATATTTGCTTAGGAAATTTCAGTGGCATGGATACTAGTAATTAGACAGCTATGCAAAAGTTAAAATACCTTATTCGTGTACGTAATTTAGTTATCCTGCAGAACAGTACAGTTTTGATCATGTTGAAAGTATAAGGAAGAGACAAAATGCATTTAAAACTAAATTGTAATGTGTATAAAAACGTTTCAATACTCCACAATACATAAACTGTAAAGAGAGGACAGAGGCGAATGGGAGCAATTAGGGAAGGGAGTGAGAGAAAGATAAAAACAGAGAGCGGACATAAGGATGAAGAGAAAAAGAATAGAGAAAAACGTGGAAATGTGAGATATATAGCGAGAGATAAAGGAAAAGAGTGAGGGAGAAAGTGAGAGGAAAACAGATTGAGACGAAACTCCTATTTGGAAACAACGGGTTCTCCGAAATTGCAAGGCGAAAAAAGTGTAAAGCATAATGAAGTGTAAATTTATTTTAAAGCATTGTTGAATGCTTTCTGATGTAACACTATCATTATGTTCTGCCTGGCATTAAGTGAAATAAATAGCTTACTGTCAGTTTATGAATAACTTTAGAATGTCCTAAATTGGGACTATTTCTTTATCGCGGTGTTGTTAATAATGTGTGATGACTTTCTTAGCATGGGTAAGTAATAGGTAGCCAGCGGGCACGAAGGTGCAGTAATTAGGACCTTCCAGCAGACGACTGAGTATCTGGTACCATATTACCGTGGCACAGCCCGTGTAGCTGCCACCTTGTCATACCTGCATTGTCAGCATTAACACTTGGCCATGAAAATAATCGGCTCAGAAAATATATTATAGAAAAGTCTAACGTTGAATTTTATGCAACAAAATTAGCAATGCATGTGGAGTGCTTTCATGCGCAGTTAGGTGCCGATGGTGCTAAGGACGCCTATACTGCAATATTTGCGATCGTGGTCATTACGGTTATTTCATTGCTAAAGGGACCTGTTTGTTAGTTGTAAGTTTTTCCTTTTTAAGAATATTGGAAAATAATTCACATCACTGAAGGTATCACTTCCAACACAATAACAGCGCGAGTATAATTTTACAAAATGATTTCGAGCAATGCCTCCAAACAGTTTTTGATACGAGGTAGTCACCGCAGGAAGAAATAATATTCCAGGAAACATCGTTTTACTGATGAGGTAGCACAGATAAATTCTAAATTGGAACATTGTGTTACATGCACATGACCCTCTCTACATAATATAGCTTATTCTTCTCCCTTTATGCAAACTGTTATTACCAAAACGTAATGTTATATCTGTTGTGTATTAATCATGGGTTTAACGTTTACAAATAATAGTTTCACCGCGGGTTAGACTGTAGGTACGGGAGACACAGAAAGCTAAAGCGATGGAGAAATCCATAAAGCTTTTAATTATAATTCCGGGTACGAGCTGCATCCCCTCAAAAGAAAATAGTACCTCATCACTTCAAAAATTGTAAGAGCGTTAGAAAGTTCAAACCAATAGCAAGGAATACTTCAAGGAATGCTTCAATTTTATTTAGCATAAATGTATTTATGGCATTTTGATCTAAAAGTAATAATTTTTCTGAAAATAAAAATGGCGAGAAAGTTACCATATAAAGTGTGACTTTGATGAGAAAATCTTCGTGTCTAATCTTGTTGAACTTAAATACCAAGTTTCATATTATTTACATTCCTCGACAGGCACGACCAGTACACCCATGACCACGCACACTCACACACATGCACAAGCACGCTTCCTCTACCTATTCTAAAGTATGCTACAGAAATTGAAATATTTAAGTTGTTCGAAAATATGCACAAACATAATCACAAGGTGTACATGGCATCTTCAATTAGCTAATTTGAGTAAATATCTATGAAGTTGTAGATTTTAATGTATAAGGATGCGAAATAATCTATTAAAGTCGTCGAACTAGTTCGGCAAGTACCTACCTTGCCCATGGGAGATGTTTCGTATTGGCTACAGGCAAGTATGGAGATCAGATTAGTCCTCAAGAAGATCTAAGGAACAGTCATTTCATTAAATTGTCATCCTTTCCTTAGTTAGGGTCTGTGGCGCATACTGTTTGAGTTAGAAGATTCACTAAACGCAATGTAAACCTTGGGATTGTGTTAATGACTTCAAAGGCCTTCGCTAGAGGGTTTGCCTCCTTTGAATATAACAGAACAGAGTTCAAAAGCATATAGCCACTAATACTAATTCTTAAAGTAAGGGAATCTGTTTGAATGATAGTTCCATCACAACTGCATCTACATAGTTGATAATGAGTTTTATAAACAATATAATTAACTAAAACATGGAAAGAGCTCTAAAGTAGATATACAGCGGTATATGTCTTTTCAGCAAGATGGTGCTCTTACTCAATGAACAGAAATAGTACAAAATGCATAATTTCCCAATAAGTTAATAGGACGAACATTGTCATCTGAAATGTCAATAAATTTTCAGATTTTGCTCCTATAAATTTCTATCTCAATGACATTTTTTCAATATAATAGTTTGCAAGAAGAACGCATAAAATTCACTGGGAAGCAATGCCAGAATTGGATAACGATAGATAACTACGCACAAAAATGTGCTTGTGCGTCAAATTTGTACTAAGCCAATGTGTAAATATATAAAAAAATGTAAATTAAATAATGCTGTGTTATTTCCTCGTATTATACTATTATACTAGGATTATCTACTTCTGCCTACTGCTGTATAATTGTAGGCACATATGTTTACAGGCTAAAACTAAATATCATATTAATCATATTTTCTGCATCCTTGAAACCTGTAAATGTTGAAAATCTTCTCGGAGTTATGAGTAACCATGGATTTATGGAGATTCGAATGGTCATAAGTGGTCAAATATTCAAATTTTAGGTATTTATTTTTTGTTGTTCTCCAGATTTTAACGATTAAAATAATATATGACACTTTACATTTACATTAAGTTAAAGTATATAATTTTCAGTTTTAACTGCTATTGTAAGTGTAAAAAAAGCTATCAACGCGACAGCAAACATAGTAAGTGTAACATTTAATCATCCATTCCTGTTTTCTATGAAAAATATCGCAATGTTATTTACGAGATGGGGACACTAAATCTGATAAAGTAGTAATAGAGGTGATGGTATAAATGTAAAGAAGCTGAAATGCATAGCATACGTACAAAAGAGTATGGGGACAGGACTAAGTAGTTTAAAATTAAAATTACTAGGGAAAATTCTTTGTGATGTAAAATCATTTGGAGGAGCAAATCGTGTTACTGATGTTAATATTCTGAATATTCAGACCTATTAAATGGACTGAGCTTTAGAAGGAATACAGATCTTCACAAAATGCAGCAAGCAGCCTGGGCAATATAATTTCATGTTCTCAACTGATGGAAATCCACGCATGGATTAGCAATGTTGTATGATGGAAATTTTTGAAGACGAAATAAAACGGGAAAGAACATGAGCACCACAAGCATTTTCTCCCTTTAGCCTACATGAAAGATATTAAACCAATTTTCAAGGATTTATCAGAGGCAGAGATTTTAAGAAAATGTCTGCATGATGGACAACCAAATCCTAATGAACCGTTTCATCATGTTATGTGGACCCAAAAATGTTTTAAAAATTGTTTCTTTAAAACAAAATAGAACAGAGACAAACTCTTCTGTTAAATTCATAACAACATGTTCAATATTAAGTAGTAAAAATTTCAACTCTTTACTCTACATGATTTATGAAAAAAAGGGAAACAAAATATTAAAAAATGTTTCTTTAAAACCAAATAGAACAGAGACAAACTCTTCTGTTAAATTCATAGCAACATGTTCAATATTAAGTAGTAAAAATTTCAACTCTTTACTCTACATGATTTATGAAAGAAAGGAAACCAAAAAATATTTAAAACAATGCTTCTTTAAAACAAAATAGAACAGAGACAGACTCTTCTGTTAATTCATAACAACATGTTCAATAATAAGTAGTAAAAATTTCAACTCTTTGCTCCATATGATTTATGATTAAAAAGGGGAACCTGAATGTAGTAAATTTAAAATTGGTTAAATAGACATTTCCGAACCCCCTTATTGGCAGTCATAAACATGCCTCGCTAATGTTTGTTTATTTTGGAACATTCCATTGCGATCAGCCGTCAAGAGGAAGATGAAGGGGAAATGCTTCATGTACTGTCATGGATGACTGCAAACGCAAAACAAGAGATGGCTTAAAACGACGTTACGTCATTCGTTTGTAAGAGAAAAAGTTGGACTTCGCTGATCATAAGCCATAGATTCGGAAGGAAAGAAAAAACAGACTACTAATAGGAAGTACGAGAATCACCTCACCACAAATCAGTTAGAGAAGACCATTTCATCCTACAGGACTGAAAATAAACATTTTGTTGACGTTGTTGTCAATTATCAATGTCATATCAGCGCCGACGTAAGCCCAAAATTCGTTCCACCAGTAAATCTACTGATATTAGGCTGGCACTTTAAGCACACTTAAAAAACATCGGTCTGGAAGGGCTTTTAATTGCTAACAAGAGGCACGGTGACGTTATTCATTTATATATAAATGAATTGACGTTTGTTTGTCTCAGAAAAGCTCGATAACGGCTGAACCGATTTGCCTAATTTTGGTTTTGAAATATTTGTATAAGTCCAAGGAAGGTTTAATAGGTAACAAAAGAAACCTGAAGTAATAGAGTTGTTTTTTTTTTAATTTACGTCCTCCAACATTAAGTCATATCGGACGATGAATGGAATGGGTGAAATGATGCTCAAATGAGCCCGGGGTCTATGGAGCTTAGAGTTACCCAACATTCGTCTTTCAGGATAAGGGAAAACCCCTGAAAAAACCTTCTCCAGGTAACCCACCCTGACCGAGATTCGAACTCGGGACCTCTTGGACGTGAGGCAGACATGCTACCACCACGCTACCGAGGCGGGCATGGTTTGGGTTATTAACAAAATATAAAAGTATACGCTCAAACAATTATGGAACACATACACTTTCTTTTATTTTCGACTAGCAAAAGCATTACAAAGTAAAAAGATTTCCACTTCTTGCCAAAATCTTCCAAGTTATTTTACTTACCAAATTTTATTAAATAACGTTTATCGTTTGTTATCAAGATATATCAACGATATATCTTTTGAAGATTAGACACAGAATTAATTTCTGAACTCACTATAACACTATAAATATTTGACTGCAGATAATTGTTATTCAATATTGGCGAATCCTTGAGTAGCTTCTTCATAATATGTGTTCGTGAATTCGTGAATGTGAATTGAATTGAGACAAAATTAATGAATTCCTTTGTGACTTTGTGAGCTTCGCTGACACGTTTTTACTATGTCAAGCAAATGACTTAGCTACGTCACGTGAACCGCACTGATGAGTAGCGAGCGGCATGTTGGCATGTCACAATTGCGTTCTAGAGTGTCTGTTTTTGTACAAATAAGTTGACACAGCTATAAACCAGAATGATGTAGTCGACAATCCCCACCTAACAATTTAAAATTAAAATTAGGTTCAGTTGTGATCATGTTACGTGAATTTAACCAACTACGACTGTGCAATGTAACGAGATTAACAGTGCAAAAGCTAATGAATGTTATCGAAGCAACAAACATCAGGAAAAAGGACAAAGGAGAAGATAGCTTGATTCCGCGTATTCCGATGATTCCAATTGATTTGCCTTTTAATATTAAGCGTATAAAATTTTCTATGCGTTTTACCTTTGCGAAGACCATAAGTAAATCGCAAGGGCAGCCGTTGGAAGTTTGCGGAATCAACTTGGAGTTTCTGTGTCTCTCGTGGACAATCATACGTCGCGTGATCGCGCTTCGGAAAGCCGTCATCTTTATATATTTACGCATCACAAAAGAGACAGAAATGTTGCTTACCAGAAATCCATAAATTTATTAACTTAATTGTAATTGTGTAGTACTTAATCTTCACCCCAATTGCAGAATAAATAACTAATTAATCCGAATTTGTTTTATTTATATAGATAAGCTCAGAGAACTGCTATTGACAGTAGAAGTTCGTCGGGTAAGCTAGTTGAAAATAAAAACACACAGGTATTCTGTTTTCTCTTTTATAGACATAACCTTGACCAGAAAACAAGCATGTATAAATAATAATAATAATAATAATAATAATAATAATAATAATAATAATAATAATAATAATAATAATAATAATAATAATAATAATAATAATAATAATAATAATAATAATAATAATAATAATAATAATAATAATAATAATAATAATAATAATAATAATAATAATAATAATAATAATAATAATAATAATAATAATAATAATAATAATAATAATAATAATAATAATAATAATAATAATAATAATAATAATAATAATAATAATAATAATAATAATAATAATAATAATAATAATAATAATAATAATAATAATAATAATAATAATAATAATAATAATAATAATAATAATAATAATAATAATAATAATAATAATAATAATAATAATAATAATAATAATAATAATAATAATAATAATAATAATAATAATAATAATAATAATAATAATAATAATAATAATAATAATAATAATAATAATAATAATAATAATAATAATAATAATAATAATAATAATAATAATAATAATAATAATAATAATAATAATAATAATAATAATAATAATAATAATAATAATAAATAGTATCCAAAATGTGTAATTTTATGCCTTTTGTTTCTTGCTCTCTCTTTCTCTCCTTCGCTCCTTATGGAGGCAGCCATCGCTGGTAAAAATGGAACATAACTGCAGGTGATCTTTCATCTGTTCGCTTAGTACAATCTTGGTTGTAAGTTATCTTTAAGGAGGTCGTGAACGCTGATACATCGGTCGAGGCAAAGCTTATTATTTTCTTTCAAGCAGCTGATCTTTGGTCAAAAGATAGACCTAATCTTTTTTCTCATTTATTTCTCATTGGACAATGAACTAAATCAGCTCAGGATCCATGGGGCCTACAGTTAACCGACATTCATTCTTCAGGATAACAAAAAATCTCGGACTAAAAGTTAGAGAGATAAATCACTCTAACCAATATTCAAACTCGGGACCTCTTGGACGCGCAACAGACACACTACTACATATGACACAGAGGTGGACAGACCTAAGTCTGCATTTACAACTTGAAACTTGGTAATTTTCCGTAGGGAGTAGGAACCTCAGGCGACAGAATGTGCGGCACGGGTATTTTCGTTTTCTATTTATGTTCAATATAACAATGTTTGTAATTTCAGTTTGAAAATGGGTGTTTGTAAGCCTGCCCCTTTTGTTATACGTTTGAGCATGCATACATTGACGTTTTAACTTACACACACGCACACAGACACATCGTCACATAGCTACCTGATCGATCCAGGAGGAACGAATGACATAAGGGAACCACAGGAGGCCACAGCGCTGCAGACAAAAGTTCCTGATACGTGTTCGGAGTCCATCCTGTCACAAGCAACCACTAAGCAACTACCGACACTCCTGGTCTGGTCTTGACAAGCGTCCCCCCCCCCCCCAGTTGAGGATACCAAACACATAGAACAGCACTTACATTGCACAAAATTCAGACACCGGCATACTTCACGAGCATGAAAGCACACCTTAAAGTTAGAAAATAAAAGAAAGGAAAAGATGGGATGAAAGTCAACGGTCAAGTATTTGCCTGAGAGTGGGAAACTATTAAAAACCAAAGTTAAAGTGCGTGGTAGAGGAGCATCGAATCTGCGACCTAACAAATGCTTGTCATACAAGTTCCTGCGGAACCCCTCGGTTTAGTTAACACTAAGTTGTCTATATTTGTCTGAAATCTGAATACTGCTGTATAAGTTTTGGAACATTTAACGTCTGTGACAAAATTTGATGTAATTTTCAACGGGAAATATACACATTAACTACTTAAAGGATATCATCATCATCATCATCATCATCTTTTTCACATATCACAATTGGTTGTACATCATTTTTATGCTATAAAACTGTTCGTCACTTGTTTCTTAGAGAAGGTATGGCCACACAGTCTATTTATTCAAAATAAATGGGGGAACACGAACATTTTACTTTTAGAGCCAGCTTTGAAGAGTATGACAGGCTGTCGGTCTACTCTAAAACAACATCGCATTAATTGTTTGCAATAAATTACAAAATTGCCTGCACCCTATACTCGCTTCACCTGCATTTCATCATATGACAGAAGCAGTAATGCCTTCGTGTTAAAATGTGCATAGTCATCGATCAAAGTGCTACTCCATCAACAAGAGAAGAACCGATTGTTAGCAGCCTTCAGGATCTTCACGAGACAACACAAACTAAGTAGGTCTGTAAAGATTTAGCAATCTCTAAAGTGCATTGTATTTTTGTACCTACAACGAAATATAAAATAAAACAGTTCCTGTAGACGATTATGTTGATTACTTGAAGCAGCTTTTGCAATAGGCTTTTGTCAGAATCGTTTGTAGAGAATAAATATAGAGAGTCGTGTGTGTATGTAAAACTAAGATTTGTCTTGATTTTTCCTTTCATTTATTTTCTTTCGTTACTTTATTTGCTTAAGCAACTCTTTGGGAAAGCGATTCAACTACTTAGAGAAGTATACATTTATTCTCCGTAACAGTATTCTTCTGGCCTAAAATGCATGTGTACAACTTCAAAAGTTATTTAAATGCCATAGAAATTATCATAAAAAGAAGCTCACTATTAACGAAGTGATTTACCAAGCCTATATCATACAAATATAAGCCGCACTTGAGCGTACTATTAGAAAAACTAAGGAACAAAATTCGTTACCTTCTGTGTTTTGTTTTTCAAGTTTGTAAAGAGCTAACCGTTCCCTTTTGCTTTCTCTAGCACCTATCTGCTATTGAAAAAAAGCGTGTTTCATAAAAATTATATATATATAATTAACTATATATATATATATATATAGTTCAAATGGAAGTTTTGAAATTTAAGTAGGAATATTAAAAATAACAGCTTAGAAAAAGATCATGTGCAAATGTGACCAATTATCAAATTGGGTACCTGAACCTTTTACTTTCATTTATTCCTGTTTGTTTTACTCCTTTAATATCTAATAAACTCACATTTGCATATATAAAAATCGCATGCTGTCACAAACACTTCGCTACTCTTCAGCTTCTGTGATTAATCTAATCAATGATCTACTAATTTGAGTCAGTACATCGCGGCTCGATGTGGCATAGGCATTCGAAAAGCACGGCATTATGGCTTTTTCCTCAAACTCTAGCGCAGTGGTCCTTCTAATTATTTATTACTCTTAATCGACAGTTTCCTCTCCGACCACAGCATTTCGATGCGTATTGGCGGAATCCATCCATCTTCACGTAATATTACAGCAGGTGTTCCACAAGCTTCAATCTTAGCCCTTACACTATTTAATACCTACATTTCTGATATTCCTCAATTTGTTCCAACTGTAATTGTAATACATATCTTCAAACACCATTGTTTAATGTATTCGTTAAAAATTGTTACACTTCAGACTTTGAGCAATTTATTGGCAACATTTTTGAAACGTTATAATTATTATCACGTTCTGTTATTGTGATCTTTGTATTTATATGCCTTTTGTAACTAGAACCTTAACATACCTTGCTGGTTAAATAGGATTACTTCTTTTGGAGAATAAATAATTATGATGATAATAATAATAATAATAATAATAATAATAATAATAATAATAATAATAATAATAATAATAATAATAATAATAATAATAATAATAATAATAATAATAATAATAATAATAATAATAATAATAATAATAATAATAATAGTAATAGTAATAGTAATAGTAATAGTAATAGTAATAGTAATAGTAATAGTAATAGTAATAGTAATAGTAATAGTAATAGTAATAGTAATAGTAATAGTAATAGTAATAGTAATAGTAATAGTAATAGTAATAGTAATAGTAATAGTAATAGTAATAGTAATAGTAATAGTAATAGTAATAGTAATAGTAATAGTAATAGTAATAGTAATAGTAATAGTAATAGTAATAGTAATAATAATAATAATAATAATAATAATAATAATAATAATAATAATAATAATAATAATAATAATAATAATAATAATAATAATAATAATAATAATAATAATAATAATAATAATAATAATAATAATAATAATAATAATAATAATAATAATAATAATAATAATAATAATAATAATAATAATAATAATAATAATAATAATAATAATAATAATAATAATAATAATAATAATAATAATAATAATAATAATAATAATAATAATAATAATAATAATAATAATAATAATAATAATAATAATAATAATAATAATAATAATAATAATAATAATAATAATAATAATAATAATAATAATAATAATAATAATAATAATAATAATAATAATAATAATAATAATAATAATAATAATAATAATAATAATAATAATAATTTGTGCCAGCTAAATAAGCTGTAGGTACTATCTTATTCTCATTAATCTTCAGCCCGATCAGTGAAGTAGCATCTCCTCACTCGTTTGTTTCACACTGGGCGTGTCGCATTGAACCATAAGATTACTGAGGCTCTTTGCCAATACCCGTCTCTTTCTCCCGTGTATCTTTATAGGAATAATGTATTTTGGAACCCTGCTACTGCTCCTATTAAATACCTTGTGGACCGACCTCGCGTGCTCACATCGATGCTCCCAGGCAGCATGCTCATTTCTCACCTTTGTTTCATCGTCATTCCAGGACCACATTACAGTTTTCCTTGTTACTGTATAACAAGTATGTGCTCACGCATGCCATATGCGTCGTCTCCAAGTTATTCGGAATCGCTTTATGCGCATCGGTACAAACGGCCCATTGTTTATTCGTAATAAGCAGCTCTGCTTGCCTCTTTACTAGTTCATTCGCAGGATTGCTCGCCGTTTCTTTTCTAGTCTGGAGGATGCTCCAGGAGCAGTGCATCGTAACATCGGCGCCTGTACACGCCATCCCACGCCCTTGAAGAGGGGACTACTACAGGACCTCCTTTTTGATGATGCCTCTAATTCCAGTGACTAGTTTTTGATGTGCCTCTAACACCTCAAATTTTAACTTAATTCCTTCTACGTTTGATATTAGTGTCCCAACTTAATATAGTTTAGTTATGAGCGAATCCCTGCGTGTTACTGTCCTCTAACATTCTCATGCTACTTATCTGAAAACCAGTGTTCTGCTCATCAATCTATAATAAATTTAAAAAGAATCTCATGCCTGCAATTCCTCGCCCCACTTTTGTTGAGTGTGTCCAAGGGAACCGGTGAAATCAGGCGCTCTTTAACGATGTCGGACAAAACATCCAAAACATTCGCACTACCTTAAACTACCCCATCAATATAAAGATATTACCAGATAGTATTTCATTTTCTCAAAATTGTATATAAATATCTTCCAACCGATAAATTTTTGAGATAAAAACATGATATATCTAATGTTATATTAAATTGGCTGTGAATAGTCTGTGAATACTAATTGAATTTTTATAGTTTCGTACAATTGGCAAACTGTTAGATATGAATTAAAACTAAATTTACAAGAAATATATAGCCTAATTATACAATGTACGCAATTTTTCACTGATTTCATTTTCTAAATCCGCATTAAGCATACCAACATATCCACATATTTACAGGTTGAAATGGCTTTCGCATCGCTTCACAGAAGTAAAAGTGACGTGCCATATAATAGTTGTGGTGGTCCTTCCCATATCGTGAATCTAACCAATTCCAAGCTGTTGCAAAAATTCGCAATAATTCCTCCTGCGTTCTTAATAAGCTAAGGCTCTTAGAAAATTATAGGAATCAAGTAGTAAATATTGATTCATAATACAGCCGGAACAGAGTGTCTATCGATAGCAGCATTGGTGACAATCTGGATAAATTTTGCATAGATGTGCAGTAAACTAATAATGCTTTTACACCTGCTAGCAACTTAACAAATTAAACATATATGCATCGACTTCGTTATGGTAAGCAAGCATGTTTTAAAGCCACGTCATTACTAATTCCGATTTGCTTTAAAAATGTGTAGTTCTAATTCGTCACTATGCATAATGAATAGGAACACTAATCTTTTATATTCCTTGCTGCTTTCACTCTTTTGTTGCTGCGATTTTTTCCCAAGCTCGCTGCTTGAGCAAACTCTAATGTCGGTTCAGTTTACTATCTCCTTGAATAGGTTTTACCGTGAAGATAGCTACACACTATCTGCATTCAAAATACGGTTCCCAGATTCAACTAGCTTCCCGTTAATTGCTAACATTCACAGAGCAGCTCGTATTTTATTTATAACTGTCGTTCCCTACTGGTTCCCATTCCTAGTTATTGTGAACCGACACTAACCCTGGCATCTCGCAAGCACTTACTTGCAGGATAGTTTGATAGGAAAACGCGTTCTCTGTGAGGTATTATCAATTATTCTCTCAAGTTACGATACGACTCCTCTCTGTAACAAATGGAATTGCCGGATGCCTGGAGGAAGCTTTTTGTTATTGTAACAGCCTCAGCTAGGCGTGAACACTGTGGGAATGTTTGGTCCGCAGCGTAATTATTGTCCTGATAGAGTAACCAATTTAAGATACAGCACAGCCCCAAGCTTGTCAAATAGCACAGCATATTGATTAGCAGAGCTCCCATTTTGCTGTAACCATCATTATATCGTCACATCTGAACATTTTCAACATTCCTCTGCACTAATAGTGTATCTGTAAAATTTAGACTGTACAAAGGAAGTTATTTACTCAGTTTCTGTGTCCTGTTTAATACGGTGTGAATCAGTCAACCAGTAAGAGCTATTTATCAGGAATCTGCTTTATAGACAAAAATATTTACCACCAAAACATTGCTATGTCACTTATTTTATCAGCGAGCCATAATCAGAACGAATGTCTTTAGAATATCAAACGCGAGGACAGCTTAAATAGAACTCTGAAATACTTTACACGGAAACCCTTTCTGGATAACTTTTCATTAATTTATAAGGCGACGAAAATATAGCGCACCGTATCCCAGAGTTAAAATAAGTATATAAATGAATATTTCGCTTTTTGATAAGATATCAACTGCCATAATCAGATCAGCGCCTCCGGTGTGCCGGAATTTTGTCCCCCAGGAGGTCTTTGCATCCCAATAATTTCAGTGAGTTGGGGTGGCATTTTTAAGCACACTTAAAACATCATGGAATAGATTTTAACGCCAAACTTAAGATCAGTACGCCAGCGCCCACTAAGGCTCCCAACCCAGAACTACAGATATGGAGATAACAGTGTCATTCATTCTGAGAAATATTACAAAAATAAAATTAAAATCAATGGTGGGAAAGAAGCTCAGATGACCCTGAAAGCACGATGCCAATCCACCAGTGTGTTATTTGTATCTTTGTGGCGAATGATAATTCGACTGATTACAAATACCTTTTAAAATAATTTAATCGTGGAAGATAGGGCAGTGATATGAAAAGCCGATATTTCAAAAAGGCAGTACAGCTTGAAAATGTAGGTTTTTAATAGATTAATGTATAAAAATGGAGAGCTCAAATATTAACTTCTAAATTTTCTTTATATCATGCTTGATTCAAATTAAAAAACAAATTACCCAATGCTATGCTAGTAAAACTACTTGCAAAGTTATCTTTTAGCAGTTTTGACATAGTTTGGCAAGAAAAAGTACCCTACTAATTAGTGGCTAGAATTATGATCGCGGAACAATGCTAGTAATACTGGTAGAGAGTGGGAAGCTATATCTGTCAGCACCGATATAGATAAGGTGTTTAATTATGGTGCAGTATACAGTCAACAATGAAAGATACTCTCAACGGGAGTCTTACTGTTCGTGTACAAATAACTAGACAATTTCTGCAATCTAAAAATGACAAAATAGACATGTACGAGCTGCAGGTACAGTTTCACAAGTTAATTTCCAGTACAAAGTTGTTGGTTTATCGAGAAAAGAAGACGAAACTAAATGAAGTTGGGAGTCATGAAAAATGAAAAATAAATCAAACAGTTCAAAAGTTCTGAAATCACAGCTATTAACGATGAATAGTTTACAGAGTAAGAGTTAACGTTAAATTAATGTGGCAAGACTAACATTCACAAAGAAAAATAATTAGCGTTTGTAGTTAACAAGCTTGACCACTAATCTTCTTCTTACAACCAGTTAAATTGCTGTAGGTAGACAGCAACGGTTACTTTTCTCATATAATAGTGATACAAAATTTACGATGCTGCGTGTCAGTTTAGAGTTCAATTAACATAGCAGGCTACCGTTCAAAACAAAAGAATAAAATTTGCTATAATGATGCTTGTAGCAATTTAAGTACTTCATTTTACTTGGTATTTTGATCCTACAAACAAAATAGCGTGAAATTAGGTATCTGACGCTACCGATCATAATTTATTTGCATATATATTAGAAATTGTTCATCCTAAGTCGTTTTAAAGCTAGGCGACGGCGATAAGTCTTCACAGAAGCATTACAAGCTTCCTAGCTTTTAAGTTTAAGCTATATTTTCAAGCATATATTCTTATTTTAATATAACACCAATACCGAAATGTATGATTTTACAGCTTTTATCGTATCTTTGGCTTGTATATCCGGTTCGTAATTTGGCGAAATAGTTAGAACTATCGTTCGTAAGTCTAAATTAGTATGTTTCAAAAGCAGCGGCCACTTCATATCTCGAAGTGGTGAGTCCTATTTAAGAAAGTTGCGAGTCTCCAAGGTATTCAGTTATCTAAACAACCTCAGTACTTGTCAATTTTTCAAATACCTCCTGGATATCCTTATAGCTAGGATTGCCATGTTACAACATTGCATTATGGTATAGTTAAACACAAACGGGATTCTATTTAAACTAATATAAAACTGAAGATCAAAATTAATAAATAAAATAACAGCTTAAAATTACAGTTTAAACCTAACCTTCTATACAGTACCGGAACTTGGTTTGAGTATTGTCTCCAAAATTTATTTCTGTATTTTTCGAAATTAATTACTGTCACGGATGACATCTTTAATCCTTATATTACATTTGCGTCATATTTGTAGATGAAATACTTTAAATTAGTTTCTCATACATACACAGTGAATTTAGAAGAAGTATCTCCTTCAATTCTATAAGAAAGCATGAAAATCAAACGAAATGAAAAGTAATCAACTGTTTGAATCGACAATCCATTTTTATAATTAAAATAAAAGTTTTGATCTTAATCCGAAAAAAGAACTGAAGCTCAACTCAGCCTGAAGTTCAAGTAAACAAACGAAAGAAGCCGCTCTTTCTTTGAAACCTTCTGTCAGAAGTATACATAGCATGGAGGAGATATGGATTAAAATGTACAATAGAGAAGGTAACCATGTAAACTCAGATTTAAATATTGGAGCAATCTTATTCAAAACTTACTAGAATTGAAAAACGCACGTCATAGAATACAGAACAGCCTTAATCGTAATGAACCAGGGCAAATAAATTCGAACCTTTTATTTTCTTTAATACGTACATAGTAAGCTGAGAACGTACTGATACCACCTAAAAAATTGATATCAATATTTGACGGGAAATAATGAACTGACATCCAGAATAAAAAATAACATTCTTACAAAAAGGTAAATCTGTGTGTGCGTGTGTGTGCGTGTGCGCGCCCGCCTGTGGGTGTTACGTGCAGTACCTTACATATGCACGTTTACATGTTTTACTTTGATATGCCCAAATCCAAAAGCTTCTGTGCAGCGCTTAACAAATATGTTCATTGTATCTATCGAAGGTCTACAGAATAACAATCGATAGGTCATTCAGAAGGAAGGAGGAAAGCTGAGCACTTTATTTTGAACAAAACGTAAAGAACACTCTCTAGGCAACAAAAGATATATTAAAGTTTATAGTTTTTTTAAAAGTAGTCTTCTATACAATGCCAAAAATTACTACCTGTTACTTCTGGAAAAATCGTATTTGGAAAAGATCGGGTACACTGCATTTGATGCCCATTCATTATTTAAGACTTAAAAGTCCCCTCTGTAGTGTAGTCGTTCTGTCCATAGTCCAGTGGTAACATGCTTCTGACTCCTGAGATCTCGTGTTCAAATCCGGCACTGAACGATGACGTTTTTCAGACGTAAGAATCTTTAGCATGGCTTCCATCCGGAAGGAAGTAAAGCCGGTGATCTCCTTTTGAAAATTACAGCAGGTGAAAGAACATTAAACCCGATAAAGATGCAAGATCAAGCGGTCCTTCACGCACATTAAATATTTTCATTACACATTTCTTTAGTAAACGGTGGTTAGAGGACAACAAAATAATCAAAAGCTTAAGAACAAATTGCTATATGCTAGCGTTCAAGTTTCATACTTTATAGCATCCCAAAAATATATGTCCCTAAAGCAGTTCAAAAAGATGAACAAATATTGAAAAGTACAAACCATAATAGCGATGTCTGGTAAATGGCTGGGTTCCAAGACAGTTGATTCCCGAACAAAAGGACATTCGCATGCAGGTCTGCATGCAGTTAAAGTTGATATTAGAGGAAGATCCCGAGCTTCTATCAAACGTAATCACTGCCAATGAAACTTGGCTATATCATTTTGATCCTGAGAGCAAACAGCAAAGCTCAGTGTGGAAATCTCCTTCATCATCAACCCGCAAAAAAGTAAAAGTGATTGCTTCTTCTGGAAAAGCTATGGTCATCTCATTCCTTGATATTCATGGAATGGTATATCACCATGTTGTACCTGCACACACATCAGTAACTGGACAATACTGCAGGAATGACCTGAAAGCACTGCAAGTCCATATCAGGCGCAAAGGACCACATTTCCGTGAAACAGGCTGGATGCTGTACCACGATAATGCGCGGCCGCATATTGCCAATGTTGTTGCTGAATATCTTGTAAAAATCAACGTAAAGTGCATCCCTCATCCTCCCTATAGTCCAGATTTAGCCTCATGTGAAACGCCTTCGTGGGAGGCATTATCCATCATCAGAAGCAGTGGTGAAGGCTGCGGAGGCGATTTTAAGGGATCTCGCAAAAATTGTTTCTAGTAAAGGTACGTAGTCAAAAATATTGTGATCATTCTTTATTGAACAGCCCTCGTAGTTACACAAAACTGAATAAAATTCCTTTAGAATGAAGAAGGCTTCTTAGATAAACTTATAAAATGCTGATGTGTGTTTTATTTTTAAGTAAATATCTTATTCAGCTGGCATTTTAATCAAAATTGGAAGGAAACAATTTTGAAAACGTAAGCAAAAGTTTTTTTATAGCTTTAGTGAGGGGTATTTACTCGAAAAATCCTTATGTTGTATCCTACGAGATACCTTATTATATCACAAAGTTTAGTATTTATATTTTTTTTTGTTTGTGCTCTTTGGAGATACATTCATGCTATGAGTTTTTCTATATTTATCTGTTGTCAGTAAGTACAAAAACGAGTACTCCCGGTGCAATCTCGATAGCATGTTTCTTTCCTTTTTATCTACTTTTAGTCGATCAGCAGCTTTGCTTTACAGGTCATTAATAAAAATTAAATATATGTTATTAATACAATAGCAGGTCGCGGTTAACCCATAAAAATCCTCTATCCCAGAACTCTATGTATATAATATATGCACTGTTAATCTAATTAATGTTCACAGACTATGATGTAGTCAACTTCTAAGTATAAATGTGCGTAGAATATTTACAATAAACATGTGGTAATGCATAGTAAAGTAAACAAAAACTATACATACATCACGGAACATAGTAAAGTAAACAACTATACATACATCACGAAACATGTTCAAAATTTGTTACTGAATTTATCACTAGAAAAATTGCTCTCTTCAGATTGGCTGGGGTAATTCTCGCTTTAATATTGTTCTCTGCAGAAGTTTTCTAAGATGATATGCCTGAGCTCCAGAGACATTGGGTAAGTTATTGTAGAACGATTTGACTTGTAGTCTGATGTAATCAATAGACCACGCACTTCTTCGAATAATTCCATTACGTTCATACTCTTCACTCAAATTAGCTTTAGAAAACTGAACGACGAAACTGTGTGGTCCGACAAAGCACCTAGCTTTTGATAGAGCTGTTTCTTTTAAACCAAGGAGTGTTTTTGGCAATTCCAATAAATTTATTTTGTAGAACATGTAATCGATGAATATACGTTTTGCTGGCTTCAACCCGTACAGGAGCAGCATATGTGATGAGAGAACAGATCCGAGATTTGCATACTAACATTGAGTATTCCAGTCCAAGCTTGGAAGGTCTATTGACCAGCGGATATAATTTGGTGATTTGTGTAGAAGCAAGTGAAACTGTGCCAGTAATATGTGCATTCCAGGTCAACCTCTAGCAGAGCGCCAAAGTATTTTATTGGTGCTTTAGCTTTTAGGCACGTTAATAGTTGCTGTAGATGTGTAATGAGGTGAATTTGTTAAGGTTTTAGTGTGCATAACAAAATACACGAAGTCCACAATGGCTACCTGCAATGTCCGCCTTTGTTTATTAGAATTTTTAAACCTTTACAATGACCGTATTTTTATTTATACCAACGGCTCAAAAAACTCAGACGGTGTTGAATGTGCATTTGTAAACGGAACCGAACCTTATACATTCGGTCTCCGTAGCAGCACCTCCATTTTTATCGCCGAGCTTTACGCAAATTATCGAGCAATTTTATTTGTATGTCGTCGACGGCTGGGGGACTGCCTAATTCTTAGCGACTTCCTTAGTGCCCTCCAGAGCCTTCGCCATTTATACAGCTCCCACCAAATTGTGCAAGATATCCAGGATGCCCTCAACGCGCTGCACGCCTCGGGCGTCAGCGTTGTATTTGTATGAGTTCCTGGCCACACGGGCCTTACGGGCAACGAATTGGCGGTTTCGGCAGCTAAGGCGGAGACCAGAGAGCCCAGGGTTAACATTCCTTTTTGTATTTCGGAAGATTTTAGGTCCGTCGTGCGGGGAGCAAAAATGCCGTGCTGGCATGATGACTGGTATGCTCTCCGAAGAAACAAACTTAGAAGGGTGAAGGAGCTTCCGATAAATAGGTCACTTCTTCTCGTGTATCCCGAAGAGAGGAAGTGATACTTGCTCGGATACGGATTGGCCACTGTGGTTTTAGTCATAGCCACCTTTTAAACCGGCCTCCTGTTCCCGTCTGCCCGTTTTGTGATGGCAACCTAATTAATAATAATAATAATAATAATAATAATAATAATAATAATAATAATAATAATAATAATAATAATAATAATAATAATAATAATAATAATAATAATAATAATAATAATAATAATAATAATAATAATAATAATAATAATAATAATAATAATAATAATAATAATAATAATAATAATAATAATAATAATAATAATAATAATAATAATAATAATAATAATAATAATAATAATAATAATAATAATAATAATAATAATAATAATAATAATAATAATAATAATAATAATAATAATTAATAATAATTAATAATAATAATAATAATAATAATAATAATAATAATAATAATAATAATAATAATAATAATAATAATAATAATAATAATAATAATAATAATAATAATAATAATAATAATAATAATAATAATAATAATAATAATAATAATAATAATAATAATAATAATAATAATAATAATAATAATAATAATAATAATAATAATAATAATAATAATAATAATAATAATAATAATAATAATAATAATAATAATAATAATAATAATAATAATAATAATAATAATAATAATAATAATAATAATAATAATAATAATAATAATAATAATAATAATAATAATAATAATAATAATAATAATAATAATAATAATAATAATAATAATAATAATAATAATAATAATAATAATAATAATAATAATAATAATAATAATAATAATAATAATAATAATAATAATAATAATAATAATAATAATAATAATAATAATAATAATAATAATAATAATAATAATAATAATAATAATAATAATAATAATAATAATAATAATAATAATAATAATAATAATAATAATAATAATAATAATAATAATAATCATAATAATAATAATAATCATAATAATAATAATAATGATAATCATAATAATAATGATAATCATAATAATGATAATAATGATAATGATGATAATGATGATAATGATGATAATGATGATAATGATGATAATGATGATAATGATGATAATGATGATAATGATAATAATGATAATAATGATAATAATGATAATAATGATAATAATGATAATAATGATAATAATGATAATAATGATAATAATGATAATAATGATAATAATGATAATAATGATAATAATGATAATAATGATAATAATGATAATAATGATAATAATGATAATAATGATAATAATGATAATAATGATAATAATGATAATAATGATAATAATGATAATAATGATAATAATGATAATAATGATAATAATGATAATAATGATAATAATAATAATAATGATAATAATAATAATAATGATAATAATAATAATAATAATAATAATAATAATAATAATAATAATAATAATAATAATAATAATAATAATAATAATAATAATAATAATAATAATAATAATAATAATAATAATAATAATAATAATAATAATAATAATAATAATAATAATAATAATAATAATAATAATAATAATAATAATAATAATAATAATAATAATAATAATAATAATAATAATAATAATAATAATAATAATAATAATAATAATAATAATAATAATAATAATAATAATAATAATAATAATAATAATAATAATAATTAATAATAATAATAATAATAATAATAATAATAATAATAATGTATGTATTTATTCACTGCAATTGGGTACTACCCGGTGGCAGAGTTAAGAATACAGATCAAATTACAAACACTATATTTACAACAATAACACAATAAACAATACAAACATGATATTATTTTACTTTAGTCACTTAAAACATATCTATTTAATTCTCTATTTACATATTATATAACATTATAATTTAAAAGTTAAACTATAAACTATCTAGATTTTTTCTAAATTTCTTCATCGACAGGGAACAGCCCTGAAAGACTGCTACAGGCAATTCATTCCATTCTTCAATGGTTCTACTAACAAAAGAAAATTTTCCTACGTCGGTTCTGTATCTTCTACCCTTAATTTTATACCTATGATCGTTTCGTCCATAATAATCCGGATTATCTAACCTTACACTAACGTACACCCATGCCTTTACACCAGCATTAGTTTTGAATAATGCTACCAACCTATGTTTTTTACGCCTAATTCTTAATTCCTCCCATTTAGTCTCATTTCCTTTAATAGGCCCAAAATACTTGCCCCTTTTTATGAATTGTATTGCCCTCTTCTGTATTTTTTCTAATGGATCGATTTGGTTTGCTCTATACGGGTCCCAGCATGCTACTGCATATTCCATAACCGGCCGCACTAAGGCCTTGTAGGCAAT
>CM060951.1:129339947-129405620 GCA_030765055.1 Mantis religiosa
TAGCATATTGCTGCACAACCAGTAGCATTGCCAGTGGTTCTATCGTTCCTATAAATGTTGTAGTCAGGAACACAATACGATTCACTTGGCAGAAAATGCCTCTACGATATAAATAATATCTGTATTATGTATGGTTATATAGGAAATTAAAGAAGTTCTTTTCATTCATAGCCCATTTAAGTTCCAGTTTACAGTTGTTAGCTGTTAAATAGAGACCGTACTACGTGATGACATTTTTAAAGGTGGTGTAGGAAGTGAATTTTTGGAAAATGTGAGGTTAGGAATGTTGTGGCGTGAGGGATAAATGTCTGCAAAAGATTAGTGAGTAGCGAATATGTTTTGGAATCTAAAGTAGGTTCTTTTAAACGTTGGTTTTGTCCGTGAAGAATAATTGTGAATAGCTGTATTCGTGTGACCTTGAGTTTCATGCAGCTTCTTATTGTTGCGGTGTAGATTCCTGACTAATCTTGATTGGCTGGATGCGCTGATTGTTTCAGATGAGGAAATGAGCTAAGATTGCGAGGAGGGGGAGGAGGAGGAGGAGGTGGAGGAGGAGGAGGAGGAGGTGGAGGAGGAGGAGGAGGAGGAGGAGGAGGAGGAGGAGGAGGAGGAGGAGGAGGAGGAGGAGGAGGAGGAGGAGGAGGAGGAGGAGGAGGAGGAGGAGGAGGAGGAGGAGGAGGAGGAGGAGGAGGAGGAGGAGGAGGAGGAGGAGGAGGAGGAGGAGGAGGAGGAGGAGGAGGAGGAGGAGGAGGAGGAGGAGGAGGAGGAGGAGGAGGAGGAGGAGGAGGAGGAGGAGGAGGAGGAGGAGGAGGAGGAGGAGGAGGAGGAGGAGGAGGAGGAGGAGGAGGAGGAGGAGGAGGAGGAGGAGGAGGAGGAGGAGGAGGAGGAGGAGGAGGAGGAGGAGGAGGAGGAGGAGGAGGAGGAGGAGGAGGAGGAGGAGGAGGACAGTAGCTGTCGTTTGATGTCCCCGTTCTGTGAACCGTTCCCTTACCTGTAGGTAGTTGGCATCACCTACAGCTGGTTGGATGTTCCTCCTTGATGTTCACTCTCTCCGGAGGCATGGTTCTTTGTAAGCGGCATTTTAAGAGATGATGATCTCCGAGACAGCGTACATATCGAAGTTCAAGTTGACAATAATTCTTAGTGTGCCCGTACACTGCGAGTACACTGATGTCTATTTCTAGACCTTCTGCGTGGTTCAAATTAGATGATGCTGTAAAGTAGACGGGTTAAACTGAGGATTGATTTTCTTGCATAATTTCTTCAAGTTCTTCTGCACAAAGATGCAATAGTTGGTTTCTGCAAAAGCATTTTGCACAGGATAGCGCAATGCCCGCAATGCATTATTAATGGAATAATTATGGTTTTGTATAATTACTGAAAACTCTTGTCTTCAGAATCCCCGTATGTGTAATATGGTTGACCCATGGATTCAAAATATGTGGTTAAACATAGAAACTCGTTTGAAAGTGATGTGACCAGATTCATTGTTGAACCTCTGAATTTCGTGCGAAATAATGATTTTCTGTGATTGCGTACATTCTATATAAGAAACTGATAATTTTCAATATTTTTAAAGCTAATCGGAGGATTTGCTCTTCCGGAATAACAGAAGTGTCGTCCATGTTTATTAATATTTGACATCTATTCCGAATGGGGATTATGGGAACGAATGAACTCAATGAATTCTGCTTTGTTATTGCATGAAAGCTTGTTATTCTGTGTACGGGATATACTGTCTAAATTAGAGCAGGCAGTATCCTTAATCAAAACTTCAGTTTTCCATTTCTTAGATGTAGAATCTTTATTCAGTTTAGGTAACAATAATTTTGTTTGCTTAGCTTGTTGTTGTCATAAAGCTTTGTTTATTGATTGACCGTTCTGGTTTAAGAACCTTAAGATATTAATTATTTTTATTAGCTTCACTTGTAGATATGCCTAAAGCTGAATTAGATTAATTAATATTTAAGGTTAGGTCAGTACTTACAGTTCCCATGTACGAAACATCACCTTCTAATCTACATACACATTCTCTTCATTGACATCAGTATTTATGTTACTTTTATCTTTATGAAAAGGCTGCCTCTTTGACAAAGCTAACAATAGGTACTATATGCGCACGATAACTTGAGCGCTTGGACTCCAAGTCCTCATTCGGTAGGCTTCGTCTAACTACGGAAACACAAATGACAGCTTTGAAACATGAAATGCGCTGCACAATTTATGTTATTTTATCTAATCAGAATTTTAATATATCGTGTCCGTGCATTGAAAGGAAACCATTACAATACGCGCAGGTTCACCTATAAAACTGAATATGTAAAAAAAACAATAGGCTTTAATAATAACACTGGCACAAAATATGAAATTGTAATTGCTAGTTTAAGCCAGATTAATCTTTAGAACTGTTGAAATTAAATTACTAAGTATATACAGAAGAGCGATATCACGGCGTAACTGTCCCTGTCAGCCAGGAACATTAGGATAACAAGTTTAAAACTGATATCAAATGTATCATCCTGGCCAGCCAGGAATATTTGATTAATATGTACGTGTTGATAGTAAATATATGTGATAATAATCCATTAGGTACATTCGCTTCGTAATTAGATATTGATATTAAATATACATAATAACGATACATACATATATTCCTAAGTTACTACTTAAACGCAACAAACAAATATTGTTACAGATGGAAGAGGTATCTGAGTCCATTTGTTACAGAGACTTTACAAGAACCCGACCTGCATTCTATTGTTCAAATGTAGGGCTTAACTGGAGAAAAGGCCCTCTGGCGAATGTTTTCGCCAATTAGTCGGCAGTCAGTTAATTTTAGAAAATCTTGAACGTAAGGTAAACAAGAGAAGCCAAGATTTAAGCGAAGCTTTAACGTGCTAGAGCATACATTTAGTTAGAGTTGTGGGAAGTGAAAGCGCCGCGAATTGCGAGGCGGAGTCACCAGAATTTGAACTACGATGGAGAGTGGGGGTAGAAAGTGACCTATCAGCAATGAGAAAAATATCACACAATTTTCCAAATTCTCAAAATGTAGCAAAATTGGGGGGAAATTCAGGCAATGGCAAATTTATGATTTTTAGTAGAGCACTGTCTCGCTGCGCTCTCACTGAGCAACACGTATATACTTAAGCCATACTCGATACCGGGAGAGGACCACGTACAACTGAAGAAACCGTCTTTCGATATTCATTAGAACTTCGTTTTTACCTCGCGTTGCAGACGTAAAACATATAACGCCGGATAACACGTCACAATCTTCAGAGTTTAACAGAATATTACGAATAGCAGGGGGTTGTCGCTGATAGTTAAATTGATAGTACCATCACGAGTCTCCAAGTAGCAAATTTCCAGGCGAGTATGAGGAGTGAAGGCCGAAGAGATGTGCGCTCGCATGCAATACAAGTTAGCTGAACAGAGTATGAATGATGTCAGATGTAGAACACTGCTATCAAATTTGCAAACATCGAAAACGACGTGACGTAGTACGCTGCGACCTAGCAAAGCATTGTCTTTCAAGTGTTTGCAGACGCAAGGATAAGGTGTAATGTAGCGCGACTGTTTTGTTTCCTCTCACTGTGAGGCAGCTGTCATCAGCTATACCTCCCTGCCTTTGTTTACATGGACGACTGATAACAGTACAGTCTATTTGCAGGTTATCTATGAAAAAGCGCACACGCCTCCGGCCTTTAGTGATGAGCATACGGATGACAATAAATCATTAATGGAACAATCGAAGCGTTTTCTTCACTATAAGCCCATACTCGATCAGACGCATCCCCGCCCTTGAGCAGAGAAGAGCGCCCATGCCGAGCGAACCCCCAGGAAAAATCCTCGACCTGTCCAAAACAATTCCGCATACGTAGCCCTCGCCCGTCACCTTCCCTGAGCTATAAGGTGTTGAACGCAGGAAGAGCTCGACCAGGCTACTAAACGGACAAGGACCACCTCATCGGCCACCTACATTCCAAACAAATTTTCTTTTAAAATGTAATGCCTACTCTACTTTTTTCATGCGGTGGAAAAAATAATGTGTAATCCTTGAAAAACAACTAATAAATTTCATTAAGACTGATGGACTAATAGCCTTCTGCGTTAAACTTCAATGGCAGGTGCATTGAACCTCCACTGGCCTTATAAATCGAAGAAGATTACCCTTACAGGGACTAAACCTCGAACTCACAATGAATAAGTGAATCTCATATGTACATGACTTGCAATCAAACCTGCGTGACTACTCAACCAGTATTTGACCTCATAACATTTTAGCATAAGAAACTTCTAGTAAAGGTTAACTTGTTCTTAAATATGCTTTCAGATGCGTACAGCTGACATTATAACCCCGTTCTGCTCCCATAAATGTCTTATATTGAGCTACAATATTAATTTTATGGAACAAAGATCAATTTATAGAGTCTTTCGAGAAATGTTATTGCCTCTGATGATATACTTTTCTGGTTCAAAATTGCTTTGTTGCACGAAAAGATACCGTTTCCCTATAGTAAATTAGTACGAGGTCTCGCATTTATAATTTTATTGCTCTATGGCCTTCCCGTACCACCTAAGAATGTTCTCTTCAAAATCAAATGGTTTGTGTCAAAGACAGGTATTCCATGTAACAGAAACACTGCATTATACAAGGAAATAATCCAACAGTAACACCATGAATGGATACAGCGCATACAAACAATCACATATTTTAGTGGCGAATACTCTAAATATATCGCAAATGTAGAATTACACTGAAAAATTCAATGCCAACCAGGATTCAGGCAATTTACATCCGGTTGGCAACATGGCAACAGAACACTTCATACCCAAATTAACTCCTTTTTTGTGTAAACACCGAGAGATTTCCAATTAATTTGGAGTTGACACGCTCCAAAGGTGACTTACAATCGCCCGGATTTACGAAAGAGTAGTAACTAAAAGGTTACCTTAAGTCTTAGCAAAATTATATGCATCTCTTAAAATCACACCAATTATTTAAAATGAATGTTTTTTGAGATATGAATCAGTTTTGAGGTGACCGTTAATATTGCCTTGAATTTTCCCGGTACCCTATCACTGTACAGTTGTCACGATATCATGAAATGTGCATAGAATATAACGATTCGGTTTTAAACATCTGAGAATTAATTTCTGTGTCCTATCGGTTTCCTGTATCCCCGTAGTACATACAACAAACTGTATAGTGAAACTATTTGTAATAAGGTTTTCTCGATTAACATGAAGTGGATAGAAAATAAGTATTAATGAGAATAGTTGAATACACTTTCTACACAATATCATCCAGAATATAAAATAAAGTTAAAATAAGGAACACAGAAACGGCGACTTATGGAAGTGCAAGAAAGTAGTGCTACTTCAGTGATACAGCCATGTGTTTATACTGGTAGAAGGGAGAAAACACAAAATCGTGCACGATACGTGTGTGTTGCACCCACGTGACTTTCTCTGTTCCTGTACAAACATTCCTACAAGCACTTCATTGCCTACATACTTATACATACATACTTATACTAATCGAAATAAACATTTGAGGAAACTAAACTTATTGCATATTTTCTTATACGTATAACGGGAATAATGGCATACAGTAGTCTTTAAGCGGTGGTCAAATAGTTTTATATCGGTCGCTATAATGACACTTCTGAATTTCCATTTTCTTTGAATGGCAAAGAGAGAACAAAGCGAATATTGCATTCCTAATTAAGGAAAGTCTAAGTACTTGAAAATTGATTCCAAAACAAAGAATATCTCTAAAACACTAACTATAAAAGAAAAAGTATTTATATAAATAGCGAGTTTTGTCCAGATCTAAATGTTTCGTATAGTAAAATATTGTCTATCTCTTACGGTTTACCACTTAATGAAAAAGTCATGATGACGACTTTAGGCCATTTCCTGTTCGCATACACCTCTATTTTTCTAAAAATAACTTTTGGATTTAGGAATGGGCACTTCCTATAAAACTTCGGAACTGATGAAATGGAATAACTTCTCTAATTATGTGGTAGAGAAGGTGAACAGAATAAGCTGTGGAATCTATAACAGATAGAGAAAGGGCAACTGAATGTAACAATATTTTGACATTGTATACAAAAGCAAACTTCCTATCTTTGTAATTCGAACATAAATAATAGCCAGACTGCTATAAACATTTTGACATGTTGCTGGCTATTAGGTAGTAGTCCATAGTACGTAACGGTAGCTTTTTAAATCTGTCATAATGCGTGTTGCTGAAATTTTGAGACCATAATTTGAACTCACTATAATAATGGAGTAATTTTAACTGTTAGTCTGATGAAAGACAAACTAGTAATGCTTTTGATGCTTTATTGATCACGAATAACGGTTATTGAACTCTTGCCGCCCGTTTCACTACCACTTTTATCCGTATTATCTCAAAATTTAAAGCGAAGTGCGCAAATTCCTAAAATAGTACTTAACGTCTTACCCTCCATATGCAGGATGTCCCCTCGCCTCCCTTAAATGAGCGACTTTGGTCAGGGGCACGCTCAGGAGCAGATGGTTATTGAATCAGAAAATCAGGAGCGGCGGATCATTTCCTAGCTTTGTACGAAAGTGAAGAAAATGATATGAAAGGAAAGGAAAGTGGATTAAAAGAAAGGTGATGAAGTAATTGGTGAAGTCATTGAGGAAACTGGAATACCCGGAGAAAATAGCTGCCGACAGACCCTTAAAACCACGCACGCACACTCACTCATCCATGCATCCAAACATGCTTTATGCATTTCAAGCCCCAGAAGAGAGAGAGAGAGAGAGAGAGAGAGAGAGAGAGAGAGAGAGAGAGAGAGAGAGAGAGAGAGAGCTCTCCCCGTTGTTGTATGCCATTTACCCTTTTTTACCCTTATTTTACGACACCCAAGTCACAGGGGATAAAGGACGTGATATAAAGTCTGTAAAGTTGAGTTGCTAGGGACGAGATGGATGAGCCGTCTTAATACTTCTGAATATCCCTGATCCCATTTAACATCTTCTGTAATGCTTTCCTCATTTAGAAAAAAATTACACTTTTAGACTTCCGAGAATAATTGATTTGTTCACCATGGTATTTCTGAATTTAATAAAAGCTATAATAAATGATAAATATATATAAAATTAAAGAATTCTCCATTGTTATCTGGTTTATTATATATGTACTTCGAAAATCTGAGTAAAATCCCAATATCACTCATTATAAAGTGTGTCAAAAAATGTCCATGTTGTTTCATTTGTGCGAATTCTGCATAAGGAGTTTTAAATGCCATTGAGGATAATTATCTGAAATTATAAGATATTGTGAGTTTGTGGGTTCGTGAAATTAAAAGTCCAAGTTGCAGAAATTCAAAATGCTCTTTACTTCCACAGAAACACACTTTGATCAACCCTTGCGGTAGCAGAATTACGTAAAATAGACAAATAGAATCTTCCAAGGTCGCCATACACAAACAAAAGAGTTCACTTTCAAAACACAGCTGCACGCTGACGATTCTTAGGTTCCAATTCTGTCTCTAACTGGCGATCGCGGTTACTTTTTATAACCTCACTCGTATTTCTAGACGTTTGTAGAATGTTTCCTATTCACTGTTCCAGGAATTACCAGTTGAAACGCGAACTGTTCAGTCATCTAATTTTATCTGTTTCGGCAAACCTTTTATTTCCGCGTTGCACTATCAGTCTCTTTGTGCGCTTCGGCCGCAACAGAGCTCGCGACAATATAATTTAACTTATACGGATCCCAAGAATCTACGTGCACAAATTTGTACATGGACTAGCCTAATAGTAGACCTTTTTTATAAAGAGTTTAAAGTAAAAAAATTTAAACTTTTTATATATTATTGATGATATCCGACCGGCTGAAATCTATGATGCTTTTGAGTACTAGAATTTTTACAAGGTTGGATTACCCGTCCAACGCTCAACCACCATTCCTATTGGGTCCGGTTTTACTTTGGAGTTTCCTCTCCTAGATGAGTTGTTTTCCATAAGTCACGACTCTCATCTACCCGGGGTGGAGAGATCTATGAAGCCGGAACGGGCGATATGCCCAAACCATGGAGTGAAGAAGAAGAAGAAGAAGAAGAAGAAGAAGAAGAAGAAGAAGAAGAAGAAGAAGAAGAAGAAGAAGAAGAAGAAGAAGAAGAAGAAGAAGAAGAAGAAGAAGAAGAAGAAGAAGAAGAAGAAGAAGAAGAAGAAGAAGAAGAAGAAGAAGAAGAAGAAGAAGAAGAAGAAGAAGAAGAAGAAGAAGAAGAAGAAGAAGAAGAAGAAGAAGAAGAAGAAGAAGAAGAAGAAGAAGAAGAAGAAGAAGAAGAAGAAGAAGAAGAAGAAGAAGAAGAAGAAGAAGAAGAAGAAGAAGAAGAAGAAGAAGAAGAAGAAGAAGAAGAAGAAGAAGAAGAAGAAGAAGAAGAAGAAGAAGAAGAAGAAGAAGAAGAAGAAGAAGAAGAAGAAGAAGAAGAAGAAGAAGAAGAAGAAGAAGAAGAAGAAGAAGAAGAAGAAGAAGAAGAAGAAGAAGAAGAAGAAGAAGAAGAAGAAGAAGAAGAAGAAGAAGAAGAAGAAGAAGAAGAAGAAGAAGAAGAAGAAGAAGAAGAAGAAGAAGAAGAAGAAGAAGAAGAAGAAGAAGAAGAAGAAGAAGAAGAAGAAGAAGAAGAAGAAGAAGAAGAAGAAGAAGAAGAAGAAGAAGAAGAAGAAGAAGAAGAAGAAGAAGAAGAAAGTTTATTGATTTAAAGTGTGGGCTATAAGTTTTTGAGCTTGTAAGGTAACGTAAGATTTTTTCCAGGTTCTGTAGTCGAATTATAAAATATTTTCATCAAATAGATTAAAAGTGTAATTTCTGCAAGCTTATAAGACACTATATAATTTTTGTGATGTCCTTCACTATGAATGTACGAGTGTGCATGGGTAGTCCAAAGAAATTATTTTGAATGAAATCACTGAAAACATGTGATTAAAACTGGGAGTTAGCAAAGTGTTTTGAAACTTTTAGCGTTACTTTTTGTCGGGTCAGAAATCTGAGTTTTGTGAAAACATTCCGAAGAGTTATATAAAAACCTTAAGTGAAATCTCAGACAAATATGAAATTAAAAAAAAAAAAAAAGATATGCAATATCTGATTACTAAGTCAGTACATTTTAAACCTCTTCATTTACACCTTTAGGTTTCAAGGCGTTAAAAATAAGTTCACAATAAAGGGTAAAAAGTATCTTCTAATGTTTTCAAGCTGCATTTGAATAGAACCAAGTGATGAAACATTCTTAACCCGTCTTTTAAAACATATGTACGCCATCATAAAACATATACCTGCGTGCATATACTAACACAAATTTTCTCTCTTGACAGAATAGGTTATATTATATTTCTTTAAATTCTTCTAGAAAACTCCTGCATAAGTACTATGACTGTGGTTACAGGCCGAATCCTATAATAAAACTTGGTATGAAATCATAACTATTCGTTAACGGCACGCTTAGAAAATTGGCCAAAAAATAGTTAAATAAACATTGCGTTTGCGAATAATTTGAGGATATTTATATGCGAATGGCTTTTTGTGTTACAACGGCATAAAAAATGTATTGCGAAGAGATTTACCAGTCCCCCGCTGAAGGTCGTACTGCTTATTAGGGAAAGGGATTCGCCGCTTTGGTATGCAACCCGGCAGGCAAACGATCCGCTTACACGCAGCGCCAGCGGAATGAAGTGATGACCGTAATCGGAGCGAAATGCGCTATTTCCTCTAGAGTGAATCGAATCAATGAAACTGTTGAAGGTATCAATTACACCATAAAAAAATGTTTCATGTTGCAACGTAAGCTTTTTCATATCAGATTACAAAAGGGTTAAAAAATCTGAAAGTAAACTCCATTTAATTACTTTCAAACTCATAGGTTTATAGCTTAAAGCAATATATTTAGTTAATTCATGGCAACATACGAACGAGAATTAGCAAACTGTTTTGAACTATGTGCAATTCTTATTTCTTTCTGCTACACACGTAAAGTTGAGGAATTACTGTAATTCAATAAAAAGATTTGTATCGAAAAAGTATTGGGAAATATCACGGTCCCCATAAAAAACACACACGCACGCACGCGCACGCACACACACGCACACACGCACGCACGTACGCACACGCACGCACGCGCACGCACACGCACGCACGCGCACGCACGCACACATACATTTATATTGAGGACTTAATCCTTAAATAATTAATCTTTTTAAATACATTACTCCGGTATATGGGTGATTTTAATTAATTAGAGCCAACTGAAAATTCAATGCCGCGGCCGGGATTTGAACCATGGATCTCCTGGTTTCCATCCGGTCGCTCTAACCCCTTGAGCTACCATAGCCAACGTGCCGTCCTGACATTAAATTCTCCAATTGACTCATTATATTTTCCCGGTAGACCACTTAGACCACTTACTATTGTAAGTACTTAAAAAGGAAGTCGCCACAAATGCTTATCTCGAATATGAGAACTCTAAGTGGTCTACCGGGAAAATATAATGAGTCAATTGGAGAATTTAATGCCAGGACGGCACGTTGGCCACGGTAACTCAAGGGGTTAGAGCGACTGGACGGAAACCAGGAGATCCGTGGTTCCAATCCCGGCCGTGGCATTGAACTTTTCAGTTGCCTCTAATTAATTAATGTGCAGATAATATATACGTTATATAATGTATATATGTTATACGTTTATATGTTATATAAACTCTCATAAGCATGTCTGCTTATGTCTGAACATCATAAGTGAAAAATGAAAGGTCCTAAAAGTACCCAAAGTGGTATTAAAGTTCAGTGCGGTACAAAAATTCAAGAAGAAAACTGTCAAGAGCATCCCTTAATTCCAATCTACAATTTAGATTGAACATCTTTCGAAGTGTTTTATTTCCCCGAAAAATTACTAACACTTTGACTAAAACACCGAATGCTTAAGATGTTTTATTTTAAATACAATGTATACCTTAAATTTTCTACAAATAGTCTTCATCCTGATTGAATTTTTATAGCGTGCAAACCGTGAGAAATAACAAAATTTAAACTACAGAAAAATATTGTAGAACTTGTTAAAGTGCAGAAATTATACCAATTGAAAGCTGTATTGTGTTAACCATTTCCGAGATATTTTTTCTTGTAGGTTTGAATGCTTACATACTTTTCTTAAATGTGAAGCAGCATTTTTTTTATTTCATGTTCACACTTAGAGAATGGAATTTTAAGGCATCACATGTTTAAAATATTTAAACATCACTTAAACATGTTCATTTTCCTATTGCCATTGAATCCAGTAAGAGAAAACATGCAATAGAACCATTTCTAGAAGCATTTACCTCTATTAACATAAAGTAGATAGAAGGATATTTGTTCAAGTATGAGGAAAGAAACTCATGTTATTGCACACATCAAATTTTTAACTCTTATGCGGAGAGAACAAATTTCAAAGCCCTCCCATGGCAACCAGCTCTCAGACTAAAGACCTATTGCATTTCCCAATTTCCATTGTACCTACAACGAAATAAATTAAGTAGAGCATTAACATGAAGTAGACGCATGTATTGTTTTCTCGCGTATGTAAAATAAAATGACCTATTTCCGTAACAATACCGATTAAACGTAAATTCTCCATGTAACTACTGATTTATAGTTATCCAAAGGATTGTTATGCGAGGTCTATGCATGGTCTCTTGAGGAAAATCCATACCAACTGGTTCACACTCAATAGCCAGATAGCAATAAAACGGAACAAATCCGAATACGAGAGAAATAATGAATACGAAATAGAGACGGCATCAACAATATAAACCCCTCAGCTCAATATGGGCGTTAGAATTCGATGCAAAGCTGTGGTAATCAAACATTTATGGGCTCTTTGTCACGTTCCGAATGGCCACTATTTCCATGGCAACAAAGGGAGCATAAAGACCTCGACATTAACACAAGAGAGAAGGCGAAAGGAAAGTCTGTGACCCCAAGACGTGAAAGGTTAGACGAGGATTAGGTTTTATTTTCTGCAATGCTATTAGTCTCTTTACGTCGTCAGAAAATAAAGAACGTGTGAAACGTTACCGAATATACTGTTGTCCAGAATTTTTCTTTAATATTTCATATGTCACGAAGTCCCACAAATCATCTGAACCTTTATATGCATATGACTTTCTATAAACTTCGTCGCTTATTTGCATCTCTTCCAAAAAATCAAATGTTCTTGAAATGTTTATTTTCCTACCTGCTTCATGAAAATGGAGACAATCTTTCACAAAAATGGTTTTGTTGCATTTTTATACAGTAAATAATTACATCCTAGCTTTGCAATTCAAACCAACATCAACCAGATCCTTAGAAAACGTTAATGTCACAAACATTACTTCAACTGAGCTCCTGTTTTATCTAGATCTATATTTTCGTGTTGTAACGTTTTCTCTGTTTCATATAGCAGTTATATAAAATTGCATAAAATGCATTTGGAATGAACACGACTTTCTAAGCTATTTCCAGAAAATTTTAGATGTGCACTTTAAGTAGAGTAAATGTCCTAAACATATATTTTAGTCAAGAACGTTGATCTTCCTTTATAAAATCTAAAATAACCACAGTATAATTTAGAGCAGTGTTTTTCAACCTTTTTCATGACGCGACCCCCCTAATATAAAAAAAAGTATTTCGCGAACCACGAATCTCTTCTTCGTGTATTTAAAAACATATAATCCATTCAAACATTTCAGGCGTTTGCATTATTAGGATTCGGATATAAATATATAATTAAGTACGTATAACATATAATTTAAAATGGAATACGTGGCCAATTGATAACAACTACATGGCAAAGCGAGAAGGCGTATCGGAAAATATTCGCAACACAGATATGTTTACCTCAGCTTATCACACATGCACGGCGAGTCCAAGGTATGCATAGTCTGTTCAGATGTAATCTTGTCTTCTGGACAGCAACGTGTCATACATCGGCAGGCACGAGAAATCATATCATATAAACACACGCAGTTTCCAATCGCTCTATTTTTGTTTCATAACTTATGTACGTCAACTTACTAATATTTCACTCTTCTAATCGATCAGATAAGATCCGATAAGGAACCATCGTAGCGCTGGTCACCTGAAAGTCAATACGCCACAACGCTCTGTCGAGTAATAAACACAAACATGCCCGCCTCGGTAGCGTAGATGGTAGCATGTCTGCCTCACGTTCAAGAGGTCCCGAGGTCGAATCTCGGCCAGGGTGAGTTACCTGGATAAGGTTTTTTCCGGGGTTTTCCCTTATCCTTCAAGACGAATGTCGGGTAGCTCTAAGCACCATGGACCCTGGACTCATTTGAGCATTATTTCACCCAATTTATTCACCGTCCGATATAACTTAACGTTGGAGCGGACGTAAATTAAAAAAAAAAAAAAAAAAAAAACTTACACACACAAACATATTGTTAGGGCCGAGACTCCCAGCGCCATCTATTGGTAACACTCGAAACTAGTACAGCTTCCGCGAAAGCTCCACAAATTTCCAGACGTTTCGTTACGCTTCGAGATGATTCTCGTTAGAATGCGCTGGCCTATAAATAGGGCGGTCGACCGCGGCCACGAAAGTCGGGTACAAGACGCGAAGCAAGTGGAATCGGAAGCGAAACTGCGATAAGTGGAAACGATTCGGAAGTGAAACTACGGTGTTATACGCACTGTGTGTAACGTACCTTGGAGTTGGACTAATTGTAAAGTGATTTGTGAGCGTCAGACACGTGCGGTCGTGTCGTCTGCTGTTTAGTTGTTTGAAGAGCACGAATCACTGGTTCTAGGTTTCACGTATTTATTAGAGTTGTTTATTATAATTTAAAATGGATACATTCATGAAAAGATCATCAGAACCATCAACGTCTAGCGGGAGTAGTGGAATAAAGAAAAAACATCCGTATGACGATAATAATTTGAAATTTGGGTTTACTCTGAGAATAAACTGCAATGTGTAAGTTGCTTGGAAATTTTTTTCAGGAGAAAGCATGAAGCCATCGAAGTTGGTGCGCCACCTACACACAAAACATTCTAATGAAAAATAAAATAATAATAATTCTTTTCCATAATAATGGAATTTTTTAGGTAAAATTGAGAGATCCTGAACATATAAAAACTGCTATAGGACAAATGCCCCACCTATATGACAAAGCGTTGCTCGCTAGCAAACGAGTAGCTGTTCGTGTGACTAAAGCAGGAAAACCTCGCAGTATTACTGAAAATTTTATTTTTATCCAACGCAGGATAAGCAATATGGCGACATTCGTTACATTCGTGATCAAATCATAGAAAAAGTAAAGAAAAGCTAATTTGTGTGCTTGCAATTTGATGAATCTACGGATGTGCAGGTAGGGCGCTGTTTGTAGCTTTTGTGCGTTTTGAATCCAATGGAATATTAATAGAAGAAATACTATTTTGGAAGACACTTCCCATGAATACTACCGGTCAGTGCTTGCATATGTTCCTTGAAGCTACGCAAGATATGAATATCGATTGGGTACAGAATGATTGGGTACAGAATTGCATTGCTATTTGTAGTGACGGAGCAAAAGCCATGACTGGTGCGAAGAGTGGATTTATTGCTGGACTGAAAGAGCACATGCCAAACGCTTGTTGGATGCATTGCTTTCTCCGTCGCCAAGATCTTGCAGCCAAAACCTTGCCACAAGAATGCAGTCAAGTTCAAAATATTATTATTAACATTGTAAAATCCATTAAAGGAAGACCATTGCAGAACCGATTGTTTTGAATCATTTGTGAAATTATGAGGACACTACACCGCAATTTTATTTACCGTACAGAAGTTAGGTAGCTATCAAAAGGCTAAGTACTGACCAGGGTTATGAAACTTTTGAACGGGAGCAGGATTTCTATGTTGGAAGCACAATTCTTTCTCTTCTCGTGTGAGTTTTTGCGGCTATCAGTTTCTTCTGGTCACCAATTGTATCATCCTATTTTAACTAAGTTTCATGAGATCTCTGGTTTTCAGGTGTGGTTCGGAGTGAAATGAATAAAGTTTTGGAGAATTCCAATTTTGTAACAAATAATTTAATTGTATTATCTGGATTACATTTTACCTGAACTTTCTTTCCTAGTCAATTGCAGATTACCTCCAGCATATCGATAAATGCTTACTTTTTTAATAAAAAATTCCAATAATTACATAAAACTCCTTACACCTGCACGTCTACTCATCAGTCACAAGATTACCGAACACATCTCCTTGTGAAGATTATTGATTTTCCGTTACTATCGTTACTTCTATATTAATTTTGTGATTGGCCGATTTAATGCAACATCACCACATTACGTTATAGAATTATTATTACGGCCAATCACAAAATTACACATATTTTTACACACATTTTATAAAATTATACATTTTTCACGCCTTTTCTAGATATAAATTGAAACTACTGTTACAGAACTATTAGTATATCGTGACTTTGTGGGTTCGTGAAATAATAAAACGAGGTTACGAAACACAAAAACTACACCTTATTCTCCTCGAAATACACTGTTCAACATTACAAAATTGCTAGAACCTCAAACTGTTTATTTTTCCAACAACTACATTCAACTGTCTGTCGCTACCGGTAACGATTGGCTCCGAAGTTTTCCGAATCTCCACCGGCTTCGGCTTCGGCTTCGCGAGTCTACCGCCAGGGCGACACTGCTCCCTCCTCAAGGCTGGTCGTCCCGAACAGCGCCTTCGTAGTGGGCCAGGCGATCCAGGTGTACCACCAACATCTTTCCTCGGGGCACCTTCTGGATGCGGTAGACCACGTCGTTAATCCTCTTCACCACACGGTACGGTCCTTGCCATGGCTGCTGAAGCTTCAGGCAGCGTCCCTTGGTCCGGGTCGGGCGGTACAACGAGACCAGGTCTCCTTGCTGGAACCCTTGGCTGTTGGCTTGCCTGTCGTATCGGGTTTTCTTGCGGTCGCTCGCCTTCTGGATGTTCTGGCGAGCCATCTCGTGCATGTCGTGGAGGTGGTCCACCAGGTTCTCCACATCCCTCAAGATTGGCCCCAAGTCTGCGTCCGACAGCTGCTCCCTCCTCAGGCCTGCGCTATCCCAGCCATCCGCAGGCACTGCCGTGACTACTCGAAGTGCTGCGGCACGCTCCTTCCCCTCCACTCTTGTGCATTGGCCGCAATTTTCTGGACGGGGTCTTCGGGACATAGCGTCCGCGTTACCGTGACTCTTTCCTCTGCGATGTTCCGAGGTGAAGTCGTACTCCTGCTGCCTCTGGACCCCACCTGCTGTCTGGCCTTCCGGTCGCGCCGTCACTATCACTTCGCTCCTCGCGGGGACAACGACGTCTTCGCTCAAGATGACCCTGCCAATTCCAAGGCGCTCTTCCTGGTGTGGGCAGTCTTTCCGCAGGTGCCCGGGCTGTCCACACCCCCAACACAGGCCACTACGTGTTCGCCGGCGTCCCTCAGCTGGTCTTCTGTCTCCGGCGTAGCGGACACTCCTCGTTCTCGACGTCGGGATAGATGCTACCTTGGCCGCCTCCATCTTTAATGACGCTGTCAGTGCCTCGTGAATGTTTTTATAATCGCCGAGCATTAGGCGCTGACGAATCTCCGTGTCTCGTACCCCGTCGACAAAATTGTAGGCGGCTTCCCGGGATACGAACTCCAATGGCAGGTCAACCAAGACCTTGCTAGCTAGCTGCTCAATCGCTATGACTAACTCCTGCAGCGCCTCCCCCGGCTGCTGCGACCTTGCCTTTAGCTGGCTGCGGTATGCTGCGGCTAAGCGGTGGTTCCCGAAGTGATTCTCCAGGGCCTCCCAAATGTCTTGGGCGCCGCCGTCGTCTGCACCGCGTTTAGGATTTCCGCGGCCCGTCCCTGGAGGCTGGCTATTAACTGTGTGGCCTCCTCCTCCGGTGACCCTCTGTTGTGCTTGGCCACTGTGTCGAACTGGCGGCGGAAGACTTCAAACGTTGACGCGCCGTCATACTTGGGAGGTTTGACGCGCGCAGATGTTGTGTCGCGTCCCGGCGCGTGGGCCTTCAAGTCCTTCAGCTTCCTGCCGACGACGTCCTCCACCATGGCGTTCAGGGACTTGACGCTACTGTCGGCCTTTCCCTCCAGGTTGTTTACGCGGTTCGCCAGGTCTTCGACGTCTTCAACCACGGCGTTCAGGGACTTGGCGTTATTGTCGGCCTTTTCCTCTAGGTCATTGAAGCGGTTCGCCAGGTCCTCGACCCGCTCTTCCACTTGGCCCATCCGCTTGCCCAGCTCCGTCACGTCATCCCTCACGCCGGCCAACTGTTCCTCAAATTTGGCGGCGAGGACCTCGTTCGCCTCCTTCATTTCCGTGGCCAGACTGTCGTTCCATGCCTTCATTTCTGTGGTCAATTCGATCTTTATTTCTTTCAACTCTGCGGCCAGGTTGTTATTTGCCGCTTCTGTTTTTGTTGTTAACTCGTTCATCTTCGCGGCCAAGTTGTTATTTGCCGCTTCCGACTTCGCTGTTAATTCGTTCATCTTCTGCAAAAGCATTTCCAATGCCGATTCCATGGCCATAATGTTCGGTGATGTAGTTATCCCGCTTCCTGACACCAGTTGTGACTTTGTGGGTTCGTGAAATAATAAAACGAGGTTACGAAACACAAAAACTACACTTTATTCTCCTCGAAATACACTGTTCAACATTAAAAATTGCTAGAACCTCAAACTGTTTATTTTTCCAACAACTACATTCAACTGTCTGTCGCTACCGGTAACGATTGGCTCCGAAGTTTTCCGAATCTCCACCGGCTTCGGCTTCGGCTTCGCGAGTCTACCGCCAGAGCGACAATATATACAGTAAGCCAAGTCACATTAATCTGAATCCATTTCTGAGACGGAATTCCTTTTGAAATTGGCTTTTCTTTCTGAGTTATTTGAGCATTTAATAACGTGAATAAAACTCTTCAATGCTGGGATGAAAATGTCATTACAGCAAAAGATATACTCCATGGCTTTATAAAGAATTTAATTGTAGTCATCATCTATTAATCAAAACAACTTTGATTCATTTTTGCCGACACAGTCTTTCATTGAAGTAGTCGGAAGTGAGATAAACATCAACTCATATACATCAGGTATGAAAATGGTGTTGGATAATTTGAAGAAAGAATTGTGTCATTACTTCTCAGGGCAAGAGATATCGGATAGCACTGGGCAAAGATGGATCTTTAATCCGTTTTAAATTCAACTGTAAATGAGGCAAATTTAGCAAAGAGTGAGTGAGTCAGTGTGTGGTGTTTTAGGGTCCGTCGACAACAAGGTCATTTGGGCCCGTTTAGCAAAGAGAATCTGCTGTAACTTTTTTCTGAGTTCTCTCGACCTCTCGCGACACTCCAGAGAGGCTTCGCGACCCCTTAGGGGGTCGTGACCCACAGGTTGAAAAACACTGTTTTGGAATATGAGAATCGCCTTGGAAATATTATGTTTTATTCACAACAGCAATGAAACTTATGGAAATTTCTAACCTCACAGAAATTATTTGAATTAAGATGAGTTTTAACCAGGTATATATTTTTCGAGTATTAAGTTTAACTTGACCTCTGGCATCTATGAACCAGTTATGTATAATTCTAAAACATCCTTGAATTACTGCAAGTATCAACAAATGGTATTTATATCATGATCCATGAACCCACCTACTTTTAGGAAATCTGTAAGAGCGAACCAAATGTTAGTTTGGAGTTTGAGTATTACACCCGTTTTATAGTCGATTCCGAACCTTTTTGTCAAGTTTATTTCATTGTTGCTTTTTCTGTAAAGCAGTACAGCTATAGTAAGAGAAAAGGAATTGGATATTTAAATGCTCTATAGGGTGTACAAGAAAAAATGCAATTTTAGAAAACTCTATGTATACCTTGTATGCATGTATGCATGTTTGTGTGCATGGCTGAACAATAAAAACTAAATATTCTTGATTTATTTTGTTCTGCTCTCATTTTTGTTTCTTTCATTCCTAACACGTATAACTAGAAGATATTAACCAATCCTAATTAAGGGTCTTTCTTCGCATAACCTCGAAACGCTGCCTTATCCCTTTACTTTAAGGCGGGCTTTTGCAAGAGCGTAATGTCCTCCTGTTCAAATATTTATCTTCCATCTCTGTTCTATTCTTCTCACACCAAAAGACACGGCAAGAAATATTGTTTCTCTTTAGACAGTTGAATTCTGTACAAACAGCATAGGCGGTCCTTACATGAATCGTTAACAGTTATCTGGAGGCACTAACTAAAGTTTCTATTTCTATGAAAATTATTTAATTGTCACTTTTAACGGTATTGACATTAACGTTTGACAATTTGAAACATTTTAATCTGGTGTCCAAAACTTTGTCAATTCCGTTTGTTAAGCCATGATGAAATGTTAAAGATACCTGTAGTTTTTTCAAATAAGATAAGCAAACGTAAATGGTGATTTTCATTAAATTTGGCTAAAACAATCATAAAAATTATGCTAGTAACTTTTCTTTACCCTTGCATTAGCCTATTACTGGGAATTATGACAAAAAGATGTACTTATTTTCGTGTTTTAAGTGCAAATAAGATCACTAATATATAGGAGAGCATTTTAAAAGAGAGAAAGTAAGCTGGTGTTGCACTTCAGGTTGTTTAAGATACCCTGTGCCAGCATTATGTTATCCCAACCCGCTAGGCAACCCGCTGAAAATTTTCTGGTCATAAAATATTACGTCACGCGTAGGTAATGTGCTCTCATAGCAAGCCGGCCGACAAATCACCTTCCCGTGGGAAATTCCTCAGCTGCTGTACTAGAAGATTGAGGCAAAGATTCGGTATCGTAAGAAGGAACCTCGGTGCTTCAGAATATGATTCCTGTATAGTCAGCATTCTGGAAATATATGAGATCCCCTATTGATCATCTCATGTGATTCGCGTACCAGGTAAAGCTCGCAAAGACCTACTAAGAGAAAAAAATAATGTGGAGAAAATTGTAGTGTTGAACGACAATAAAATGATAAACATTTTGAGAATAGGAACAAGGTGTAGCAGAAGCTGTTTACCGTGTTTGTAACATTCAATCCGTCATATTATAGTCTCCGATTTTGATACCAATATTTGACGTGTCAGATGTAAACAAAACACACGGGCCACTGTCACCAATATGCTTGATGGAGAGTTCTTGTGTCGTACAGTACACGAATATAATGATTAGTGTCTCATTGTGTGTCGCTACTCATTAGTCGAGATGGTACATACGAATTCGTCGTGAGAGTTTCATGCCATTTGGATTGATGAATTAAAAATGTGTCATAACCCAGATAACAATTATATTCATAAAGCACTCCTGTTATCTTATTATATCTACAACACCATATCTATAACATTAAAGTGCCCAGTTGAACATCCACTGCCCTTCTGCTCTACAATTTTCTGCAAATTGTTTTATGCACCTTGCAATAGAGTCATTCCATGTCAAATCGCACAAATTTCGGGGAAAATTGACCTTCATGTCTCCGATTTCATTGATATTGAGTTTATATGTTCTATGAAGGAAAAAAATGATACACGTATTTTTAGTTAGTCTCTGGTTTAATTTTTTTGACCAATAAAATGCATTAAACATTTGGGTATTTTGCGTGCATCGTTCGACATTAATGTGAATATATCTGGTTATTTTTGGCAGAAAAATATAATTTTGGTTCCTTTACTAAACTAAAATGTATACTTCATTTACGCATCAAACAAAAAATATTTCGTGTAATACTTATATTTTCACAAAGGCATTAAGACTACAAATATCATTATTAATGCTAGCACATTGCTAAAAAAATTATGAAAAAATTTAAAACTGACCTGATGATGTTATATAACCTCAGTAAAAATTCAGATTGGAATTTCAAATAATAAGAGAGAAATTAAGTAACTTACTAAGTCGTGCAGTGCTGCTGACAAGGTCAAGACGCACACACACCGTGTGGCAGCTGACCGCGTATCTTGCGTTGCACTGCCATCATCACCTACAAGGTCAATTATGATTTTTGTTTCCAGAAGCTCGGTGATGATACTATTAATAGTTCTGTCTGATCGCATTCATCACACGACATTCCGTAGTTTGAAATTCCAGTCACAAATTTACACTTGCAGTCACCACATATTTTGTTGCATTGATTTAAAATTAATCATAGATCGGTTAAGGAGTTTTAATATCCACCACCTTCCCTTCGCTTTGCACCGAATAGTTTTTTATTACTGCCTGAGATACAGATATTGGCACAAAAGAATGCAATTGTAAAGTGCCTCGCACCACCTTTGCTTCTTGGTATCTTGATTGAAATACATTATTATGCTCCTTATGTTGACTATCGGAGAAAAAGTTGAAAACTACACTGGAAATGTTCTTCTCGGCCCAAGTGAAAAGTTTTCTTAGACTTGTGATAGGGTCTATTCCAGGCTGAAGGCTAGCTTTCATTTCAAGTCTTTTAACAGTACCACCGATGCCATCACATCGTCCTTTTCCATGAGATGTGGCGAAAAAGTGCCACTCTGCTTGAATTTGAAAGCCATTTTCGTGTAAAAGGATGTTTGAAAAATTTGTTTAATTTTATACTGAGCACTTGACCCATCTGCAAAATAATTACTTTACGCAGTACTCTCAGTTTCTGTTTCAGAAGCAGTAACAGTTTTGTTTGGATAAGGTAGACAGCTCTGGTGTCGTGATTTAAGCATTCAGAAATAGCAACAAAGTTAAAATGTTTTATGTCACTATTGTCTTTATAGTAGACCACAAAAGTATGAATTGTGGCCTGAATATTGTTCCGGTGTACCCTCTGAACATAATCCTGAATAACAAAAGCATAATTTTCCGAGAAATTGGCTATCACTATGCATTTGTCTAATGCCAGATTTTCTTTACACTCCCGCAATAATTAATTCTGCTGCTGAGCTATGAATGTATGTGGAAGTAAATTGCTGAGTTTTGTTGGTAATTTGCCTAGAAAATCCTCTACGGGCGATATCAAGGTTTCTAAATTTGTGCGATTCACAGTCACCCACTGTATGTAGGTAATCTCATGAGTATATTGTTCATCAAGCAGTTATAAATGATTTGTTATCTTTTCAGTTCCTGGAAAAGCTTTACATGTCTTTAAAAATAGGTAGATGATGGGGGCTTGCAGACGATGTGTGTCAAGCTGTCCTTAAAATTGGTTAAAATGGGATTTGAATTTGCAGTGAGACGATAAATACTGATACCATCAAGCATTAATTTGACATTTTCGTGATGAGCACAAGCACAAACTGAATGGGCCCCACTAGTTCCAAGAAGTACACATTCCTTAGGCCTTAATTCCGCAAATTTTGAAAACCCTATTCTGACATCCGGATGCATATCTTGAAAGCTTTGGTAAGTTTCCTTAAGATTGCAAAGTATCAATCTTTTATGTTTATGGATTATCTTACCATTTTCTTTAACCGAAACTACATTTTTTCTGCCAGGCATAACCCTACTCACATCATCAGAATTATAAAATTCAGACACCTTTTTAAATGTAGATGGGTCAAGGCTTTTTCCTGATTTGGTGTCTGGAGTTCCTAAAACTCCTTTTTCTGTAGCCACCTGTTTAGATATTCGTATCATGTGAGTTGACACATCAAAATGTTGTTTTATTTTCTTGTAAGATCAGCTGCAAAAATCGTCAGTATTTGTATTTTGAGAGTTTTGCTATAGTTTCATGGAAAACATTTTTATTAGTTTCTGTAATATTTCAGAATGATATGAATTTTCATTTGAAATGGAGTCTGCAATATGAAATACTTTATCCTTCATTGCCTGCGATATTTTCTGAAACTTATCCCGAGGATAGCGTTTTTGCGACAATTTTCTTTCGTTTTTTATAGGCGATTCTCCTATTGCCACTAAACTCTCATTCAGTTTTCTTGCTACGTCTTTTGTGTACATACTTACTGCATCACTGGAGGATGAGGAAAAACTATCACTATCTGTATTTTCACATCCTTCTATTACTGCACTTTCACTTGCACTTGGTACACATAACTCAGTTGTACTTTGTTGCTTTGGAAGTTTAGAAATCTTCTTGCGACCATTGTCACACACTTTCAAATCGCGAGATAGGTTTACGCCTTCCAGTTTGAGTTTAATGAGCATTGCTGAGGTTACTGGCCTTGACGTTTTATGTCCTACTCTGTGGTTAACTAGTTTGAATGGATTAAAACAGTAACAATAACTCCTTTGAACCAAATCTGACATGATGAAAATAAACTTCCACACTTCACAACTTACACGAAATGTCAGTTGACAACATACTGAGGTTTCAACTTATTATGCATAGATGCAGATCTGAACGGTAAACACCGGAAGTAAAATGATAGTTCGCCCACGTGTTCACAGCACTCTCGGTCCGGACGTGAATCACCTCACACGCCACCAGTAAAGTATTTATAACGCACCGTTTTACTTAAATTCCATCCTGAAACCAATGAAATTCCATGCAGGATATTTCAAAGATTATAATGATATTTTTTTCCGTTTTTATAAAGTAAAAATGTTCTAATTAAAACATATTTTGAAAAACTTACCCCCCTAAATGGCGCCCATTTTTTGTTTTCACCGAACCTAAAAATGGCATATTAAACTGCAGTATTTGTACTTAAAAGTGTCTCAAACATTAACCTTTCATTATTCATATAATCTTTGTTATAACAATTTTCATAGAATACAGCAGGCGAATATACGAAAATATAATATTCAATAAACCTCTAAATAATCGTGCCACACCAAAAACAAAATAGACGGGTTATTTAATCTCTTCTCGGTATTCCGTAAATTTTTTTGGAGAAAATACAAAAAGGTTCTGTCTCAAACGTGTTCGTTATGACATGGAATGACTCAATTATATACAACCCCTTTCGAAGGCTACTGGCATTCTTTTAAGTTTGAGCAAACGTATGCTGGCTCTGTATTTCAGTCGGTAGAGCATCGGTCTGCTGTGTGATGGTTCGTGGTTTTGATCCCTGGTTGGAGTGGGACATAACCCAGTGTTACTCCTGTGGCTCCTCACATAACATAAGCAGATGAGTTGAGAACATGACTACAACTCCAACTCTCGCGGTTATTAACTGATAATCACAATTAAAGTATTCACCGCAATAAAGCAAATCCAGCTCATATCACCACAGATCGTCTGCTTCGTTCATCTACTGGAGGAGAATTCTTTGCTATCCCGCTTCCATCCAGCGGGAATTTATTCAGAATTAACTTATCCTATCAAAGACATCAGCATATCTTAACAAAGTGGAGTAAATCAAATGACATATGAACTATTCTTATCAGTAAACCTTGACCGTGTTCGGGTTATAACCATTATAAGTGGTTTGAATGTTAATCTCTTGAAGCCATTTGCTTAAAAATATCTATGTATCGCCATAGCTTGTCACGAATGTCACCACTTTTTAATTACAGTTATAAAGGTTTACAAAATTATGGTATATGCACATGAGTTCTCTCCTAATTCTTCAATGAACTATTACCACATAAGTTTATTTTTCTATCTACGTCAGATTATTCTAAATACTAATTGCTTTCATTACGTACTTCCTTCTAGGTACAAGGGGATTAGAGGAATATAGTAGGCTGAAGAGATAAAATCATAAAAATAAGCCTCTATTCAATGCTTTGGAAATACAAAATTAGCGACTTTCCCCTTGACAGAAAAGTATGTGAAAATCTAAATCAATAACAAAGAATGTCATGAAAATAATTAATGTTACAAAAAGTTTTACTCAGCATAAACTGAGTGATGGTCCACATTTTTAAGCATTCAGATTTTGTCTTACAGCTTGCCAAATATATAATATTCAATCGTAATATCACTTCACAAGCTATTCCCAAAGTACTCAGGATATAAACTTTATTTGTATAATAAATATTTTGTAAATGATTAATAGAACCCTTCAATCATTAGAGAAATATTGGAGAAAAGCTTTCATTAATTTTGGCGAGTTTCTCAATAGTTTTCTTATCGCATCTCAGGACGATACTGAATTTAATTACCAAGCTTGATATTTATCGAAATGTTCATTTTTCAGTTATCGGTTCACAGCTACACATATACACACAAATTTATGTTTAAACGTGATACTTATGTGTTTAAACGTATGTATCAAATACCGTGAAAGTTTATAGCGGATGAGTCCACTAGAGGAGTCCGCTAAATCTTGCGTACCTAATGTTTTCGGTAAGCGCTCTTTAAATAATATTAATTAAAATACGAAATTTAACATAAAATACATGATTAGTCATTTGTTGATATATTTTTCATAGCCATCTCAACTCTACGCTATACACCGAAGTAAGTTCTCCTAGGAAGTTTGACCGTTACATTGATGAGCAGAGGTCTACTCGGAAGTCCGAAGACCTCGGCCTCCTTTAACCCGGGAGCGATGGAAAACTGCGGGGGTCTTTCCATAGGGCAATACCTGGAGTCTAAAAAGCTTCCCCATCGACAACAACGTCAAGGCGGGATGGAAGTGGCTACGCCACTTACGCGCATCAACCCCGCAGGGAAAACTACCGAAGACCTAGGTGGGGCCGTCTGGTGATCTAGCACACCTTCTACAAGCTCTGCAGGCTAGTACCCCGAACTTCTTAAGGAACCCTCTACCCCCTCCGGGCGGACGAGGCATGGCCGGAGGTACCCGATCTCTCTCGGGTGTCGGCAACACACTGCCCCATCTAGTCCAACCCAATTCGAACAACTCTCATCCGGGAGGGGCTCTGCTGTTCTGCCCGAGGTTCCTCTCGTAACGTCAGAGGTAGCACGAGTGCTAAGGCTCCGCAGCTGAAGGGGACGGATCCCCTCCCGATCGGTTACAATACACATGCGGTAGTGCCTGTTCTGAGCGCTCATTTCAACTGAAAATATGAGGGGGAAATTCCGAGGAAATTTTAGAAATTTGAATAGGAGTTGTAGTCAGTGTTAGCAGTATGAGAAGGTGTATATTGCACATGAAAACAGTTGCAAGGTAAGCAGCGTAACGAAAGTATGATACTACTATTGGGATTCTGTTTATCATGGAACTAAAGGTTTCCAGGACGACTTTAACAACCTAGACAACTAAATTTGTGTTTATTGGCATATTAATAAGCAGGTATTTTTACAAAACATGCACAAAAAGTGACTTTTTGAGTTCAAGGGTCCTTAATGCAAGTATTTTCGGTTAAATACTGGAATGTTATATTTAGGCCAATGACAACACGCTTTCTACTTACCGCATGTAGAGATTTTAAAACTAACAATTATTTCAGTACGTTTCCAAACTGTTATACAGTTATTCCAAACAATACAGAAAGGAAGCAGGAAATTAAAATAATTTCGGACTTACGTGGAGTAAGTCAACAATTTAAGTTATGAATTTGTAATGATTATACAAAAATTGTGAACGGTTACATTCATTCATGATATAGTGTAAATTCTAAGCCTGAAGACAACGTATATTTTATCTACTTAGTATCAAAATTTAATGTGCCTTTAAATGGACAGTGCATACCTACTAACAATCACTGACCTCAAAACTTCTTTTCTCATAAATCTTGATGCTCTATGTGGTACAGTATTTTACAAATTTTTTTAGACTTGCTGCACAGCATCTCAAAGGTGCATTAAATAAATTATTCTTTATTTTTTAAGTAATGTTCAGATTTCAAAAATAAATTGTTCACTTCTGAAACATTAATACTTTTGTAGAGTAAAAAGAGTAGTGCTTTTTATATACTTTTACTGATTACTACAAAAACTAACACAATGTACTTACTGTAAAACCTAACTATATTAGTTAATAATTTAAAAATAGATTTTATGCAACATTTATACAATAAAAATAATTATTGAATTAGCATGCAAATGTGAAACATTGCAAATCTGCCTTAAATTTTATCAAGAAATGTTGCCTACTGTGTATGTGTTGTTATAGATGACTTGAGTAGCAACAATTATGTAATAAGACCGCAAATAGCTATCAACAAGCTCATAGCGTTTACTTTAAGCGTAACAGGCATATCTGTGAAAATGAACTCTGTACTTTAGCTAGTCTATTTTTACTACAAAACTTAAATGATTCGAGTAATTGCAAATCTAATTTTTCGCAGACTGGTAAATTTTCCTGAAACGCAGCGTTTTTCCAGCTCTTAATTGAGATGATTCAGTAACTAGCACTGTAATCTAATTAAAAGGAGAACGCTGGCGTTAACAAGCTTTATCTGCATTGCCAATGACGCACATTGGATCCAGGATTAAAGACAATACCGTACGAGAATCACTCGCAAATTAAATCTAACCCTCAATACACATCCGTCTGAACTGTTCAACTGCTTTACCCTCTGTTTTTATGTAAAATTGCAGATTGAAACAACTCTGCTGGCTGTATTTCCTTCGAACCTCTTTTACTACAACAGAAGATGTGGTTTATATCTTTCGAGTTAAAGTTGTAATAACCTTGGTAAGCTTTACCTCCACTCTATGATTTTGGGGAAAGTTAAAATTATTGTACATCAACTTTTTGCTTTGTAAATGTAGAACTTGCAGCAGTTTTTCTATAGTTAAAATATCCACGTTAAAACAACTAATTCTTTGAATTTAAACGACTTCCCTTATTCACTCTTCCTCACACTGTTCTCCTTTCCACTTCTTGTTGAGATAAACTTTCATTACAGTTACACATTTCATTGCATGCATACAAAGTTAAAGCTTATCAGATTTTCATTCCACGCAAAAAGTGAATACCGAGATTTTAACGGAGTACCTACACATTTCGAGATTCCTGAATTAAAATAAGAAAGGTAAAAGAATTTCACTCTTTTATATCTCTCCTGCTCTCTCTCTCTCTCTCTCTCTCTCTCTCTCTCTCTCTCTCTCTCTCTCTCTCTCTCTCTCTCTCTCTCTCTCTCTCTCTCTCTCTCTCTCTCTCTCTCTCTCTCTCTCTCTCTCTCTCTCTCGCCAGCCTACTAGACAAAGTCGCGTGTTCAAACCCTGCCCAAACCGGTGGTCATAAGATATTGCTTAAAAATGATAGCCACCATTGCAGAAGATTTACAAGATAAAAAAGAAATCCCGCGGAGCGAAATTCCGACACACTGGCGTCATCGATATAATCCTGCCAATTGGCACTATCTTTAACAAAAGTAATTAACAGATCTGTGAACTGTGTGTTTGTGTGTGTGTGTGTGTGTGTGTGTGTGTGTGTGTGTATGTGTTTGCGCGCGCGCGCGTAAGAATAACGAAGTAATAGAAGATTATATTTTGATCCTTCTGCATGCGCTATGCGCCATACATAGTCTACCATATATATATATATATATGCGAAATTGTTGGTAACCTTAATTAGTTTATATTTAGAGAAGTATTCAGCGAACATAAGCAATTTTTTGTTACGTAGTGTAATTGATTGATATTTACTTCTTCCTTTTATCAAATTTACTTGTATTTTAAAGGTACTACAATTTTTGAATATCGTAATTAATATGTAATATTCACACAGTAAATATACGTAATTTCAACAATGTGGCCGTCTTAAAATTTTAAAACTCGCAATAAAACGTTTTTTTTTTTTTTTTTTTTTTTTTTTTTTTTGTAGTTTGACGTGCTTTAACTTGGTAAGTTACAATTAATGAAATTGGTAAAAATTAACAAGCTCGGGAACCATAAAGCTTAAATGTACCCTAAATTGATCTTCTTAGAATAACCCCCCGAAAATAAACATTATCCAGATTCGAACTTCTGAATATGAGGCAGACAAACTACAGTACAGCACAGAGCAGGGCTACGCTTATTTCTAAACGAATTTCAACATATGTGAAAGCTACTGATGAACTGAAATTACCGTTCTATGAATAGAGTACATTCATTTCCGTAAATGCTGCAATTCAAGGTTTGTTTTATATACTTACGAACAGGGAACAAGCACTTGTAGGGACTCCACAGTAGTAAAAGCAACTAAGAAACGCTGGTGGCCAGAAAATGTAAATGAGCTCGTTCATAAATAACAGAACTTCCATTAGGTATATAAAACCCCTTGCTCCTCGACAATGCTTGATAAAGTACAACGGCTGATCCTTGTCGTGCACCTCACACAAAAGCCTTCCTTGTTTAACATGCTGCACTTACATTTGTGACTGTTTCTGTATGCATCCCTTGGAAGTTGCTTTATCAGCACATCCTCATGTGAGAGAGTGACAGGTTATCGAATACTCTTCCCATACCCCTTCGCTTATTTGTTTATTCTACTGCAAGAAATCTTGTGTCATACTGAAACACTAGGTCTGTCGTAAAAAGCGGGAAATCTAATGTGAAAGGGCTATACCAGAGGTGTATCAGAGTTGGAAAAAGCTTGTGTCACAGAGATTTAGGGATGCTACTGGCTATAAATTGCAGAACTTGGTAATTATGAATTTCACGTTGCATCTGGTTCATTCCATATAAAGAGGGGAAAAATGACGGGAGCGTGATTTATCACTTTATTGGTGGAAAGTGGCGTTGCATCGTACTACAGGATGCTGTGAATAAAGTACTTAGAGTAAACAATTAAAACAAACCAAGGTAACATAAAATTACATTTCTACTATAGCCTGACGCAGGAATTACTGATTATTAGGATAAATATTTTTGTAAAGATATGATAGCTAAAATAATTGCAATGAATAATAGGTATGTAAAAATCAAATCATAATAAAAGAAACCTAAGTTAAAAATTTGTCAGAGGGAAGAATGCTCCTGCCAATTTCTGGATTTAGGAAAAGTAATTCGTTATATCAGCGTAGCTAAGATAATTATTTGTTACGATAAACTCGGTTGAAATGAAAACCATTAGCTTAAATCTCCAAAATCCAGAATCCAGTGATCACAAAGTAACAAGGTGTATATACGAGTCAGTTGGAGAATTTAATGTCATATCGGCACGTTGGCCATAGTAGCTCAATGGTAGAGTGGCTGGACGGAAACCAGAAGATCCGTGGTTCAAATCCCGGCTATGGCATTGAATTTTTCAGTCTGACTCTACGTTTCCACAATTTAGCCTACACACGGCCAATATGAAAGAACAATTAATTTCCATTAATTGACCTAATAGTGGTTAACTACAAAGCCCAGGCCTTAAAGTACTTACATGTTGTAAGTCGTCAATAAGGTAGTTGTCTCATGTGTTTATGAGAACTCCTAAGTGGTTTACCGGGAAAATACGAGTCAGTTGGAGATTTTAATGTCATATCGGCACGTTGGCCATAGTAGCTCAATGGTAGAGCGGCTGGACGGAAACCAGAAGATCCGTGGTTCAAATCCCGGCTATGGCATTGAATTTTTCAGTCTGACTCTATGTTTCCACAGTTTAGCCTACACACGGCCAGTGTGAAAGAACAATTAATTTCCATCAAGGTGTATATAGTCCTTTTCCAAAATTTAGAAAGGGAAGCATTAGAATTTTACAAGTCAGAGAGCAAAAGATGTGTTTCGGATGCGAGTAATAAATTAAGGTTTGGCAAGTTATTGTACACTGGAGCGTTGGTGTTTTAGTCATGTTGATAAAAGAGCGTGTATTTGTAAAACTTCATCCTTTTTAAGTAGCTTACAGTCCTGCAGAGGTGCCTACTACTGTCGATTATTCATAGTCCGTAACGCTTAAGAAGGCGTCGGAATAATAATACAAGAGGATGTTCCGATTAGTGTTTCAAGGGCCCACGGCAACTAACACTGCTCATTTTTATAAATAGAACACTTTTTTAAACCGTGAAGTATGTGCTAAGGTTCAGAAACCATTTAATTCTGTATCCGTAAATGGTCGGTAACTCGCAACAAACTTCGCACTTTTAATTCAACTTCCTGGTGTTGTCTTTTTTCACACCCATCCTGAAAAAAATTCCACGTTTCATCACCATAATAGTGGTAAACAGATTCTATAGAGACTGAAAAATTGGAGATGGTCTCAAATGGTGGCGCAGATTGGGAGAGGCCATCTAAGTGAGATGTGGAAATAAGAAAATTACCAATACGTATAAATAACTGAAATGTCGACAATCGAAAACGTAAGTTTGGTTATTTAAAAACCTCGTCAAGCTCTTGGGTTACCGCTCTTTATTTCCGGTGGATTCACAGATTATAAGTTCGGGCTGTAGACGTAAAAGTGAATAACTCCTTTAAGAGTAAGAGAAACTATAAGACAGCATGTCAGTTAAGCAGAAGCGCCTCGAAATTATTTTCAAATGATTGTTTCTGCTTATTATTCTTTTACGTTTTGAACTTATTATAGTTCGATCGGCAGTACAATGCTTTACATCGATGTCTTATTTTGGAGAATAACACAAAGGGGTGGGCTTAAAGACCGGCCTATAAATACGTAGGGCTAGAACACCAACATTAGACTTAGGAGTTGAGTCAATATTTGAGGCGCAAGGCGCACATCAGCCGCTAGAGTCTTTGGAATCAGAGACATCCAACAGGAGGACCTGTGTTAGTCTGCTCTTCAGTCGTGTGGGGTGGCATGTCCTGACGCTGGTGCTATACGCTAAGTGTGGAACCAATGAATGAGGTGGTACAAAGAGCTCTGTGCCACCTGATATGCGTGAAGGAGATTAGTATGAGAATATAGTAACCTGCGGTCAAATGAGAGAGCCAAAAATTACGGGGCTAGCTCTGCTACATCGAAGTTTTGGGCTAAGACTGAAAACTGTGGAACACTTCAGTAATATTAAGTGGAGATGAAAGGATTCCGCAGTTTTCAGAGAAATGCTGTTTTCAGAGAGGAAACCGCCGATTAAGGGTAATAAATAATTAGGATAACCCCTATGTTATCTTAAGGAGCAAACCATCATCCTAACTTTGTCAGTTGCCTGTGCCTCAAGAAGGAAAACAGCCGCGATGTACTGATGGACCTCAAAGACGTGGACAACTGACTGGTTAATCACAAAATGCTGATGAGTAGTAGAATGTGTGTGGCGAAACCCAAATTTGCAAGGTGGGAGAACATAGTGGGATTACTGTTTTAAAAAGTTTGTAAAAGCTCGGCAACACATTAATAGGATGATAGCTTTCACTGCGCTTATGGAAAATTGCGATATGAGCAAACGGCCGTTGCGACGTAAACGATGTTAGGAATCAAGTCGTGCCCTGAAGATTTTTCAAGTGAAAGACAGTTCCCGCAAGTTTTTGAAACATGAATCACGTGTGTTATGTATGTAGTTTCTGCTCCTTGCCTGTACCATCGTGTGCTGGGAGAAGAAGAGGAAACAAAGACTTAAAGTGTTTTACAAGAATGTCACACTTGGTGGCAATATCTGTGACAAACAGTTGCCTCATGGACAACACGCAAGATAGTTTTCTTAAATCTGTAATCAATTTCACTCAGATTAACCCGTCGAATAGTTGTGCTTCTGGCGGAGTCAATGTGTACCGTTGTCATTTTCGACGAGAAAGAATGTGGACCCCTATTTGGAGGAGTGGAAAGTGTAGCACAGCGGCAAATGGTGCCAATGACATGCTCATGGTTAGCTGAAAGTTTGTAAGTTGTATATAGATTAGACAAAGCTGTTTCCCAACTGACGTATCTATTGAGGTATCTTAGAACTAATGTGCATAAAGCAGTTGAAATAGAAAAGGTGACAATCACCCCGAAGTGATCAGAATTCAGCTCCATTAAAGAGGAAGTGACAGTGGGGAGGTGCAGATTACAGTGTATACCGATGACCAGAATATCAGGAGCAAACAAAGGATTGGAAGGAAAATAATTAGGATCTTCGGGCGAAGATTTGTACAGATCGTAGGTAGTATGAGCTTTAAACAGGAGTGTGCCATTTGGATTGGTTAATTGGCAACCTAGGAAGATTTTTTACAGTTAGGTCATCTAAAAGAGGAGTGCTATACCTCCAAGAGAAGAGGAGTAAGGGGTAGTATTCAGCCGGCGATATGGTGGTTTGTAGACGCTGCACATGATAAGGCCACATAGTGTGGTTTAGTACTCACCACCTCCAGATTGGGCACGTGTGGATGTAATATCTCGCTGTGACTCAAAACATGTCGATGAGAAGAGACACACCACCAGAAGCTGTATCTGAGTTAAGGTCCTGACGGTAAATGACAACCAGGAATAGTGAAAGTATTATTATGAAGAAAACGTATTTCTGTAACACAAGTAAGGTTAACATTATGTGAGTGAGAAATCAATGAAGGAGCAAAGTTTAATATGAGGCCGTTAAGACTTCCAGTTCTGCAGAGTGCCCTGACGTAGATACTATATATTACAAGTGGTAAACTGGAAAAACAGAAGCAAGAAGGGAGCAAATAGGCTGTGTCAGTTACAGTAAAACTGGAGATTATAGAGTGCGCAGAATTATAGCTAGTAGCGGAAGCAGATCTTGCAGAAAGATCCAAGAGGAATCCTCTTGTGAAGTGGTTGAAGAACCTCACTGAGAGACAGGTGTACGATTAGTTAGTACCTGAGATTATGTCTGAGATGGCAGAGTAGGAACATGTGAAGATGAAGCAATTCTCTCGTGTCTTTTCTCGAAGCTGTTGTTTTTCTTGAAGAGCAGCTGTGGGTGGTTGCTGTGAACCGTGACGTGAAACATTGAATGCTACTCAAAAGCGCTGAGGCTGTCGTTCCTTCAGCTTAAATAATGAGAACAGCCGCGATAGTACGCCGAATGATCTGTTGGCAATTAATAGTCCGAGTCGGCGTAGTAGAGGACTTCGTGTACTTGGTGAAGTGATGACTGCCTATACAAGAAACGTAATGGTGTTCTAGATAGCAGTAATTTCTGTTGTGTCCATAGGTACTATGAAGGTGGTGTTCAACTTACACTAGCTATAAAAAAGTCGGGAAAGATTTACAGTATTCGTAACTTCGTCATTGTTAACGAGGCCAGCCACAGATTTGGGCACTGGCTCCTTATCCGTGCAAAGTAAACGTGTAACTTTACAGTTCGGAAGTTCGGGACACAAATTTCGTCATAAACCTCTTGAGCACTGAGTGAATATGATAGGTTGTGAATGATGACGGAGAAAAGCTTGTCGGAGAGGTTGCGATATGTGTAATAGTCTTTTTCAGTAAGGCGAAAATAAAAGGTAAGACAGCGATAGTCCTTAGAAGTTGAAGTATGAACCTTAAGAATGACTTCCCAAAGCTCAATATGAAATTCACGTAACACTCATTTCTCAATATATCACCAAAAACAATAGATAATTGTGACCATTACATACATAAATAGGATAAATTTTCCCTTTCTGGCAGTATCAGTAACTGGTCTGAAGTTTCACTTAAAAGGTAGACACGATTTGAGGTAGGAATTGTACACTCATAACGAAAATCACTAGCTTGTTGGGAAAGTGGAGTAGTGCAATGGTGGTTTTCTTTTGAATCTCGGAGAAGGCAAATGTTGGTTACGATCTAAATATTCCGATGAAGCAAAGCCTGTCATCGTGTCATGCTGAACGGCGTTATCAAGTGCATTAACGGGCCGCGCTAGTTGCAGCTGGCTGTATTGCAGATTTACTTACAGCATCATTTTCTGGTAACCCAGAAGCGGACAAGAAGCGTGTTGAATTGCAAAAAAGATGGTTGACGTAGGCAATGTTGACTGAATGACATGGTTTCTATGTAGAATGGGAACTATCTCATTATAGACCACATTTATCTCAGTATTTAGGACCTGGCAAGTGTCAACCGGTTGAGACCCATGGTAATAGTTGAAAGCAATTAAATGCAGTAGAAGAAGAAACAAAAGCTGAGCTAATACACCGAATTGCAAAAGCAGTAGAAGAACTCGACTGGTAAGCACACAACCTTTTCTCTCGGAATTTACCTTCACCGGTTAGGTAATATCGGATAATGAATAAAAATGTGCTCAAATCATCCACGGTCCATAGAGCTTAAAGTTAACTGATATTTATCTCCAGAATAAGGGAAAACTCCGGAAAAACTTTAACCAGATAATTCACCGTTACCTAAATTCGAACTCGGGACCTTTTGAACACGAGACAGACACGTTTCCACCTACGCTACAGAGGCGACCAGTAATTGACTTGGTTACTATTCTGTTGTCATATCCATAAAAATAATAGGTTTTGGAGAAAAAGTGTTGAGTAAAGCGAAAAACGGAAAATGTTAACTTTACCGTTAATTAAAAGGTGATACGTCACTTTAAACCTGTAATTTTACACTGTAATGTGAAAGTTAGACAAAAATACCTGCTTCAATTTTCCATATGTGTTCCGAAGTCAAAGTAGATAAATCTTATATACCAGATGAGTCAGTTGCCCCTATTTATTCTTATCTATAAAACCCGCAAATTTATAACCTATCCCTTTTAACACCCATTAACCCTTTTAGCACAAAAGCCGCTATTGAAGCTCTGCCTTTCTGTTGGGTAATATACGCACCCAGCATTAATACTTACAGTTCTGAATAAGAACAAAGAAGCTACGAAAAGCTTAAATAAACGACGGTTTTTCACGCAAGCTGATAAACGAATGCTTTCCCAAAGAGCGAGATAGAATACGTGGCACTTGGCGGAGTGGGTTAGTTGCGGGAATATGGTGATGTACGGGTTAGGTTCGAAACAACGTTACTTTGCCTTTTGTTTTTCTTTTTACTAATCTTTATTGCCCGTAGTTTAGTTACTAGCTTATTTATTGTCGTTATTATTTCTGTTGTGAGCCAAAGACACAAGAATGACAATCCGATAGTTAGGGATCATGCTTAGCTCTGTGACCATTTATAATCTGTACCGTATGTAATGCTGTAAACCATGTTACGTAGTTAGCCTTCATTTTTAGGAGCATGTCAACGATATTAAACATAATAGCTTCTGTTTCATGCTTAAACCTTATGTTTCACTTCTACTGACAAAGGAGTTGTTAACGTGTTAAATTCTCGGTTAAACAGAAAAATAAATTGTCAAAAGTGTGGATTTCATTAACGCAATGAATGTTCAAGTTCTTGAACGGTTTCAAACACTGAATTTGAAACCGTTTGATATTGGAGCCTTGATATTGGAGCCTTCATTTACGCTAAGCATTGACGCAGGCGCAATTAGCTTAAGCCACTTTGCATTTGTGAAGTGTTTGACACTTGACTGAAAGGGTCAAGCACAATACCAACCATAATAAAATATAGACTACTGACTATAAATTTACATCTATCTGCCAGTGGAAAACATGGCGATTATTTTATTTCATAAACACGTACAATTTTTCAAAAATATTACTTGTACCATAATATCAAATTATAGGCCACAAGAAGTAAAATAAAGGTAATAAGATTTCGGAATTAAACACAAAGGACTCGAGCCGAACTTGCACGGGCTGGATGGTGAAGTAACCTGTATAATCACCATTTAGCCAACGCTGTCTTCCGAGTGTAGGTTCCTATACGGGTATGTAACCGTAGAACTCAGACCCTTAACTTGGATCTTTACACGCCTTTTGCAGCTTCATACAGTGTTTAGAGCTCGTTTTGGTAGTTTTAACGCACATAAAGAACCTGCATCCGCCATTACAATGACTACATGAGCTAAAAACTGCCGTAATTTTACAGAACCGAAAACTATCTACGTAATACTTAGCATTTTTTGAAATTGCTGTCCAACGAAAACACGTATTTGCTTAAGATTTAAATCCAATTGATCGCAATGTGTAGATGTGCCACTTTGTGTTCCAATGTTAAGGTCAACTGATGCATGTGAGGTTGCTCCTTCAGGGGCACGTTTAAAGGAGTGTGTGAATGTACTCTAATGAATACAAGTTTGTAAACTCGTCTAAAATTACTACTGCAGGTCTCTGTGTGTTGGTATGACGTTTTTTTGGAATCGCCATTCGAGAGCGTTTACTTTCTGTCCCGTACAACCCTTATGTAAAGCTATTTACCCCTCCTCTATAAACTATTCCGCAAACCATTTATTAAAGGGCATTTAAGAAAGGCGTAAGACACAAATGTCGCTTACTACATTGCATACATTCAAAAATAAATAGGGGCAGGTAACTTACTTGGTAAAATACCCCAATCTTTAGAAGAGACCGTGACCTTGTGCGCAACAAACGGGATAATATTAAATACACTACAGTAATTTAAATTTAAATTATTATTTAACATTTTGGGAAACTGGTTTTTAATTTTATAATTTGTAGAATATTTCTAAATTACATATTGTCACAGCCAGGGGTGAGGGCTGCGACTGGGGTACATAGCCAGGGAATCAGAATGGTAGAGTAAGACAGACTCGCAAGTTAGCCACAAGTCCCCTTTTTATTGAAGGTTAACCCATACACCACTTGGGTTTGCAAATACAAGTTCTGACTTCATGAAACACTTGGAGTTATTACAATTATTATTCTATCATCTAATTTGGACTGCCCATGGCAGCTGTACTATTAATTAAATGCCCCAGCGGGCTTACCTTTGTTGGGTGAATGTCACGAAGCCTGAGAGGTAGAGTAACGCTGGTGATGATCCACAGTTTCAGTTCGACCCGGCCGTCGTGACCCTGCGACGTCTATGTAGCAACCGACCGCAAGCCGATGCTCGCTACTCATTTTATAGTGATCCCCTTTCCTAGGGGCTTCCGGTTATCACTGGGCCAAGCCCAACTATCATGAGCTTCCGCCCTCTGTTTAAACATTACGGCCTATACGCGAAGCTTCTAGAACTTCCCGAGGAATCTCCCAGTGACGCATGACAGCTCCGGTCTACGTGACAAACCCGTAGGCAAACCGGATGCTTATGTCATGGTAAAAAGTCCCTCTGGGATTGTCATGGGATGTGGGTAACCAACCCTTTCCTGTTAGTATCACCAGTTACTCATTTCCAGAAAGAATTATGTTTAGAATTTCAAAGGATGTGGGTAACCATGCCATTCCTGTTGATTGTTGCAAGCTATTAAGCTCCAGAAAAGTCTCAAATAGTTTTGATGTACAAAGTTGCCAGTGAATGTAAATTTCTTTGTTCAAAAACGTATGATGTCCGAAATATACCCACAAACCTATTCTCCCATTATGGCATACGTGACATTTCCCCATTGGCTACATGTCGCCGACCCCGGCGACCAAAAACAAAATAGCAAGGCAGGCGTGATAGATACAAAGAAAAACAAAGATTGGCGTTACAGACAGGGCCTGCAAAAAGTAAAAAAAAAAACAGAGAGGTCGCAACGGAGCTGACATGAGCCAATACCCTACTTATACACCGAAAGGTAGAGATTGCACGTACAATACAAAAAAATATGAAAAGAAAGGAGGCCAGGTACGGGAGGGAGGGGAAAAACAAAATGTTAACATAGAGACAATAAGTATGGACAGTAACGTAGAACTGGAACCCTGTGAATGCACCACCACGCCCAACAGTTTTGTGATAGAAGACGTTCCACGTATTGCATTCTTGAGAAGAGAAGTACAGTATTCACTTGCTGGACGCACCCATGCAGTCTTGACATTACACCACGGCCGGTAGGTTAGCGATAACACTGGAGAGCACCGATTGTACGTGGGCTTCCCCACCGGAAACAGGAACAGGCACACGAGTAGCACTACACTGACTGGAGAGAGCAGAATAAAAACAGCAATCCGAAAACATGCAGGATCCCCGTCATGGAGTATGGGAGTTCGTTATTCACACCAGGGTCCGCGAGCTCCAAAATGTGTAGTGAAGTCCAGTAGCAATGCTCCACAGTGTGTAGTGAAGTCCAGTAGCAATGCTCCACAGTGTGTAGTGATAGCCGGCCTCCATGTAAATGTAAGTGGTCGGTGCTCAGGACGAGAGGCTATATCAATAAGGTGCTGACGCCTCCGCACCGCATGACGCTTTGTCCCCAAGTCATGGAGCGTCCAAACAAATAGGGCGTGGTCCATGCACATGAAAACAAAATATGAAGAGATCAATCCACAGGGTGACTAAAAGGAATAAACAGGGGTACAAGGGAAGGGGGGGGGAAGGAAGTCCGACAGGGAAACGGATAGTGGGAAAAGTAACAAAATAAATGGGGGACAGAGTAATGAAGGGTAGCTAAGACAGACACACAGATCACGTGGCGGATGCAATCCCTAAATTTCAGGAAGGTTAGATCAAATGAAGAAAAAAAAACATGAACAAAAATAAGAACATGCTCTTAACAAGAAGTACCATAGACGGAAGGGGACCTGGGCCAGGCCCAAAAAAAGAATACAATGTTACATACAAAAGGCTAAATATATAAATGTATGAACAAACATATGTCTTGAATATATGTATATAAATGTATATATATAGGCGTACAATAGAAAAATAACTAATGGTACACACAGACTGTGGAAACTAAGGTGGGGGGAGAAGAAAAACAAGGGGGTTTAGGTAGGACGTTTGGTAAAGTTCACATAGGCGTCGGGTGCTGGGCGAGGTTGCATATAGACCTGGTCCAAAGGTTTAGGAACAATGTAGAGAGATTCCTCTCCACTGGGGGATTCATACACCGGGGCCAAGGGTGGACTGGAGACTGTGGGTAGGGCCGGTAGCGGAATATGGGGGGGTGAGCTGACATCGTCGTATTCCCGGCGTGGGTGAGAGCCCTGCGAAGAAGGTGCATAGGTAGACGGTAAGCGGGCTGACCATGGCGTGACATTGTGCCATAGTATGGGCATTAACCCATTGGTTTTGGCCAGCCATATCAAGTAGGCAATTATAATAAAGTGTAGGCCAAATAGTACGCCTATTAATGATATGAGAGTGGTATGCGAATGGTCTGCAGCATGCCACTCTCATATCATTAATAGGCGTACTATTTGGCCTACACTTTATTATAATTGCCTACTTGATATGGCTGGCCAAAACCAATGGGTTAATGCCCATACTATGGCACAATGTCACGCCATGGTCAGCCCGCTTACCGTCTACCTATGCACCTTCTTCGCAGGGCTCTCACCCACGCCGGGAATACGACGATGTCAGCTCACCCCCCCATATTCCGCTACCGGCCCTACCCACAGTCTCCAGTCCACCCTTGGCCCCGGTGTATGAATCCCCCAGTGGAGAGGAATCTCTCTACATTGTTCCTAAACCTTTGGACCAGGTCTATATGCAACCTCGCCCAGCACCCGACGCCTATGTGAACTTTACCAAACGTCCTACCTAAACCCCCTTGTTTTTCTTCTCCCCCCACCTTAGTTTCCATAGTCTGTGTGTACCATTAGTTATTTTTCTATTGTACGCCTATATATACATTTATATACATATATTCAAGACATATGTTTGTTCATACATTTATATATTTAGCCTTTTGTATGTAATATTGTATTCTTTTTTTGGGCCTGGCCCAGGTCCCCTTCCGTCTATGGTACTTCTTGTTAAGAGCATGTTCTTATTTTTGTTCATGTTTTTTTTTTCTTCATTTGATCTAACCTTCCTGAAATTTAGGGATTGCATCCGCCACGTGATCTGTGTGTCTGTCTTAGCTACCCTTCATTACTCTGTCCCCCATTTATTTTGTTACTTTTCCCACTATCCGTTTCCCTGTCGGACTTCCTTCCCCCCCTACCCTTGTACCCCTGTTTATTCCTTTTAGTCACCCTGTGGATTGATCTCTTCATATTTTGTTTTCATGTGCATGGACCACGCCCTATTTGTTTGGACGCTCCATGACTTGGGGACAAAGCGTCATGCGGTGCGGAGGCGTCAGCACCTTATTGATATAGCCTCTCGTCCTGAGCACCGACCACTTACATTTACATGGAGGCCGGCTATCACTACACACTGTGGAGCATTGCTACTGGACTTCACTACACACTGTGGAGCATTGCTACTGGACTTCACTACACATTTTGGAGCTCGCGGACCCTGGTGTGAATAACGAACTCCCATACTCCATGACGGGGATCCTGCATGTTTTTGGATTGCTGTTTTTATTCTGCTCTCTCCAGTCAGTGTAGTGCTACTCGTGTGCCTGTTCCTGTTTCCGGTGGGGAAGCCCACGTACAATCGGTGCTCTCCAGTGTTATCGCTAACCTACCGGCCGTGGTGTAATGTCAAGACTGCATGGGTGCGTCCAGCAAGTGAATACTGTACTTCTCTTCTCAAGAATGCAATACGTGGAACGTCTTCTATCACAAAACTGTTGGGCGTGGTGGTGCATTCACAGGGTTCCAGTTCTACGTTACTGTCCATACTTATTGTCTCTATGTTAACATTTTGTTTTTCCCCTCCCTCCCGTACCTGGCCTCCTTTCTTTTCTGATGGCGGCTCTATTGTGGTGATGAAGAATTGAAGGACTTCATGTGCTCCAAACATTCCTTCCACAATGTTCGAAAGATATTTTTCGAGAAAATGCATTAATGTGGTTACAGCAATGTCTAAAATCAGTAGATGGGACAAGCATTTCAATTACAATACTCGCATACCAAATAATAATGTCTTCTAGCCATTCTTCAGTGTATAGAAACACTTACGTTTAACTATGGACCTACTTGTGGACACAATAAGAATGTGTTGGAAAAGATTTTACTACAATATATTGATAGTCCTGATAATAATGTAGTGATTAGAGTGGCTCGCTGTATGGCTCACATGCCGCTTTTGAGTAATGCAGGTCCATTGGGACCAAACCATACAAGCTGCTGGATTCAAGAACAACAAAGACTGTGTGCTACACTTCATGGTATATTAGATGAACTCTTTGTCGCTGTTGAAGAAAATGAGCCTTGGGTGCAACTTGATACCACATGGGCTAGCAATTGTCAGAATAATTTATCATACACTGTCATGGACGGACACTGAATGCCCGTATGGTATAGAAAAGCCATATAGAGAACTACGAGCTACTGCCTGTAATACACTTGCCCTATGGCTACAGACTGCTATGAGTGGAAGCTGTGTGGAAAGAGTAGCAGATAAGTTTGCAGACATTCTGTTACCAGATATTAATCCTGGAAAAGCTGCAGTTACACTTATTGATATAACTCCTAAGAAGGGCTCCTCCAAACAACTGAAGAAATCTGCCATAGCTGAAAGAAGCAAACAGGCAGCTACAATAGCACCAGATTTAGAAGTTTATATAATTCTTCAGAAAGCCAACAGAAGAGTTTGCAGAGTAGCATTAAAAGTAATGCAGTAGATGTTTGTGTCATCTTCCATGTTTGTTAACACCTTTATTCATGAGAAACTTCAGAATATTACAGTGAAGCTTTTGGTTGACATTCAGAGGTCTGGTCAACAACATTTGGTACCAATTCCATATAGTGATGGCCAATGCAGAGAGGAATTGTACAAATTGTTGCTCATGATTATTATGAATCCCCATGCACTGAGACCTGTACCTGTTGACCAGGCACTGGAAATTTTTGCAAATGGATGTAAAGATGCACATATTAAGACTGCTGCTACTTGCAAAATTGGATTAAACGTTTTGGAGAAGCTTATATCTGGAGTACGCCCATCACAGCATTTCCCACTCACTGTTGGAGAGAAGTTGGATAGCATGAATGTGGAGCAAGAGAACATGGAACAGGATATAGAAGATGAAGTGGAACAGATAGAAGATGAGGTAGTAGAAGAGGAGCAGGAAGATGATGTAGAGGAAGAAGAGGAAGAAGAAGAAGAAGAAGAAGAGGAGGAGGAGGAGGAAGAGGAAGAAGTTGAATATGAAATGCCAAAAATAAAAATAGGTGAAGCTATAACATTAGTGCCAAACAAAGCTACTCCAAAACAAATGGTGGTAGAAGAGGAAAGATCAGCAAAGAAAATAGAAAACAAAACATTTCAGCAGCCTGTAGATAAGCCAGAAACTAATAAAAAGGATGAAGAAGATGTAGTGGAGGTTCTAACAGAGGATGAAATGCCTTGGGATGTAAGGAAAGTTAGAAAAGAAAAAATGACTTCTAAAGCTGATGAAATGTTAGAAGATGAGGGAGAATATGCATCAGAAGAAGATGAAGAAGGAATGGAAATAGGTGAGGATGAAGAGTTAGAAGATGATTATGGGGATGAGGAAGACATTGCCGAGGTAGAAAGTGAAGGTGAAGAAATGGAGCATACATTCGTTGCGCACAATAAGGTTATTAAAAGTATGCCTGTTGAAGTGGAAAAGAAAGATGTCACAAAATCTGAAAGTATATATAACATTCAGAGGACTTTAGTAACACACCAGGAAAATGTAAATGAAGTTGCATTATCTAGCACTGAACATATGCATTCTCAAGACAAAGTGAGTCTTCCAAGTGCCAATGGCACCCAGGAGAAGGCAAAGGAACTAGATTCTAGCATAGAAGCAGTGCAAGAAGAAATTGTGGAGCCAAGCAGTGAAGTTCTTCAGAGTAGTGCTGAAGAAAGTCAAGAACAGAATGAAGTAGTAGTACATACTGCTACAGAAGAAATACAGATGGTAGCATCTCCTGCTGAGCAGGAACATTTCACAGAGAAAATAAGTATAAACAGCCAAAATGAGATTGGGAACAACACAGTAGTTGAAGAGGTATCAGAGGTCCAAGACTCGGAAGATCTTATACCTGTGTCAGTTGTTGAAAACAAAAGAATGAGAAGGGAATATGAAGATGTTGATGATCCTGATGTAGTTCATGATGAGGACAATGATGATGGCATGCATGAGGAGTGTGATGAACAGATGGAGGAAGAGAATGCATATGAAAGTAGAACTGATGTTCCTGTTGTGCACCAAGAAGAAAATCAAAATGAATTGCATTATGCATCAGATAAAATGACTACAGAAAGTGATAAAGATATTACAGAAGAATCGGCGGATGAAGCTCTCGTGAACGAAAATGTTTGTGAAGCTGCAGGTAATGAATTAATTCAGAATGATGATGCAACATTTGAGAGTGAAGTAGTACAGGAAGAAGATAACACTATCTTAAAACCAGAAGTTTCTGATGAAATGGAAAAACAGGTGGCTCTAGAAGAAGGTAGTGATGGCAAGAAAGAAGATACTTGTAAAGAAGAGGTTGCCTCTGAGCAATATTGTGACATTCCAAAACCTGAAAGTTGTGTGCTCAATGATAAGAATTGTATTGATAAGGAAAACACTGTTGTGGATAGTGGTGACAGTGAAGTAAATATGGCAACAATTAGTGAAACAAATTTAGAAGCAGACGATGTACAAAGTTGCCAGTGAATGTAAATTTCTTTGTTCAAAAACGTATGATGTCCGAAATATACCCACAAACCTATTCTCCCATTATGGCATACGTGACAATATTTATGTTGTTGTTTCGTTATTTTGCAACTTTGACTTTCTTTAATAATGCAAAAGGTCCAAGAAAACCTGAGATTATATCAGAAAATTGGAAACCACCTTTTGTAACCCTAAATTCCTGCTGAGATCTGTTAAGATATTAAGGACAAAGGTCTAAGGACATCAGAGCTTTGCACTAATTTTGAAGAAATTCCGTAATATAAATATTAGAGTTTGCGCTTTGTTACTAATTACTTGAAAGATTACTTTCGTTTACTCTGGTTGTATTTGACTAAAAGAAACAAACTTATGCTAAATAAATATTACCAGGTAAATATCTGAGAGAATGACAAAACATTTTTATGAACATTCAATAATAAATTAACGTCCACTCACAACGTCGACACAGAATTTTTATACCAAAAGCAGATAACCTCAGATTAAGTTATAAGATATACCATTATATAAAATTGCAGTTAAACGATAGAGATACTAAATAGTTATTAGTCTACTGTATCCTCCAATAAGATTAATACGTTCCGTATTTAAAGTATACTTTATTTATTGCTGTTGAAATATAAATTCACACAAAGTGGCATTATAACGTTTTGATTTCTAAACAGAAAGACAACTCATAGGAGATGGCATCTATGCCCTTTCTAATTGGTATATATACGCTTTTAACTGGGGTTATATTTGGGCACTATTTAACTCTTGAAAAGCACCAACAAGGAAATTTAGAACATGTATTAAATTCTACAACCAATCAAATTAAAACTTAAGGACGTAGTTTACTAAACATCTAAACAGATATATTACTCTGGATAATTTTTTCAAAATAAAACTAATATGAAACTTTCTGTTAAATATTCAATCAATGTATATTCCAAATAGTGTGACTGGCCCATGTTGATGATTACTTATATTATTTAACAGCAGCTTGTTGACTTTAGGGCTTCTTAATTTTAAAAAAGAAAATGTTTCCAGTAAGCCACTTATAGGCGTCACTGAAGAAATATTAATCAAACGTTGCATAGGATTCTTACCTGGAAGTATAAATTTTCATGATAATGTATAGTTAGATGTAGCTGTATAGTACACTCTAATTTCATAACATATTCTTTATTTTATTTTACTATTTCTTTAACATTAAGCTATAGTTACCATCAAATATTCTTTAAAATGCTGCATCTTCTGTGCTGAGAAGAGTTTGGTGTTGATAGAAGTTTATTCTTACCTGAAACAAACACAATAGAATAGCTACGGTTACGACCATTGTTACATATTACGTACCAATACTGATATTAATGCATTACTTAAATATAATTTATAAATGTTGATTGCTTTGTAGCCGCTTGAATGACTTAATACCTAAATGCACATAAAATTAATTACTAGGGAACTATTGCAAAATAAAATAAAAATTACAATTCTTACAAACAGTTTAATTACTCTGAGACATACTTTGAACGTTTCCTGCTGGCTTTGGCACTGGTGTTACTTTTATCAAGTATGCAGCAGAACTTTGTGCCGTAATATGACATCTGTCTCATGACCGAACGGCAAATTAGAAAATGCCAGTGCACTTTCATCAAGTAAAGTAAAATGTTTTCCACCGATTCTTAAAAGTTCTATTTTTCTAACTTTCAGTCTGCCGAGATTGAGTAAGAGAAACTTTCCACTTGGTTACATGGCTGACAATTACGAAAATAATACTACTTTAGCTTGTAGGTATTTAAGTTGTCATAACATTTTACGCATAACTACATTTCGAACTAAAAGAAACTTATGTTGTAGTAAACTTACTTATTACTGTGCCTGTACATAAAGGCACAACTAATTATATGTCGTTCATTTTGGTATCACTAAAGTAAGAATTTGTAACAATATTTGTACGACATGCGACTACATTAAATTTTGTTTTACTTGTAATGCCTATTTTCAGCTTTGGCGTCTATTGCCACGAGCTCTAATCATAACTAAGTATCGACTTGTGACCCAATGTGCCTTGCGATATAACGTAAACAACACTAACACAACATGACTGCTTCTGAGATGTTAGGAAGCATTTAATACTGGACGCCTAGGCATTATCATGCTACTGTAACTATGTTTAAATATTATGGTACAGACAGTTGCATACATTTAATCATTTACTTATCTATATATGTATTTAAATCGCCCTACTCAATACCATACGGTTTAATTAAAATTTTTGTGATACTTATAACTTATGGCTATTTTATGTGCAAGTCATTCAACTGTCGTCACCATAAATCACACACAATTTCGATTTGAGCCAGTCACAATTGTCTATCATTGATATATTGTCGAAATGAGATTGCCTAAGTGACTTTCACTCTCCATTTTGAATTATGCCCTTTAACTCACTTTGGGAGTTTGACTTGAGAAACAACTCGTAGACTGCAACTTTTTAAACTTTGGTTTCATATCAATGACATTCACTTCCACTGCTTATTATCTGGAGGGTTGGCAAAAATTCCCCCGCCCCAACCGGGAATTGACCCGAACGCTCTTAATTAAAGAACATTCAACAACAGTTAGAAAGTTGTCCTAGGTGATTCATAGTTATTATTGATTTTAGTTAAGTAATCTAGGTGAAAAGACAGAGTTAAAGAGAGAAAAAGAGAGAGTGAGAGAGAGGGGAGGAAGATAGCTAATTATATAGAGGACTAATACAGCAGCACGACATTGGTGTGTAATAAATTTGCCAAAGGAAATTGTACAAAGTATCTCTCATTTTAATTTTATTAAGTTTGATTAGTAATAACGTCAGTAGGGAACTAGTCTTACGAGATATCACTGTTATTAGGTATCAAATTCTTCAGATAAATTCCTTCGTCCTACGCCCTCCTGAAATAGCTGAAAAGATAAACCACAATCATAATGATAATAGTGATAATATCCCCCTGTCATCATGAAAAGCTGTGTAACTCAATTACAAAATTGCATATTTATCAGGTTTATGCATTTCGTCTTCATTTACTGACTTTTTTCTTCTACTGCTCCTGCTAAGTGGTCAGCTTTCTAGTATCTTAACTTATAGATGACAGGTTCGATTTCCGGCTGATTTGGGACATTTTTCATTGATCAAAATCATTCTCTACCCTCTCAAAGTCTTGAAATATGAGGTTTGAATGAATGTGAGTATACCCTAAGAAAAAGAGTAATAAAACCTAATATTAAAAGTAAAACCTAAAATTCAATGGGTAAAATACCACAAAATCGACTATTTATTCTCATGCCCAAGCTTCCGATATGACCGTAGTTGAGGAAGTATATGATAATAAAAAAACGTTTCATTCATATTTTAAAGCAAAGATGCTAAATGAAGGAATGAGTATTTTAAGGTTACTTATCGAAACCCTACGAATACATGTTTTAAACAATTCATTGGTAAAACGTGGAAAGAAATAGAAGTTCCTGCGGTTTTTTGTTGCTTTGTACTCTTATAATAATTGTACTTTCACTCTACACTATATGTTTTTAATAAAAAATAGTTTTACATGTACAGATGTTACTTAGCAGCGCTCAAAAGCACTGCGTTAGTTTCATATTCAATTTTTCTCAATTCCATTTTTTTCGACATTTTACACTGTTCGAAGTCCATCTTGGGCCACAGTGGACACGCTAATTTGAAATTTCACAAAAACTTAAGAAATTTTGCTTCTGAAAATTAAGGGCACTTGTTAAAAATTTAGTCTCATTTAAATTAATTATTATTCTCTATAACTCACACTGGAAAAATTAAAAAAATCAATACAATACATACAAAAAATGCTTTTCTGTCAAAGTAATTAAAATTAAGATATATCTGTAAAAACATTTCTAAAGTTCGCTCACTTTCTTCTCGGGCAGCCAGCCAGGTGAAAAGATGATTAGATATCAATGTTTCGGGAGTGTACATCTCTCTCATCATCAGGATATTCAAAAATGTTAAATTCACAAAAGGAAATACGGATATAACACAACTATAAACAAAGACAAAACACTGTCAAAATTCGCATTACTGAACAAAAGGCTGTTTTCAGCAAATTAAATGTCAGGTCAGGAGATGGCGTGAATATAGAAAATTATGTCAAAGAAACATAACTACTTAACTTTATTATCAAATTATATTGACCTTTGCTTCTTAATTCGATGGATTTCCATTTTAAGGCCGGTTTCTAAGAGGAGCTGAACTGAAATCCAGCATCACGATTAAGCGTGCTCCTTTCAGAGGAAATCGCCAAAACCTCCGTAATTCTTCGCTCCCAGTAACTGTTGCATTTTGCCAAGATGGTCGTCTCCTGAAAATTGGCTCTATGGTCGTTATCAAAACAATGTTCTGCCAGCCCAGACTTCTCAGGTTGCATTAAACGAATGCTCCGTTCATGTTTGATTATTCTAGTAGCGATGGTCCTTCCGGTTTGTCCTATATACGGTGTCCCACATTCACAGGGAATTCAGAGCATTGTGTCTGGGCTGACAGAACATTGTTTTGATAACGACCATAGAGCCAATTTTCGAGAGACGACCATCTTGGCAAAATGCAACAGTTATTGGGAGCGGAGAATTAAGGAGGCTTTGGCGATTTCCTCTGAAAGGAGCACGCTTAATCGTGGTGCTGGATTTCAGTTCAGCTCCTCTTAGAAACCGGCCTTAAAATGGAAATCCATCGAATTAAGAAGCAAAGGTCAATATAATTTGATAATAAAGTTAAGTAGTTATGTTTCTTTGACATAATTTTCTATATTCACGCCATCTCCTGACCTGACATTTAATTTGCTGAAAACAGTCTTTTGTTCAGTAATGCGAATTTTGACAGTGTTTTGTCTTTGTTTATAGTTGTGTTATATCCGTATTTCCTTTTGTGAATTTCACATTTTTTGAATATCTTGATGATGAGAGAGATGTACACTCCCGAAACATTGATATCTAATCATCTTTTCACCTGGCTGGCTGCCCGAGATAAAAGTGAGCGTATTCGTCGCCAGGAAAGCTTCAGGTCTTATTTCTAAAGTTCGTATATCAAGCTGAGACTAAAACTTTTGAAGCGATAAGGTAAACTTAGCGCCCAGGAAACATTTCACACTACCATATCAAAAACTGCTTATTTATTAATGTAAAGTTCATTATCTAATAACGATTTGACGTAGCTTGTTAAAATGTTGTGCGCATTATGTGTTTTATATTCTGAGCCTTACGAATACAAAATACAAATCTATCAAATGATAAATCGTTTTTGGATTTTCAAAATGCATTTCACTTAGCTGAAACCTCCATATCGAATTTTCGTAACTCAAAACTATATCCGCCTACTGTAAGTATGAGAACATCAGAGCAGCAGAGAAAGTAACGACGACTGCAGTTGCCACCTGACAACTTTAAGAGTATCAGTGATGAACTCTGTTAAACATATCTCAATTATATTATCCCACTGTTGTATAATGTAAATAATATATACTTTCAGAAAGCGTATTCGGGATGTGAGGTTAAAACTAAAGAATTATTCAGGAGGTAGGGTGCTGGAAGAATGCAGTATAATCAAAAGAGATCCCCAAGCAATATGTTATTGCCTCAAATGAATAATATAGAGCGCTATATAGCGGGTAACATAGCTACCACCCGATTGATGAAAATTGTTTAAGCGATTTCTTAAACAGAGTGTGATGTTTGTGTGTGTGTGTGTGGGGGGGGGTATGTGTGTGGGTATGTGTGTGGGTATGTGTGTGTGTGTATGTGTGTGTGTGTGGGGGGGGGGGTATGTGTGTGTGTGTGTGTGTGTGTGTGTGTGTGTGTGTGTGTGTGTGTGTGTAAAAATGTCAGAAGCGACTTTGTAACATAAACAAAGTAAAACTGAAATCTGAATGTAGACAAGTATAGCCACTGAGGCTTCAAAATGAAGTAAAATCTGAGTAAGATGAGAAAACTTGTATAGATAGAGTCAACCCGAAAAATTCAATGCTAAACCTAAAATAGACCAAAGTTTTGGATAGATACACGGCTAGTGTAAAGGAATGATTAATATCCATAAATTAAGTTAAATAATAAGAGTTTAATGATGCAGCCTGGGACTCAAGTACTTACAATAGTAAGTCGCCACAAACGGTGTATCTCGAATACGAGAGCCCCTAGTGGTTTACCGAGAAAATATGAGTCACTTGGAGAATCAAATCTCATTACGGCACGTTGGCCACGGTAGCTTAATGGATAAGAGCGACTGGACGGAAACCAGTAGATCTGTGGTCCAAATCCCAAAGGAAGCCTTTATTTTGGAGATTGATATGCAACAGAGGACGAAAATAAGATGGCATAGACTGAAAGAGTGAAAAGTCCGAAAGGTTATTTGCATAGAACGGGATGACCAGACACTCCGGCGACCAGGCCTTCTCAATGCCGTCACATGGATCTGCTATGTAAACTTATTCAGGTGGGACTACCAACACTCAACATTCTACACCGTTTACTTTAACACCGCAACTTCAAAGTCACAGCCACGGGGAAAACCCTACACTCACGCACATAAGAGTTGGAGTTCACGAAGGTTTTGCTGTTGTTGTAATTTTCGTCCTCCAACGTTAAGTCATATCGGACGATGTAACTGGTGAAATTATGCTCAAATGAGCCCAGGGACCATGTAGCTTACAGTTACCCGACATTCGTCTTTCAGGATAAGGGTAAACCCCGAATAAACCTTATCCAGGTAACTCACCCTGACCGAGATTCAAACTCGGGACCTCTTGAACGTGAGGCAGACACGCTACCACCACGCTACCGAGGCGGGCACACGAAGGTGTTGGCTACCCACACACTTTTATTGCGGATCTCTCAATTCAGCCTCACGCAAATATGGCCCAGTACGCCGATAACATGCTATTGTTTTGCTGAAACAAACACTATTCAGAGCCTTCAACCCCGTTAAAGAACACCTCCGCATCGTGAAAGAATAGTGTCGGTGAAGTCACATGTCCGTTAATCGGATAAAAGCCAAGACGACTCCCCCAAAACTGCCCCACACTCCAATTTAGAGGTCGAAAATTTAATTGACACATTCTGTCACCTTCTGGGAGTGCAGTTGAATAAGGGACCAACTTACCGTGAATACATTAGGGACTTCTCCTCTCGGTTGCAGGAAGTAATATCTCATTGTACACAATGCTTAGGTCCGCGGATATTTTTTGCCTCAATTTACACACTTTTCAAGTATTATAATCCCTCTCATGTGGTATGCCTGAGAGATGTAAGGTGTACCCATACACAGTTGGCTGCTAACAACGGGCACAGAATATAAGCTTCGGACCATCTATTCTGCACATCACACTTTCCCTATGCGACTTATTTACGAAGCCTAATCTCTTCCATACGAGGAGGATGAAATTCGTCACCATGCTGTAATATTCTATGCCAGTTTATTGTGTCAGTTTTTTTTTTTTTTTTTTTTTTTGTGAAGGTATAGAAGGAAGTGGGTGCGGCTTTATGGCAGCCTGTAGGGATCCCGCTATACGCAATCCCGTCAGTCGGGGTAAAGTTGCTATGCGTGCTGCCTATGGCAGCAGACGGGTAAGGAATAATTGCCAGGCGTCGACCATGACCGAAAAGCCCTGATCGATGCGCGTGGGGAGTAAATGTGAAAGTGAAGGAGGGTGTTTAAAGGTGATGAGTGGAAGTTGAAGTCTTTTATTGTAAAATATGAAAAATTGTGTTGGAGGGCATAAGTTCCGGTAGCTAACTCCGGAGAGGTGTTGTTGCGGCATCAGGTGTGCGATTGAAGGCAAGGAGGTCTCCAGCTGTTGGAGAAATGATCCTTGATCCTCCTGGTGTTTTTTGCGTCATAGTCGGCGATGATTTGCTCTGCAGATTTCAGTTCGTTGAGTCGTGTGAGTAGGTTGTTGTCCATTTCTGAAAGTTGTGATGAGTGGAGCTGATCGAGTCTGCTGTTGACTGTGGAAAATTCCGTTGGCTGGTAGAGAAGTGTGTCGGCGAGATGAGTCACCACTCGGTGCATCTTGTGCTGTAGTGAGGCAAGTAGTTCCTTCTGCTCCCTGGCTAACTGTTCGGTGCGTTGAAGTTGGGAGTGGATGGCCTTTGTTGTCTGCTGTTGTTGAATTGCTGAAGAGGAGGAAGTGGAGTCTGGGCCAGTGGAGTAAGTCGATCAGTCAGTAGTCTGTGTGTGGAGGTCAGTTTGTCTTGCAGGTCGATGAGGGCGGCGTGATTAGAATTTTGTTGTTGGGCAGCGGCGGTGACGGATTCCTGCAGGTTGCCCAGGCGCTTGTTCAGGTTAAAGATCTCTGAAGGACCAGTTAAGGCCCTGAACTTCTTCCGCTGAAGTCCGGTGGTTGGCGGTGGTGAGTGTTGTAAGGAGCTCCTCAAGGGAGTGGAGTCTGCTGATGACTTGCTGCAGGTCCTCCCGGAGGCAACCAAGGGCTGGCTGCAATCCAGCAGGCTCGTTGGTGGCTGCGCTCCAGGGTGCTGTTCCAGTTGAGTTTCCGCGTGGGTATGCATGGCACTGCGCCTGGCCCGTGAAGTGTCCAAAGCCGTCGCAGGTGGCCTAGTAGCGGCGTCGAAAGCGGAGGTCGTGTGTGGTGCACTGCGATGTGAGACACGGAGAGCCGCAGTAGTAGCAACTGGGTGGTGCAGAGCAGGAGGTGGTGTCGTGGCCGTAGCTACAGCACCACCGACATGGTGTGTGAGGAGACGCTCTACTAGCCTCGATTAGGAGACACCGCCCTAACAAGAGCAGGTCTGTCCTCAAGGCAGCTTCGTGCTCGGCGTCGTCGGCGAGCTGGAGATGGACCAGGTTGGAAGGTCCATGGCGAGATCCTGGACGCCCTTCATCAAAAGGAATGGTTAGATCTTTTGGAGACCAACCTCGCAGAAGACGCTACTTTAGGCGGCATCGGGTTCCCCGCACTATTTTTCGAGCATCCCAAATAGGGCAACTTATAACAGCAACAAGATCTGAGCTCCGTTTTAATTCTTTCTGAAAGCTTATTGGCTGGTTTTCTAACCACCAATCTTATCAAAGCTTTATTAATCCCTGCCAATAAGGCGCATAGGACCTGCGTATTTGAAAACCTGCATATATGTTTCCTCCTATATCTTTTTTCCTTCCTAAAGCTGGCATACCACATCCTAAATTAACTATTGCTGCAATAATCGTATCTACGGTAAACGCCTATTAGGATGCAGCAAAAACACTTAATACTAAAGTCGGTCTGCCAGTAGCGTCGAGTCGATTGGACTTACTCGAGCGGGTCGGTTTTTGAGAAATGGAAGGTGTTGAAGCAGTGCAAGTTGGTGTGTGCAACATAGAAGTAAACATTTGCACTATAGCACTGTTTGCTTTGAGGAATAATAACAGCAAAGATAAGTGTAATTTAGTGTGGTAACAATACTATGGAAAATGAATGTTGTTTCGTCACATTTATATCAGAAGTGGGATAAAACGACGCGATGGAGAAACTACTTCAGCCATTATTGAGTGAAATAAAAGAAAGGGAGACTGAAATGAAATCTGTAAATTTTTTAATAAAGAAAATGGGAAGTGAAATGTTTCCAGAACCACATTCCGATATCGGACATATAAGTGAGACTCTCGTAAGTTGGGGTAAGTGAGAATTCAAACAACTCAAGCGAGTTGACCTTTAAGAACCGGGTATTTTCGAAGCATACGTGCACAGTAAGTATATGCAACAGAGACAACTAAACATTAGCTCTGCAATTGTGTTTGCTTTGTGCAATAGTAAAAATGTTGTTAAGTGCTAAGTTAGAAGTGCACTAACAGTTTCGATGACAAATGAGATCAGTTTAGCAAAGTTGGTGCTGTCATTTCGTCACAATACTTTGGCGGCCTGCGTGGAGACTAAGGGTGCTAGGAAGGTATTTTTGGCTTATTAAAGATGGAGGACAACATACCAGGACAGCAAAAATTTAACCAGCTTGAGCACATAATGGAAGTACATGTACCAAGATAACAGATATCTGTGTGAACTGTGTTTAAACTCAACGATTTATATGTACAGATGTGTTTGTGTAATAATCCAAGAGTATTTTTGTTTTATGTATACGAATTACCAAATTAAGTATTTTTCTATAGGGATGTGTAGTTAGTCTTTTGACTCATCTAGCTGCGTTTCGTAATTAGTGTTATTTTAAGTATATAATAAAAACAACTAGAGTGCTGCTCAGCATTTTATGATAAAACAAGCTCCCGAGAAGTAGTTAAAATTATGATGTAAATTAAAAGGTTAGTTCATTTAAATGCATTAATAAGTGCATGGCCCGTTTGTTACAAGCCAATAACAATACAAATCGCATATGTGCAGAGTGGAATCAATTTGATCGCGATAAGGGACTTCATTAATTGCGATTGCCGTAATTCACTTACTCTAACGGGATAATGGCACCGTTTCCACAATGCTGATAAAGTCTGCGTACGTCACAATTGTTTCTCATCGATTTTACCGCCAATCTACGTGACAGTTAAGCCCTCCAGTTTTAATATTTCCATCTATTAATTAACTCGACTGAATAAAACTTTATTGAAATATTTAAAATGGGTGTCTCTCACTTTTACCGCTACAACCAAAACATCAGGTTGAAATTAAAATTGAATTTATTGTTTGGAATATCTATAGCCTTTTTGTCAGTGAAATTCCAATCAACTTTATCCCTTCTGCAGGAAGCCTACGAGACTGGCGAGATTCTCTAATTTATCAAAGATGACAACGAAATTAACAACTTGCGTTTATTTAGGCTTTAAAAGGATAAATAAGGGATTTCATGAGTGAAAGTAATCTCGCAGCTTACCACCCATTGTCAGTAAATCAAATATCACAATCTATTGTGGTATGTCGGTTCTTTAACTGCTTTGCTGCTAATTTATTGCAACATGAGCTACAAGTACATAAACATTGATAACGACGTTTCTTTCAGGCCACGAAGGAATAAAACCCGGTCGCTCCTTTTTAAGAAATATTTATATACTTAGTAAAAACAAATCGTGATTGTTCTCACTTAGTATAATCACATTCTGAAATTGGAAAATGTGAAACAAAAGTTAACGATTGAAGATGAATTCTGTGAATGCACAGATAGGTTTGGTGGAAAGGTGTTCCAATTATTTGAACATTTGAAAGAACAATATCAAGTACTTTCGTATACATCGAGTTAGACGTCACAGTGGCAAAGCGTGTGACTCGCATTGGGAAGGTCCTAAGTTCCATCATTTCCGACCAATGTGAGCAAATGTTTTTTCGCGATTTTTCTTGGTTACTAAATAAATGCTAGTTAATTTCTTTTACACTCTTCCCGGCTCTTCATTTCATTTTCATTATATCCGGTGCTTTCAATGTAGAGAGTGTAGACGACCGGCCTGTGTTGCGGGTTTTTTTTTTTTTTTTTTTTTTAATTTACCTCCTCCAGTGTTAACTCATATCGGACGATGAATGGAATGGGCGAAATGATGCTCAAATGAGCCCGGGGTCCATGGAGCTTAGGGTTATGCGACCTTTGTCTTTCAGGATACGGGAAAACCCCGGAAAAAACCTTATCCAGGTAACCCACCCTGACCGAGATTCGAACTCGGGACCTCTTGAACGTGAGGCAGATATGCTACCATCTACGCTACCAAGGCGAGCTCTGAGTTGCGTTGCCGCGTGGGTACTTTGCACATCGTAATTCCTGTTCTCCCCATATTTGGGGCACCGTAGTCGCCTGCCGTTCTGGGGTGGGGGCTAGTTAGGAACCCCGAGTGGCTTGCGGCTGCACGGTTAACCGTGACGTCGAAACGAAGTATCCCCATCTCACATTAGGTGCCCCCACATTGACTCATTCTTCTGGTCCGGGTTCCGGCACATCTGACTGTCTGGTTCAGTGTGGAATCAGCTCCACTTAAAATCCACATCCACTTATGTAAGCGAGTATTTATTTTCATGGCCATCAGCATAAGTTAGGTCCCATGACAGATGGCAATCAAAAGAGAAAGCAATACCAAACACTGCAAATAAATTGATGCAATGTCTAAGCAATCCTAAACGTAGTACTCTGACCTTATGTTTTACACGAGTCTTCCCACCATTCCTCAGGCAATGCTGTGATGCTTTTTCGGTCACCAAGATTTGTTTTCCATCGTTTCCCTTTCATTCCGTTTCTTCCTGTTCTTTCAAGTGTGCTTCCATTTTTCATGGCACGTGGTGCTGACGGATAGATGACGCGAATGCCTGTTCATTTGAAAGAATACTTGGGCAATGAATATGTCCTCTATTCAGAACGCAAACAGTAATGATGAGTCACTGATGACAGGTAAAACGCGATGACGTGATTGGTCCTCACATGGCAACAGACTAAGCGAGAGATGGAGCTGGTTTCCTATATACGACTTAACAGCACAGTTCAAATTATTTATTTCCGCCCTGTCTTTATAGCTTGGATTATTATTATGCTTAATAAACATTTCATAGAGAAAATTTACGCATTAAGGTATTCCTTACAGTCATGTAATACTGATAAAAATATGTTGTTTAATTGTATTTCATCATCAAGTGTACAAGGAGGGACAGTTTACTTCTTGTTAATGAATAAGAATATGCTAATTCTGTGTTCCCTATTCTAAAGTTTATTATTTTAGCTAAACTGCTTGTTCAAGACTAGTTGCAAATAACAGAATGATTGCTCTGGATATGTTGTCACGAAGTTTATTGGAACATCTGTCTATTTAGTTATTAATCCAGTTACTTTGAACCAGCACCATGCTATATTTGCGTTGAACTGGCAAATTTTGCTCAACAATGTATAGGGGCTACTAATTTGTGGTCAACTGCCACTGTCGCTACAGTACATATGGTGCGCCACTTATCTGTTGAAGAACGTGTGTACAGCTACAAACATTAAATGAAACGTGAATCTGCTCACCGTCTGTGTAGGAAGTTTTTCTTAGTATATTCTGAAACTTAGAGTTCCCTGTTTAGGACGGGCTCCGGGCCGGCCTAATGAGCCGTTTTAGGACCACAGAGGGTGGGATGCTGCCTGTACTAGTCTGCCGGGAGTTTCCAACTGGTCAATATTAGGGATCCTGATCTCTGAACTGTCTTGACTTCTTGGTTCGGCCACTTTCTGTTTCCTCTCGCCTCATCCTTTCTCCCGCCCCACTGAGTGCATAGACACGATAAGAAGGCTAGAGGGGTAAGAAGGGCAGAGGAGCTTAAACTGTTTATCTGCTCCGGTAGCGGATCTATTTACTAGAAAATGAATGTATGAGAATGCACATGAGTCACCCATACTATCAGATCTAATGTTTGTTGCAGTAAATGCAGCAATACGCATCATGTATGGGTGAGTTATATGAGAACACTAGTGTATCTTAAACAAAACTTTCATCCCTGTCATACTAGGAAGGAGAGAATATACACCGTACGGACAGCAAAAGTGATTACGTTACACATTCCTCTAGCTTTCCTTCTTGTCTTGGGCAAACTGTATGGTCGACGTTCCAAATCACCTCTTTAAGATAACATCATACTGTGACTTTGTGGGTTCGTAGAATTAAAAGTTCAGTTGCAGAAATTCCAATATGCTCTTAATTACCGTAGAAACACACTTTGGTCAACGTGTAGTGATTAACGCCCGCTTTTACTACATACGGCACCGCAGGCGGTGACACTGATGATGCATGAAATGAAGATGGAGCACCGGTGGAATGAGATGGCGGGGGAAACCTGAGGTCCCGGAGAAAACCCGCCCCAGCGCCGTGTTGTCCACCACAAATCTCACTTTGCGGAATCCTGGGATCGAACCCGGGCCGCCTTGGTGAGAGCCAAGCGGTCTAACCACTGAGCCACGGCGCGGCTCACTTTGGTCAACCCTAACAGTAGCAGAATTACGTAACATACACAAATACAATGCTCAAGATCGTTGACCACAAACAAAAGAGTTCACTTTCAAAACACAGCTGTACGTGGACGATTCTCAACTTCCAATTCGACTCTCCTCTGGTGTGTCGCGATTTCTTATATATACTCGTATTTCTAGGATGAACAAGACGGCACTAGAATCTTCAAGTTATCTAACTTTATCTGTTTCGGCAAGCGTTTTCGCTATCTTTATCTGTCTCTTTGTGTCCGTCGGCCGCGCAATCGCGATAATGGGTTCGCGACAATATCCTATCCTATCTGTCCTATTCTTAGGTGCGAATTGAGATCGCCAAACAAATTAGTTCAACAGATACGTATATCTCCCTCTTCTGCGAGAAATGCTACACATCAGTTAAAACTAAAGCTCTGTTGCTCTACGCGTTTGCAAACGTTGAAATAAAATGAGTAGATTATTGCAGATGACTTTATAAATTACGTAAAGTGGTTTCATGTGCCCATACCTTTTGTTTCTGTGAAGTAATGAGGGATGAACAAACTCAAAATTGAGCTAAGCTTCACGGAAAAACCTACGTGTTGCGTAAAAAGCTTCACTATGGTCTGAAAATATTGAAGTGTGCTGTAACTAAGTGATAAAATATGATATTCTGCATTTTCGATAACGAAGCAATATAGACCGATATTGGAGCATATATCATTTTCGACCGCTTGAACAGAAAAAAATATATATGGCTTATTCCAACAGCTAATTTTAAAATTCTTTTGATGCATCCCAACTTTATTGGTTGAACCTAATGGCTTTTATAAAATCCACCAATTGATGTCCGGGGTTCACTTCACTTGAGAGGTTTCAACACCCTGTTGAATCGTTTAACAAATGTGCCATTCTTCACTGCACAAATATAACTCTGGCGGTAATTAAAACTGATGGGTAGGCATCCAAAGAAAGAAGAGGGATGCACCCTAATCGGGTAAAGCTCTACAGCCTCTTTACAGTTTTCTCTTGCGAAGCATTCGCTATTAAGGAAGCCCTTCTCTATGCAAGGGATGCATAGATCTAATTCACCAAACATATGAACATGCATATATGAAAACTCAAATGGTCATCAATCAACACAAACTTCATGAAACTCGCTCTGTCTGCACAAAGACTCGTACTGCATTCCCAAACTCTCAAAAGAAGCGATCAAGGTATCGTCACCCATCTTAGAATTGAGCAGTTCAAATTAATGCAGAGTTATCTTCTCACTAAAGCTCAACCTCCAAAGCATACCAGCTGTGACGTTCCTCTAACCATTCAAAACATCCTTTTAGGTTGTCCACAGTACAGTAGATGTAGATTGCAGGGCGGCATTTCCAATCTTCCTAATGCAGTTAGCAGGCCAAACATGATCACGAAGATGGTACAGTTTCTAATGGATGGCAAACTCAGCCTATTTTATGATTTTATAATTGTCAATTGATGTTAAAAATGCATTTTTATGATAAAAGTAACACGTCATGAAACACTACGTAGCCGAAGGAACCTTAAATTTGGAGAAAAAAGAGACAAACAGAGAAATTGTGTAGTGCCTATGGAATTATTAAATAGAGCAAAAGAGGTGTTTTATAGCAGAATTGTTAGTGTTGATTTGCGACGATTACCCTCTCTTCCTTATTCCAAATGAGAAAACTAGTTACTAGTTTTATACCCTGGCGACTGTCATTTCACCTGAGAGCGGATGGAGACCATGAATGCGTTAATATGTATAGGGAGATGCAGATCATAATGTCAACCAAATCTTACATCTATAGAACTATTATTAATACAATCGAACATAATCCTCCCATTAATAAGAAAATAATAGATAATTATAACAGAAACAAGAGACTTTTGTAACTTGTCCATAATTTAAACAACTTATGAAAAGATGTGTAAGTATATTCGTGTCGAATTCTTTAGTTTTCTGCATAAAGCTTAAATGTTGTGGTTAAGTAAACAGTTTCAAGAAACTTGCTACAATCTCATGGAGTTCATTAGTAATCCTACCTAATATATACTATACTCTAAATCATTCAAATCAATGGCAAGCCAGTACATACAACTTATATTACAGAACTTTTTTGTTCTATTACAATTATTCTTTTGCGTGAGAACTGTGTAATGTGTATATTATATAATAAGCATTATTATTACTATTATGTGTACTATTACTCATTTGAATAGTTAAATAAAATTGTTAATTTTATACAATATAAGGTTGATTTAGTTAATTGATGGAAATTAATCATTTCTCCACACTAGCCGTATATAAGGTTGTGTTGCGAATGTTGAGCATTCAGATATTCTAGATACTCAATGTTGTAATTTTCAATTTGTATGTGCATTCTTAGTGCACTTCTTCAGTATTATCTTAATGCATATTTAGTTTGTTGCAATATAACAGACATTTAGCTTTCTGGATATAATGTTTATGGATAATATAAACTCCCCTGCTAATGTGTAGCCATACAAATATTTAGCTAATATGTCGGTAATTCGGGAGAAGTTCACAATGTATTGCCATAATTCTTAATATTATCCTTTAATGTGCACTTGTTATAATACATACCAAGAGGTTCTGCTACCCAATATAATTTTTAAATTAAAACTAGCATTATCCCTTATCGAATCGAACACATTATTATACCAATGATCATTTTATATTTGCTCTTAGTTGTCTGTGCGAAAATTGAAGAATGCATATATTTATTATGATACAGCATGTCTTCGTATCCAGAATTTTAGATCTTTTAATTATATTATTCCAATATAGATAAATATATATATATCATAGCTTTGTTATAACGCTAAGCAACTTTATATAAGTAAATATTTATACTGCTGCACAAATTGTTATAGCTGAAGATACTTTGAAGATACATTGAAGATACCTTCAAGTGAGCAACTAGAATTCTAGGATCTCATAAAACTACATAAATAAAATTATCAACTGCTACATCCTGACAATGCTGACGTGGGGACGAATATAGTAAGCAAACTATTCATAGTAGAAAGAGTCAAGACAACAAACCCACCATTCTCTCCACATATACGGTGGCTATCACCAGCTTTCGGGAGGTCCCGTATTCAAATTTATTTTTGAAGGATCCGGCTGGGATTTTTCAGTCACCAAGGCAAATAACCCATACACCCAAAGTCCACCTTAGCTCTAAAATATATGGAAATACCGAATGTTCTGCCACCAATCTTCACATCTGTTAAACAAAACGACACCCTAACGTCAACTACCTAGCACATGTAGAAGTAGAGGTACGCACATAGGTTTTACTAAGACCTCCGCCGTCGAGGCGTCCATCTATCCGTCATTTATAGAAGCAGAGGTTTGCCTGACATTAAGGTTTCTGTGTACAACGCATGGAGCTACCCGCTATCTGTCACATATATAAGCAGACTTATAGTTTTATAGCTCTAAGGTCTTTGTGAACTCGCGTCGATCTTTCCCGACATTTATAGAAGTAGACGTATGGTTACTAAGCACTAAAGCATCTTTGCACACGTGACAAAACATGGTATGGTACAATGATGACACCTAGAAGGCTAATTGCTTCTCATACGCTGAGTTATGAGGTCCCACCTAACAGGTCCGTCGTGATATGACTACGTATAAAAAATTATATAAGAACGTGTACCCAATGACACTTTTGTCAAGTTACGACCACATTCTTCATTATCTGGAGAAGAGTTTGTTACTAGCCCCTTTCATAAGGTGGGAATCGATTCATATCTAACTTAAGCAATCAGAGACAAATAAATTACAAGTGCAATATTTTTTTTAATTTACGTCCTCCAACGTTAAGTCATATCGGACGATAATGGAATGGGTGGAATGATGTTCTAATGAGCCCAGGGTCCATAGAGCTTAAGAGTTACCCGACATTCGATAAGGGAAAACCCCGGAAAAGACCTTATCCAAGTAACGCAGCCTCACCGAGATGGAGTTACTTGGATAAGGTTTTTCCCCGGGGCTTTCCCTTATCCTGAAAAATCCTTATGATCAGTCTGATAGCAGTTGGCTTACTCATCTGAATTCCTGTGTTACGCTGTCAATTTAATTATAAAAGGACTATATGTTATTCTTATGAATGAAACACTCGTTATTTATTTGATGTGTAGTTATGTATGTATGTTATTAAAATTATCTGTACGCCTCGTCTAGAACGGACAGTATGACCCGCATCATACTCCGTGAATAATTCTCGAATCACTCTTAATACTGCACGCATAACAGAGTATTGCAAGGAATGTATCTAGCGTGGACGAAATGAAGCCACATTAGTGAACGTATTTGGCTTTGCGATTAAAAGCAATAGGGGCAGAACAACTCACCTTGCAATCATCGAGCTTATAATATGTAGCCCACGCGACATTTGAAAGCAGAAGGAACGTGGCAGTGATTTTGAATATAGGAAACATTTCCTGTTCGAAAGTGAGTGTATTTCTCTATGTTAATAATGATTTCGATGTATGGTACACGATTATACAGCTTAGCGACAGGTTTCGTGTTTTCCACCGCACTGGGATAGGAAGAGGGAAAAGCATACAAAAATGGGTTGAAGCCTAAACAATAAGATAGAACGATCCATAAGTCATTTGCAAAGCACTACAAGCGTTCACGTTTCACAGCAACTGCCTTACAGAATACCATGACCAAGTGGACATACGTACTGCGTTCGGAGCATTAATACACGACTCTAACAACACGAACGACAAAGCAGATTACATCAAACGGAAAAGACAGCAGCGCCAGAACACTCCCTGCTATTTGGCCATGTCCTAAACTACAGGAGTACTATAGTGTTCTCCAAGAGAACTCATTTCCACACTCACTTGACATGAAAAGCCAGTGAAATATTTCAAAGCCTCCAATCTCAAAGAATAGAGGCAACAGATTATCAAAGCGAGGATGTCACTCTAATACGTGCAGGAGCAAAACCAGAACCACCTCTCGTCGCTGCTGGCAGTCTAAGGTTCAGCTGCACGCTCACACTCATTGTTTACTGCTTATAGGATTATTGTTGAAAATAAGTAAGTTTCAAGAGGTTAAAAGAATATATAGGAAGTTGCATATTAATCCTCCGTGCCTGTATGTCAGAATGCACCGCATATTGCACCCTGATAGGACCGCTTTATTATTCGTTGTGATTGGTAGTTTGTAGGATTTGGAAGCCCTGCTTTCCTAGCAGGTCACCCGCCCTTGCAATTTGCACAAGTGGACACATCCGTGGGCGAACACGGACAAGCCCTTTTGGAATTGGAACCACTAGACCTACGCAGGTTACAGTGGCAGAAGTGACTTGAGTGTTAGAAATCCACAGATCTATTGCACTGGGGCGGATCGCCACATCTTCTATAGGCGTATACTTTTACCCGTAAGTAATAGATGGCTGTCATGTCATCTATCTTAACCTCCGGGTCACTGACTCACTCCACCACTACTATAAAGAGAGGAATGGGAGGTATGCCTGGTTGGCCTTGTTGACATCTGAGGAAAAGTCTAAAGGAGCTCTTTCCTTTAGGTCTACACCGGAAGACAGAAGACAGCCAATAAACAACCACTCCAGCAGGCCACGTCCACTTTCTCGCGCAAGAATTAATAGAACATCAGTGAACAGAGCGCTCCACAGCTGCTAAAGCTAAGCCGCACAAAATCTTAATAAGAGATGTCAGGATTCAAAATTATTCCGACGCTCTTTCCAAATAAACTCATCAGGACCCACCAAAACTGCCGCCGTTGAAGAGTAAAACTCCTATTTCCCTTCTTTCTTCTACCTCATTCACATCCCTCACTCTGCAAAGTACCTCTACAAACGTACATTACATTGCAGGTACACGAATATCACTACTGGGGTTGTCCTCAGCCTGCCAATCCTTCGAGCACAGGCGCTCCAGTCTTTGTCAGATTCCGAAACTCCATTCCTGTCTTCGATCCCCCTAAAAAACGCCAGATGCAGTTTTAGGCGAGATGTCGGAAGAGACAACAAGAGTTTGGCCTGTAAACTATATTGGAGCTAATTACTTATCTGCCGTAGGTACAACAGAAAGAGGCGAATACAATAGGCTTAAGCAATCGTCAAATATTTTAAGAAATGACCACTGTGTGATGGTTTTAACAGTTCATTCTCTTTACATGGACAGGAAATAGGAATATTCAAACCAATAACAAGAAATATCTTGAAAATGGATATGTTCACAAAAAAAATATTTTTGACTTAAGGTGTGCTTTAAGGAGATCTACATTTTTGTCTGGTAACATTTTGCCCATGTATTACTGTTTAACAGTTATCGAAAGTCATGAATGAAGAAGCCTTCACAGCTCATTTATTTCCCACATTCTTAATGAAATTGTCTAATCATTAAAACGTATTTCATAGTAAACCCTCCCCTTTAAGTCTTGTAATTTCGTAGTGCCCCGATTATTCCAAATAACGGATTAATAATGCCCATACCCAAACGTCCCCTGAGGCTTTGAAAAACTTGCTTAGTGTGTGTCAACCTTTGACAGTAGAGGAATTCTCGATCAGAATGCCTGAGTAATTTTTACATGATTATACGGCTTTAAAGTTTAGAACATTGTACCTTATTTTCGGTAACATAAACATGTACATTTTCACGTGATGTTGAGGATAAGAAACGAAGTAATATTCTGCACTCCCGGCTATCAAATCAACGATTTGTAGAAAACTCAAGTATGCTGCAACCACCAAGTAAAATAAACTCAGCTAGCGTTTTTTATATCTTTATGCAATTATTTAGTACGTCCTTTTCCGAACATAATTTCAACATAAACAGGAAGGAAATAAAGCGAAAGTTTCTTACATAAGAAGGTTCAATACCCAAAAAATTCAGAGCCTACATCTATAGAGTTTAGAACAAAATTTGACGTCCTTCAGAAGAACTGGGCTATTCAATGATGAATGCATTTTCAAAATCGGTAGAGTGGTTTTTGAGATTACTTACAGACACAAATGGACATTCTCTCTTTATAATAATTATATATACTTTATATGTTACGTATAGTAATATTATATCAATATGTTACATTTTAATCTAGGCTTTCCCTTCCTTTCTATGGAAGCATTATACATGTATGTCGGTTACCTAGCATGTTCGCGTGTTATAAATCCTGATGGAGCATTTCAAGTATAGTTATTCACGACCTCTGTCAATACAAAGCAACGGCTGTACTTGAACTCTTTATAATAGGCGTTAACATGGCGGGCGCCGGCGGCTTAGCACCAGCTGCCAAGTGGCCCTCGTCCAACACTTTACCCAGAATGTTTGGAGACTGCACTCGAAACACGATCTCTTCTGTCTGGCTTCAATCACTTGAAGGTCCAATAGTGACTAGCGTCCCAGTAGGAACACCGCCTGTTTTTCATTCTCTTTGGGAAACAGGAATTTCTACTCTATATCGGTCAGCGTAGAGGGCTGGCAACCAGCTCGAAATATAAACAAACCGACCTCGAGGAACATGCGATCGTTACCCAGGGACTCATGTTTGCATTGATTAAATATTTGTTTCGTCTTCCATTCTCCATTA
>CM060951.1:129406620-129429174 GCA_030765055.1 Mantis religiosa
AAGAAGAAGAAGAAGAAGAAGAAGAAGAAGAAGAAGAAGAAGAAGAAGAAGAAGAAGAAGAAGAAGAAGAAGAAGAGAAAGAAGAAGAAGAAGAAGAAGAAGAAGAAGAAGAAGAAGAAGAAGAGAAGAAGAAGAAGAAGAAGAAGAAGAAGAAGAAGGAAGAAGAAGAAGAAGAAGAAGAAGAAGAAGAAGAAGAAGAAGAAGAAGAAAGAAGAAGAAGAAGAAGAAGAAAGAAGAAGAAGAAGAAGAAGAAGAAGAAGAAGAAGAAGAAGAAGAAGAAGAAGAAGAAGAAGAAGAAGAAGAAGAAGAATGTTCAATGTATAGTAGTTGTCACTTGCTTCTAAGTTTATTTAAATTTAAATTACTCTAATTTTATATTAGTATTAACTAATAATCAAACATTTGCAGCAATATTGCATATGTCAATAAGATTAACAGAAATAAATAGAAAACCTGGAACACATGTCCTAGTGTTCGCAATTAATAAAAGCCATAAAATAAATGTGTAATACTCCATTCTGGTAACAATGTAGATACCAGAGTGGAGTATTACACATTTATTTTATTGCTTTTCTTAATTGTTTGCAGAAAATTCTAAGTAGTTTAACAGTTCTACAATGTTAATATTTTAGTGTGTAGACATCAGAGGTTCTTGCTAATATATGTAAATAACAGTTCCACAAGATTCATGTTTTAGTGTGTAGACATCTGAGATTCCTTGCTAATGTATATAAATAAGTCATGACACTATGACAATAACAGAGTTTGGAAGGAGGACTCGAGCCCTCCCCTGAGCCGGTGGATAAGAACTGACAGAAAACAATGCACCCGCCATGCACTTTGGAACTGCCATCGACACTTGCAACACTGAAACAGCCAACCGAATAAAAGTTGATATAAAAGCTCGCCTCGGTAGCGTCGTGGTAGCGTGTCTGCCTCACGTTCAAGAGGTCCCGAGTTCGAATCTCGGTCAGGGTGTTACCTGGATAAGGTTTTCTCCGGGGTTTTCCCTTATCCTGAGAAACGAATGTCGAGTAACTCTAAGCTCCATGGACACCGGACTCATATGAGCATCATTTCACCCATTCCATTCATCGTCTGATATGACTAAACGTTGGAGGACGAAAATTACAAAAGATTATATAAAAGGACAAGTGCGGCCAAATTTTGGAAGTAACATTACTGTCCCGCGGGAATCAGAACCCAAATGTGGTTCTACTGCCTGAATATATGTAATAAAAAATATTCCTATTAACGGCATAATTTATAAGTTTTCTATAGATAAACTCATAATACCTTTGCTAGTGAATTTCACTAAAATATTTTCCCGATTAACTGAATGATAAGAAGACTAACGTGGTTTCAAAATCTCAGAACTCGCACACAAATTTGAACTGTCAGAAATATTTATAATAATGTAAAATCAATGTTTAAGTTTTCGTGTAAATTAATGACGGGCTGCGCCATGGCCAAGGCGGCCTAAGTTTGATCACAGGTGACCGCAAAGTGAGAATTGTGGTGGAGAACTTGGCCTGGGGCGGGCTTACTCTGGTTCCTCCAGTTTACTCCGCCAGCATTCCACCAATTTCTCCGTTATCATCTTTCCTTCCAATCATTCATCTCACCCTCATATATCATACATTTCCTTCACCCTTACACCAGGCATTGGGCTGGACACCCATCCTGGTTTTCTATCGGATCCAAACCTTCGGTTCCAGATCTGCCCTATGGAACAGAGAAACAAGAATCCCCTAATACCACGATAGTGGTACAATTAGGACAGTTGAAAAGGAAGTAAATTAGCGGAAAGGTTTAATAATCCTAACAGCTCTGTAACACATTCAGAATCAGGACAAGCTGTTTTCGGCAAACTGCTACCTATGTCGCTTATACCCACCACTCTCTTAAACATTTCAAGACAAATTGTTGCATTCCTTTCCAATAGTTACAGCAGTGGAGCTGCTAAATGTTTAGTATTAAAGTGCTTTCAATATGGTTCTGCAAACCTAACATTGTTATTCGGTGGTTTTAATAAATGACCCATAATTGCACTTATGGCTGCCAAGGGACTGACGCCGCTAACCCTAATAACGTCATTTCAGACCAATGTGAAAGTATTAAAACATTCTCTCTATATTTTAGGTTCTTAACTCGTTGCCTTTTTAGGTTCTTAACTCTTCTCTGTTTATTGATGAAAATTAATCGTTTCTTCGCATTAGTCGTGTATAGGCTAAGGTTTGGGTTAGAGTCTAAACTAAAAAATTCAATGCCATAGCTGGGATTTGAAACACGGATCTCCTGGTTTCCGTCCAGTCACTCTTACCGGTTGAGCTACCATGGGCAACGTGCCGTCATGACATTGACTCCAACTGACTCATATATTTTCCTGGTAAACCACTAGGGACTCTCGTATTCGAGATACACCGATTATCAGGTTGTTTATTTTATTAAATTGTGAATATAAATTTCATCTGTAAGAAACTACAGCTATAACATGTCTCAGAGAAATATAGGGCTCAGTGTTTTGAGATATGGTGGTGATGATTAATGATGGTGAGGGTAGTGGTGGTGGTGGTGGTGGTGGTGGTGGTGGTGGTGGTGGTGGTGGTGGTGGTGGTGGTGGTGGTGGTGGTGGTGGTGGTGGTGGTGGTGGTGGTGGTGGTGGTGGTGGTGGTGGTGGTGATGATGATGATGATGATGATGGAGTGTGGGGTGTTTTAGGGACCGTGGAGAGCGAGTACATTTCGGCCCGTGATGATGATAATGATACTGATGATGATGACGATGACGATGACGATGACGATGACGATGACGCTGACGATGACGATGACGATGACGATGACGATGGCGATGGCGATGACGATGACGATGACGATGACGATGACGATGACGATGACGATGACGATGGTGATGGTGGTGGTGGTGGTGGTGGTGGTGGTGGTGGTGGTGGTGGTGGTGGTGGTGGTGGTGGTGGTGGTGGTGGTGGTGGTGGTGGTGGTGGTGGTGGTGGTGGTGGTGGTGGTGGTGGTGGTGGTGGTGGTGGTGGTGGTGGTGGTGGTGGTGGTGGTGGTGGTGGTGGTGGTGGTGGTGGTGGTGGTGGTGGTGGTGGTGGTGGTGGTGGTGGTGGTGGTGGTGGTGGTGGTGGTGGTGGTGGTGGTGGTGGTGGTGGTGGTGGTGGTGGTGGTGATAAGTGTGGGATGTTTTAGGGCCCGTGGACAGCGAGATCATTTCGGCCCGTGATGATGATGACGATAATGATGATGATGATGATGATGATATGATGATACAAAATATAAAACTAATTAAAGGATCTCTTAAACAGTTAATTACACTATACATTTAGTTCACGTTTGATGATAAATGTTGAAACTGATATACTTGAAAATGTTCTTTACTGTCCTAAGTTACCATTATTAATAACCACCTTTTCTGCATTCATTTTACAAGCTACCTTGTTTCACGTTTTGTTTATTCTTCTTACAGCTTCCGTCTACGATAAATGATTTCTTACATTCAATATTATGTTTCCCATAGTTATCAATTAGTAAAAAAAACCTATGGAAGAGCTGATTTTGAAAACAATGATGTCAAACAATGATTTTATATGCATCTGACATTTTAATTTTAACTCACTTTTAAACATAAATGTTTAATTATATTGTGACTTTGTGGGTTTGTAGAATTAAAAGTCCCATTTTCAGAAATTCAAAATGTTCAAATGTTCTTTATTTCCGTAGAAATACACTTTGGCCAACCCTTTCACAATTGCGTGACATACACAATTACAATATTCCAGTTTGTCTGTCACACCCACAAACAAAGAGTTCACTTTCAAAATGCAGCTGCATGATTCAGTTCCCATTACACTCTCCTCTTAAGGACTCTGTTTACAACTCTCGTTACGATTACGACTGTCCTCCAACTATCCGCGGTTTCCTTTTATACGACCATTCAAGATTCCAGACGGTTGTGGAATGTTCTCTATCAATCAAGATGTCACTAGAACGTTCTAGTTATCTATTTTTATTTGTTTTGGCAAGCCTTTTATCTCGCGCTATCTTTATCTGTTTCGGCAATCTCTTTATTTCCGTGTCGCACTATCTGCCCTTATCTCTCCGCGCCGAACCGTTTGTGCGCCCGGCCCCAACAATGCTCGCGACGATACTGATAGTTTATAATACCATTATACAGATTATTATAATTTAGATTTTAAATTACTATTTTCTCTAAACGGGCATTTCTCCTAGTTTTGTTTACGAATACAGTGATTGTTCGCCTATCAGGTTTGTCAAGCATATAATTTTATTCAGTTATTTTCTTTATTATTGCAATATATCGATTCTCGTACTTTATCTAGTTTCATTTTATGTCGAAGTAATCAAAATATATACCTCTACCTCATGTTTTAACTGCTCTGAAAGCTTGTTTTATTGTATTAAGCTGCCAAATGGCATCTAAAATGTCTGTACTAAATGCGAGGTCATAAACAGCTTTATGATACCATGTCATAAGACCTAAATCACTTTAGAACCTTTTATAAACATGCCACTAATGTTGAGAGTCGTATATAAATCATCGTATTTCAGATTCCTGCACATCTATGAGTTACTAAACTTTTTAGAGCTGGAAATTAGAAAACGAAGCCGCATCTATTGTCCATGTACTCTAGTTAAGCAGTAACAAACATCCATTAAATACCTCTCTGGACATTGCATCCGAAATGAGCTTGCCATCAAATTATTATTTCCATCCACTACACCTCTGCGTTGAATTTGTTATTTTCTTCATCCATTATTAAGTATTATCGTGTACCAGCTAAATGGTTATTATTTCCTGTAAATTGCTCTCATCCGGATATATCATTCCGGGGGTTACAGTATAATAATATTTACCATTCCTGAAATAACATCGGTGTGAGCTGTGTAACAATGTCTGCTACAACAGAAATTTTAGATTTCGTGACCAGGTAACCAACATTACAAAAATCTCTTGTCATGTATTCTAGTTTAAAGGATATGATTACAAGATGTTGTGGAGAGACTTTTATGTTTCATTTTTCCCCCCTTTTCTTTACTAACCTAGCCTTAAAATGTAAGTCCTGTAGTGATTTGTGACTTCGTTGATCTCGTGAACTGCCAAAAGATGGTCCTAGTTCCGTCAACGGTTTCCTGTACAATATGTGTGAGTTATTTCCCACTAGTTGTCCTTATTAATAGTTGTGCAGTTATCTACTTCTGACGACCAACCTGTGTGTATTGATTAAATTCGAAATTTGACATTTAGATTGTTCTATTCTAATGATGGGATTGTTCTTCACAAATATGCACACTGTGTCGGAAATGTCTCTGGGGGTGCAATGACCCTCAAGTACCAAAAGAAGCACGGCTCCTCTCTATCGGTCTGGTGTTAGTGCTGGAATGTTCATGTTCGCGAATAAAGCAAGACATCACTTTCCAGCTTAATAACTTCCTGTATTATTTGATCATTGTACTACAAATAAGCCGATATATCAATGTATCATTTGGTATATGAAACTTGGATATTCTCTGTGGTATTCCTGTTACCATTATCACTGTCACTGACACTGTTTTACCATAGGAGACGCTGCTGCCAACAGGTTCAACTGTCACTTTCAACTATTTGTGTACACTTAAAGAATACTTATATTTGCAATGTTTGCATTTATTTTACTTCGACTTTTCACTTATCATTTCATTTTGTTTTTGCTAATTCATTCTTAACGTTTTGTCACAACTGATTTTAATATTTTCTCATTTTCATTTAAAAACTTAAACAAGCTTATTTATTGTTTATCACATCAGAGAATTGGAAAGGACAATGATATGCACACAAGGTTAAATGTAAAATCACAAGCATTAGATAGGGCTGTGCTGGTGGTAGCGTACCACGATGGTTCAGTAACAAACTATGGGCATGTAAAACCAAAGATATATACTTCGAATTCCGGTATCTCATCGAGTTTTTCATAATATTATAAATGTATTATATTATTATATCATTATAGAATTTATTGTATTATGGAAAAACTCAAGACCAAAATGCCGAAATTCGAACCACAAATCTTTGACTTTTCATGCACCTGAGCATCCAAAATATACAATTAATGGACCCCCCCCCCCTTTCTTGTACAGTTAGTCTACAAGAGACACGAGAGGAAGGAGGCTCTCCGATTGTTTTAGAGCAAGAATTTCAGTTACCTGAAATAATCTAAGGATATATCCTCAGAGCTTCAAATGTGTAAATGTGAAAGTCCACGGCTCGAAACCTCAGCAGCTGCTTGGTAGTATGGCCGCTCCGTGGCTGTGTGGTTAGACCACTCAGCTCTCACCAAGGCGGCCAGGGTTCGATCCCAGGCGACCGCAAAGTGAGATTTGTGGTGAACAACACGGCGCTGGGGCGTATTTTCTCCGGGATATCCAGTTTCCCCAGCCATCTCATTCCACCGGTGGAATATATATTATCAGTGTCACCACCTGCGGTGCTGCATACAGTAAAAGCGGGCGCTAAACACTGTGCATTTCATTTCCTTGGTAGAGCACCGACTTCTAAAACTGAAGCATAGTATCTACCGTCCCGTCTCCGTCTTGACTAATTTTATTAAAAACAAAGAAACTTCTTTGAATGTTGAATATTTTATAGCATTCGAAAAGTATAAGATATAATTGTTTGGTTAACTGAAGCTCTTTAATTTTACAGTCATAAATCAAATATTTATTTGCATTTGAATTTCTGCTTACAACCAAATATAAGCGAAACATTGCTTTTACGTGTCTCGTATGCTTCATGTAATTTCCATTGATGCAAGCTTAGGAAGTTAAACATGCTGTTAGTAATCAGCTAAGGTGCTACTAAACGTTGGAGCTGTATGATCTTAAAAGTACTTCTAACGCTTCTCCAGCCACTATTATAAGTTTTGTTCATTAAACATATCTCTTAAGATTGAAAGGTAAATATAATACGTTAGTGTAGTTTCATTTTAGACATATTTAGGCAAAATTTAGTATTAATAATTGCTTCAAAATTGCAGAAATAATTGTCTTTAATTAAATTAGCAACGCATCATCTGAAATATTTCAATTGCATAAATGACTTGCGCTAAAAATTGTGGCAAGTCGGGGTGTCGGGTGAGTATTGCCGCGCAGTTCAGCTCAATTATTTGGCAGGGCTTGACTCCTAGGGTTGTCAGCATCGCTAACAAAATTTGAAGAATATCGATGTCCTCGGCTGCTCTCGGAGTTATCCTAATATTTATGAATATAGGATTTTTGGCAAGGATCTCTTGGTACAGGGCGTTCTGGGTGGATCAATTAGGGTACTTGGGAAGAAACACGGGTTAATTCTCTTATGACGATCGATTGTATTTCAATTACTCTCGAAATACATGTTAATTAGGCGAACTCTGAATGGTAGGTTTCGCGTTTGCGTGGTAGCACTCCCGTGTATATAACACGAGTCGTCGGATTAGCACCCCGCTCTTAACTAGCATTAATCGAACGCGATTTCTTTACCTTACTCGTCCGTTCCTTAAAGAACGCGATATCTGACTTCGTGCTGCCCTACGACGATCTAGCCCGACCCCCAGCTAGCGACTGATTTAATCAATGCGATTTCTGTCGGTGCGCGTTAGCACGACGATCTCGGTCGACTCTCAGCCACCGACTGATTTAATGAACGTGATTTCTTTCCGCGTGCATTAGCACGACGAACTCGGTCGACCCTCAGCTGGCGACTGAACTTTAGACATCTATTTGTTCCCGGCTAGGCCATATGACACTTCGCTTCCCCCTTCAGCTCATTATTTTTTATTAGTTGGTCGGTAGAAAACATATGGAGTCCCAGTTACGAGAATCTCACTTTAGACCACCTAAGATGTCTCCTTCCTTTCAAACGATGTTTGAAACTAAACGCGGGGTGCGAGCCTAAGATTTATGGTTGTGGTCAGCTGTCCTAGGGAAGGGAAAATTCCCCGCACCGCTCAGAGTCCCTAACAAACTTGACATTCCACACAAAATATTTGTTTCAGTACACGTATATATACACGTATATATATATTTATTTATTCCGTTAACATTCAATTAATCTACTATATATTCCTTAAGAGTCAATTAACCAACTCGAGGAAGAGATGCTTTTTCTATAAATAAAGATTTTATCACTGCAGACCACTGCCCTGTCTTAGAATAGCTATGTAGAATGTGGGAGGTCGCCTGCTGCTTTGTGGGATAAACGCCTTGACCCTGCACAATCTTGTGGTTCCTCTCCTCCACTGGTTAGGGATGATCATAGAATGCGTACCGGACTGGATTGGATTATTAGTGGAGGGGTCTTCTCGCCTAGAGAAGGTTATTCTATGTCAGACCAAAGGAGGAAGGGATGAATGGAAGCGCTCTGCAGATAAGCTGGTACCGGACCAGGAACTCCAGTCAGCGTGAGGATTTCTAACGTTAGCTAGAGTTCAGGGCTCGCTGCTCAGCCGTCAGTCGCACTGGGTTCCACACCGCCCTACCAGAGCAGACGACTCCGACGATACCCATATGTCGAGAACAGCAATCCGACTATATCGCACAAGTCCATCGTCAACACTTCCTACCAGGAAAAAAACCGATTGAAATGAAAGTGAAATTAAGTGAAAGGACGGAAGTTTAAGCTACCCAGCCTTCACCTAGTGACCAAGGAAAAGCGGCGCCACCTCGCTCGGTAACCATATATACGCAAGTCATTCTTTGGAATCACACCCCAGACTCTTTTATGATAGGTTGTGAATGGCGAGTGTAATGCTGTATGCTGATATCAGTTACACAATACTTTTTGCACATCATAAAAATAATTTATAATAACAGCAATAAAATTCTGCATTTTCCCCGTGCTAAATCTTGTATACTCGTTTATTTTATTCTGAGAGTGAAGCTTTGACTCTTTGTAATGAATAGCCAATTCAGTGTTTAGTTTAAGATTTCTTCACGGGATATGAACCCGCGATCTTGCTGAGGTGACTCACTGATTACCGCCTGAGCCATCTGGGTTAAGGAGTCGTTGTGTTCTCGTATACACAATTACAGTGGAATAAAGCTCTAAACCTAAAGAAGTTTCAGGTTATTTCCAACGCTCCTCCGATGTACTTGTAATATAAAAATAAGAGTACTTGGGGAAAGTAATACAAACATCAACTCTATTGATTTTCATAGTTCGTTCACCTTAAAGATATTACGTTCGTCAAATCTTTTAAACCTAGTCGCTATAGAAATTGCAATCTCTTTGCATGGCCAAGATATAAAAAAAAACTGAACAACGATTTCCCATTTGAAAAAACTATGAATATTAAAATATCCAGGCAAATAACATGGAATACCCCGTAAATAGCACCTTCCTCACCAAAGTGACTGACATAAATATGGGTGTTGGAAGAGAATCTACATTCTTTTGTATTAAGATTTTGCGTTTATATTATGTTTACTACATCCAAACTTCATCAAGACTGAAGAAGGCTTCGGATAAAATTTCCAGTAAATTTAAGAAATACATTCCATCATGAAAATATCTTAAACATATAATATTCGAATTAAAAACGTTAGAGCTATTTTTTGATAAAATCCAACTTTTCGCAGAACTTCCATGTCAAGGGTAAATGGGTCAGGGAATTTTGTTGAAATCTTGAAAATGGTGAGCTTAAATACCAAATCTGTTGGATAGAGTCAACTTAAAAAATTCAATGCCATGGCCGGGCTTTGAACCACGGGTCTCCTGGTTTCCGTCCAGTCGCTCTTACCCATTGCGCTAGCTTAACCAACGTGCCGTCCTGACAATAAATATTCCACCTGACATATATTTCCCCGGTAGACCACTAGGGGTTCTCGTATTCGAGATACACCGCTTGTGGCGACTTACTAGGTATTGTAAGTACTTAAATCACAGGCTTCAGCATTAAACTCTTATTAATTGAGTAAATTTGTGGAAATTAATAATTTCTTCACACTAGGCGTATGTAGGCTAAGGTTTTCGATGGATAGAGTCAACTTAAAAATTCAATGTCACGGCCGGGATTTGAACCACGGATGCCCTGGTTTCCGTCCAGTCGAAAACCTTAGCCTATACACGACTAGTGTGAAAAAGTTATTAATTTCAACCAATTAAACCAACTCTCTCGCTCTCTCTCTCTCTCTCTCTCTCTCTCTCTCTCTCTCTCTCTCTCTCCTCATCTCTCTCTCTCTCTCTCTCTCTCTCTCACACACGTGTGTGTGTGTGTGTGTGTGTGTGTGTGTGTGCGAGAATAGTTTGTTAAATACAAATATGGCGTTTAAGTTCATCTTCCAAGCGTGTGACACGAAGTTTATGAAGAAAGTTCCCCACCCCATGCTCTTTACTTGGAACGTTTTCCAATTTTTTTTTCTGGATGACTTTATAACTTTGAAACCATAAGATATAAACAAAATCTTACCACACAAAAAATGTAGAACTCATTAGAATACGCAACCTATCCCAGCACTGTTTGTTGTTGAGTTAACATTTCGAAGATATACCGTTTCATTTGTCTGAACTTTTTAATAATTTTAGTTTTCTCAAATAGGAATAAGTTATTCGTATTTTTATCTCTTGGTCATGCAAAAGGAACGGAATTTTAAAGCCAATATGTAGCGACCAGCTCTATAAAGATTCGATTATCTCATAAAGGCACATTCTCATATTCCCCATTCACGTGTAAGAACATTAGCAACAGAACAATTTCTGAAAACGTATGTCTCAATAATAGCATTAAGTTGATAGAGGAATAAGTGTTTGTTGGAATAGTTTGTGTAAGAATAGTGAAAGTCATGTGAGTACAACACATCCCTCTTTTAATCAGAATATCAAAATTTGAATTTTTGTTGAAATCTCATTATCGAATTATTGAGAGCATTACAATACTTCCCTAATTTACTCTACGTAAGAAAGTAATATGACGCATGAGCAATTCAAGAAATAAGCTGGAAAATGTCGAGGTCAGGAAACTGCGATCATGTAATAGCTATACAGTCAATATCCCTTTCATGTGACATTTGATCTACCACAAGTTTTCTGCAGTAGGTTAACATTCTGTGCAAATTCACACAAAAGCAATTGGTAGTCTGTTTACATTGCAGGTGTTCAAAATCTTACAGGATATGCCGTCAGCTGTTCCAAAGTACTGCAGTACCAGTGTGGGAGGAGTTGAACATCTGTAATGGCTGACAATATTGTTCACAAAACTGATGCAAGGGTTCTCACAATTTGTCATGTAATGGTTCGAGAGGTACGAATATATCATAGATAGAAATGGTGAATAAACAATGAGGAAGTTGAGAATGTATTGCTGAAATATGTTGATTCCACATCTAGAAATATGGGCAACCGTTGAAAAATTGTGATTAGCACTTAACTCTTCATACAGCCTTACTTGTCTAAGTTCTCATGCAAATTTTATAGTTTTAAACAGCATTTTTAGCTTTCTCCCCAGTTTAGCTGTTTTAAGACAAAACTAATGGTGTACTTGTTATAAAACTGAAAAACTGATTATACCAGAAACACGTATAATGTATCGTATGCTAAGGCACCTTAGGCAAACGTTTGTTCTCAAGTTGTGTTTCAGCACAAGGGCACTCTAATGGAAATTTAACCCAGCGGCTTATCGTATTCACCATTTATGAAGTACCGAGGTTTCATGTAACAGTCTCACCGGGAGTCAACGACATGCACAAGAGCTGGACTGGAATCCCTTATTCTGAAACCGTTGTAGTCACAGCAGCCAGGAGTCTGCTACCGTGTCTCAGTCTTTGCAGACAGGGCATCCGATGGAGTATGTACGTATACTCCATTTTATAATTAGACTCATATCGCAACTGAAGTGCTCACAGCAATAAAGCATAGCCATCTTCACCTGCGGTCAAATCCTTCTTTGTTATAGTCCCGCTTGCATATATCGAATCGATTATTTAATTTAGTCAATCACAGACAGACATCAGAATATTTTCCCCACGTGGAGTAAATCAGATGACAGGAACTGGGTTTGCTTTATTGCTGTGAAGACTATAGTTGTGATATCAGTGTAATTATAAAATGTGTAGTAACATTTATATACGAATTGATCGTCAGTCATGTCCTTTGTCAAATAGACTATCACTGATTTAAGTACCATTTGCGTGAATGAAACATCAGTTGCTTAGGGTCTTAGTAACTCATTGCGAAGAAACCCTGGGAGATTAATTCAAAAATTGTAAATTTAGTTGAAAACTATAAAGGTAGAATTCTATTTTGGGCCCCTCATAAGTTTTACTGTATATCAATGATCCCCCTATACTTTTTAAATTCCCTTTGCTGATGATACAAGTACTTTGATTAAGGAACACAAAATTGTTCAATTCAAATATTCATCCAATAGAATCGTCAGAATAATAGTCATTTAATTTTTGAAAAACTACTTTCGTACAAAGCTTAAAAACATTTTAGATGTAATAATATAATATAAAGGAAAATATCAATGACCCAGATTATCAAGTAAGTATGCTTAAATCAGTTCATTATGCTTATTTTCATTCATTAACGACGAATAAGATAAAGTTCTGGGGCAATACGGTAGATGCAAGAAAGTAGTTATTATTAAAAGGAATAATAACTCATAAGAATGCCAGGAGTAAGACCATCACTCACTGTGAAGGTCTATTCAAGACATTAGAATTCTTACCCCTCGCTTTTGAGTACATTTTAGTTTTCTTTTTCTTTGTAGTACACAATTACGAGAGGTTCACAAAAATGCAAGAGGCATTTCATTACACAAACTAGCCATAAGTTGTTTTTTTTCCTTGTTCCATTTATACCCCGCCTTTAACTGCTATGGTCATATCGGCGGCCGTTCTCCTTTGGAACATACTGAAGGTGTTAACTCGTTATCTTTGCATTTTTTAGTCATTAGATCACGCACACATTTACACTCTCATTCATACTTCCAGAATCTGGGGAAGATGGGGAATTATCTTGGTCGGAGAAAAATCCCCAACCCCACCGCCGGGAATCGAGCCCGGGACCCCTAGCACGGCAGAGCCATAAGTTGTAGTTATTCCAAAAAGGGGTTTATTACAATGGCATGGTCTTATTCAATTTACTTCTATTACATATAAAAGAATTGCGTACGAACTACGTATAATTATAGGATTACGTAAAGAGTTACGCTTAACTTCAAGTCAGTATTAAAGTGATATCTCATTATTTAGACCTTTTATACTGAGAAGGAACTTTATTCTTGGAAAAACATTTGCAATAATTAATTTACATTATAAAAATGTTAGATATGACTACTCTAAGGAAGATAGTTTGCACTATTCTTGCAATTAGCTGTATGTTATATAAAATCAGTCCCTTGAAAACTTTATAAAAGTTAATACGTAAATCATGAAGCGTACAATCACCAAGTGTGCAATAAAGGTTATTCCTCGCAATCTGCATCCTAGAGCTAGATCCGTTTGGCCCTATCTCATTAAAGGATTTAGACGGAATAATATGGTGTATGGTATGGTACACTACAGACATTTACATCAATCGTAGAAAAATACAACATTGTTCTTGTATTTATGTTCGTTCCATGGTATTTGTTTCAACTCAAATATAGAAACACGTGTTAATAGCTAGCTGTAAGTTAGAGCTAGATAAATAAAAATCTTTCAAAGGATATATCTACTATTATGGCATACTACTTATTGCAGCCAGTGTGTAACATCCTTTAATATTTGCAATACTCAGAAAATCCCTTACGCTGTATTAAAGCATATCTTTATAAAAAGAGAGAGAAAATAAAAAGTAAGCATGTTTGTAGATAGCAAGACAGTGCAATAATCTATAGGTTTTCTTAATTACCTAAATTGATGCCAGATATTCTTGCAGGTTTCGCCTCTAACATTGCTTACTGAGAGAGTCCCCAGTCAGAAGTGAGCTCTGATATTGGTTTCTGGGTGACGTCCATTTGATTGAAGACCTAATTTATCCCATAATTTATCATCTAGAAATAACTCTGTTGACTCTTCGAGATGACGACATCACTTTCGACATTCTAAAAGCTTATTTTTTGAGATCATAAATACAGACTTGGATGTTTGTCATGCAGCTGTAATAAGGTTCTCAAATTAACCTGATTTCGAAATGCTTTAATCTCAATTCTCTGCATGCAGCAGTGAAACCTAACTGAAATAACGGTTACTATAATTTACTGAGTACCAGTACATAGGTTAACTAGAGGCTTTTCATACTTTCACTCCATGGCCTTTCAGAAGTAATTAAAGCATCTGGTGATTTATGTGATGCTCCCGTGTTGTCGGATCTACTTTACTTTTTAAACCCACAGTTATTTACTTTTTATTTCTCTTTCATACAAACAAGTTCCCATACAAACTTATTGTAAACCCATTCTCAAAAGTACACTTGGGTATTGCTATTCGCTTTCCTGCAAAGCCGGTTCCTTTTTGGAAAAAACAAGATAATGTATTCTATAATACACTCACTATATGGCTCACGTAATATTGTGGCTTTGTACATAGTTCAACAATCAGTTCACAAAGATTCTGAATAACTAGTGCATTTATTCACAACAAACTATAATTTGTTAAAGTTCCTAAATAACTGAATGAAAAGTCCAGATATTATTGCACTGATTACAAATCCATTCTATTGCTTCGAGATTGTTGAATGGACTTTGCCATGGCTTAAGATATTAATTTATGTCATCACTATTAAACAGTAAACGATCTATGATTTGGAAAGCTTTTGCAAATAAGTTTAATTTAACAGATTAGAATTTCAGCGCCAGCACTGCATCCTCTCACTCCTAAATTTTGGGCCACTTGGAAAGAAATTTGAAGAAAATAGGCATCGGATCAGTATTGCAAAGAGGTGCAGTAAATGATTGAAGGAATCAAAATAAGTATTAATAGACATCAGCCGATCATAAATCGAATTGGGTTGTAAAATCAAGCCTTGTATAAATGTAAAAGCTAAATACAGTTTAATTGGGGTAAATAAGAAGATGTGAAAGAAAAGGAAGATAAGAAATACCATAGCTTAGACGAGAGGCTAGAAGGTAGAGTAAGTAACAATAAAATGTGCTCTTTGTGCTGGAAATAAAATGGGTATGGATATATTTTGGCGTTATCTGTACAGTAGGAGAACCAACGTAATATTAAATTCAAACGAAAACTCTTAAGACCACTTAGGAGACAGGTTTATTGGAAACTGCTGACTGTCCAAAGGAACTGGTAAAACTTGGACAATTGTTTGGCTAAGGGTGCGAAGTGAAGCTAAATTTGATAAGTTAGAGGAATCCCCCTTTTATTTATTTCTGTTTTTCACTTGAACTTGTATCTTAAATGTGCATGTATTGTTAATAACCCATGCTTAAAGTGTTTGTGTAATATAATTTTAATAACGTACACAAATAATGACACCTTAACCATTTACATTTTGAGTGATACCAATTTACAAGGAATTTTATAGTTCATATCTGTATGTAATGCGTTCTTCACCTCACTACAACTAAATGCAGCAATATTGAGCTATTCTTAAGACTTATAGTTAAATGACAAAGGTCACTTTTGAATGACACGAGAAAAGAAGGAAGCCATTCTACGTCTCGCCAGATTAATGTACCATTAACATTAAGGTTATGCAGAAACGTGAACTGTAGGTTGTGATAAATTCGTTAATTTTACATAAAATACCGAATATTGCTTTAAACAATTTATAGTATTGAGCGCAATCTAACCGACCGGGATGGCTCAGGCAGTTTCGTCGGTGACCCGCATTCGGTAGACCTAGGTTCGATTCCCTAGTCACCTACTTGGCCCATGGGTTTTTCTGGGGGTTTCTCGGGTCGCTATAATCTACCCGAATGCTGGGTAGGTTAATTAGATCCCCCGAATTTGCTGTCCTTTCATTTCATCTCCATTATCATTTCACCTCATCTCTCCTTTAGTGGTCTCTTTCGAGTAGAATTGTCGGCGTGTATTTCGGCGGTGCATGGCAGGATTATATGATTTGAGTAAAATTTCCTCCTCATTGCTCCCTCGCCTATGGATTCCGAATCACTTTGGTCCCTAGGGAAATCTATATACATAGAGATACCAGTTGTCTACTACAGCAGACGTTTATATCCATCATGTTGCAATATTATACTAGTCTGGTAATTCTACCTCTCAAAAAGGTAGGGGAATGCAACATTTGACTAACACCATATTGTGGTGCCTTTTATTTTGCATCTCCTTGTTATTATATTAAAATGGGCTTCTCTTTCATAAGAATTTCTTGTTAAGTGTCATATTATCTCTTGTTTCTGTGGCATTAAATTCCTTGCATTAGTCGTGTCTGTTAATTACTAGCCCTACCGATGTCTCAGTAATAAATCTCGTATGTTCATTTGGCGACGGGCTAAACATGTCACCTAATCCACAGGCATATACCGTCCCAATCCCTTGTTAAGCCTTGGAAACCGCACATACACGCCCTCCTAACATGTACCGAATCCCATCACAATCACTGAACGGATGCAGCGTCATCGTGTTGATATTTGCGCTCAGGAAGACACACTAAGTAGTTATTACTTTCTATACTGCATGTATGTAAAAATAGAGGAAGCGCTATACACCTAAAACTTCAACGCCCAGAGATCATCGGATGTGCAACATTTGGAATTCCTTAAATGGGAAGAAAAGATAAGTTTTAACAAGAGAGGTCTGGAATCTGTTTCTGTGAACAATATAATTCAGAAACAGAAAGCAGCGTCTTCCAACAATGCAACATGGGGCTGCTCAAACCCTCCTCATTCGAAACTATTGTGACTAATGTCGAAAAATGTTTACCTACAAATTTGCTTCATTTTCACCAAAAATCGTTATCTTAATACTAACGTACAATCAATCTTTCTTTAACAGATGCAACACTTCAAAACGCCTCTACAATGTTCCTTTAAATCTTTTCAACACGCACCTTTTGTGCTGCTATAATCTTTCTGATCTTCACACAGGTCAACCTTTAGCACGGAGCTACACTCCAATTCTGTACATAATTGTGATATTCACACGTAAAACTGCTTCGCTGCCGGTTCCACAGCTCGGCGATCCCTCACCAGGAACTTGCTGACCCGTAAACTGCTTTCTGTCCATTCTATGGCAGCCGATACCTTATCGCAGAGCTTGGAATGTATCAAATTGCCGGGAACGGTTATCTTTCTGGAAATTCGAAGCCTAATGGGTTAACATAGCTTCGTCTGGTGAGGTGGCTTCAAAGGTTCAAGCCCGGTTCGTCACACCAGTCCGTAAGGGTGCCAGAGAGTTAGCTAAGACCGATTAGGCTCTTGCTTAATAGTGGAGACTTGGTTTATAGAACATTGTAAATAATAACAAATAGTTCGGATATACTCGCAACAAGGTGTGCTGGTAACCATATGAGGCGAACAACGAATTTTGATGGACTGCTAGCTACTCGCCTGCTTCATTTAAATAAATATTCGTCGAAATCTGGTCCGGCTACCAGCGCTATGTATTTGTGGTGTCATGTTGTTTACTTCCCTGAACTGCCTACACTAGTGCTGCAGTGGCACATGCTACAACTTACGTAATATTACTGTTTTATTATTGTCTTCTCGTGTGATTAATTTTATATATTGGGGTTACATTTACAGTCTCTAAGTTCTCTTATTGAAACATTCTTATACTTGTGTGTAAAACTAATAAACTGTAAGAGATGCATAAAACATTACTACACAGTAGACCTCGTTAAAGCATACTTAACGTATTTCTTTCTCTTTTCCATCTTTCTTTTTACTTATTTTTTCTTGCCTTCTTTTTACCTCTTTAGGTGTAATCCTTAGACGTTCTTTGTGATTCCTTGGAATTTTCGAGTACTTATACTTCTATCTAATGGAAATTCTTTTTTCCTCTTTCTTTCTTTGTTGGGTTTTCTCCCTCCCCTCCTCTTTCCTTCTGATTACAGTGACAAGCCTTTATGGGATTAAACCATGTTTGAAAACTTTTGTTACTTTAATTTGTTAAAATAACTATATTAGCCGGATTATATCAATGTTTTCTGTTTTTGTCCCTAACACGCATGATCCCGCCCTTTTTGAGGAATATTTGTAATTCAGAAGCCACCATATAGCATGAGAACGATATATATTTATGTAAATAACAATCTTGCAGTTGTATATTGTTTTAAAACTGTTCAAACATACCCTTTCACCACAATTATCAGTGAGTTCTAAATTTAATACAGATTGCTGCAGTATTTTTGAGGAAAATGGTATTTTCCTTTTATTTTGCTAATAAATAAATCATTATTTTGTTATACAAAATAAGAATAACATAACATTGTTTAAAGGGTAACATGCACACTGGCATTTAGAACTTCTTTTACTCTTCTGGTTGTTTCAAATCGATACTTCAGTGTGCTTATAACAATCTTCAGAGGTTATATTACTTGTGCTATCATGAGCAACTTACCTGTAATAAAATCCATGCAGAGGCTTTTAAACTCATCGTAGGGAACATTTTTAAATCGGAAAGGCAAAGGAAAATAAAAAGTAGACTAAAAAGCGTTGTAAGTAATGCTGGAAATGTTGATTTATAAGATCAGTGTTTAAATATATTGTGACTTTGTGGATTTGTAGAATTAAGAGTCCAATTGCAAAAACTCAAAATGTTCTTTATTTCCACCGAATTACAGTTGGAACACCTGCCGATTACATAGAATTACGTGGCGCACACAATTACAATCCACCACTCCACACTCGCAATTACGTACAACTCCTCTGATACACGTACGCAGTCTTCCAGTCCGTTCGCTAGTGCTGCACTGTTCTCGGCCGCTCGCCAAGAGCTGAACTGACTCGTCCACTGCAGCCCTTATATAGGAAAATTGCTGTTTCTGGAAGCTTCGCGGCTCAGAACATCATACCGACTATTACAGAGTCATGGGGAGAGGAAAGAGACAGTACAGTGCCCGTGATAATTTCCTAACCATCCCCTCAGTTAGTGCCACAAAATAAATGGGTAGGCGTGGCCTCAATGCCTCCTGTCCCCCACTCAGCTGTCAGTTGGTCGTGCCTTCGGATAATTGGGTGAAAATATCAACGCACTAACATTTCTACACTGTAATATAAGACAAAAGGTTATAATATAAATTACATAAAATAGACTATGCTCAAATTATAAAAAAAACCACAGCTTAACTTGTAGTATCGCTAAATCACTAATATATTGTGAGTCATCATTAACATCTGCGTCCGAAGTTCGTGTAACACGAAACAACCCTGGATGTTATGTTTTCTACTGATACACTGTATTGTTATAAACTTTAAAATTATATATTCGCATTCCTTATGCTGAAGTGAACACCCAAATTCTAATGCAAACGTCTCTGGTGCACATCTTGCAATCAAGAAAACGAAATAAAGATTGATATGAAAAAGGTTTAAACGATAATCTCAACTATATTTAGATTGATTTTACTTGAAATTACGTTAATAATACAAATAGTCTCCAAATTAAATAAGTACTAACACAAACTTACATACATAGATATATAAGTTCATAGTTTCATAATATAAATGCAACTTACATACTCAAATCACAATAAAGTTGTAAACCGTTTCGTTAATTGCTGTTGTAAACACACATCCCTCACAGAAGAAGCACACGCTCTGTGAGTAGGATAATTCTCTGGTCTCGATTACGTCATTGCTTAAACGTCAACAAACTACTCGATTAGTTATACATACAGAAACAAAATATTCCCTCTACTCATTTAAGTAGCCTCCATTAAATGCATTAATCAGCTTAACCGATGTGATCTCTTCTCGCATCCACCAAGCAAAGACTTAAAGAAAGATCCAATAGCTCACTATTGCATAAGCCGGCATCAGGTTTGTTGAGATTTATCAACGACGGAGGTACCGCAGATGTCATCGGCCGTACATCGTGGAAACTTCATTTTCAAACAGGCGACTACGACCGTGAGCCCATCGTTTAAGTGATCTCATTTTGAAACTTTAAAACGCTCTAGGGCCAAAAGCCATTGCATATAATTTGAAAACATTCTTGTACACTTAATTAATTGATTTTAAATACTATTTAACATGTTGACCAAATTTCTTAAGTTCTTCTTGAAACATTGTATTAAGTATATTATCAAATAACCACGGTATTAGACGAAGGTTACGGCAAACTTTTCTCAATTTCAAATTGAATAGCTCACAGCGTTAACAACAGCGTAAGTTTTTTGTTTCATTTGCTGGACATCCGGTTTATTATGCCATTGATTCACAATGCAAGTCCCAGTACCTAGCCTTTGCTATTATTCAACGCTTCGTAGTACGGAACACATTATGACAATGTTAGCCACCACGTAACCTATTTATTAATGAATGCGATTCAGAATGGGCCATTATGTACCAGCGAATCAATTCTCTCAATCATAGACTATCGTTATGATGCTCCAGGTCCTACCACTATATGGTTTTATGCCCTTATTAATTCTGATAAAATTACACCTGTCAAGGTTATTGTCCCGTTGCCATAACAACGTTTATTTTGAAATGTGACAAAACACATCTGGAGCACAGAGCTACAGTATTTAGAAACGAGGTTATTTTGTCTGAACTATGGAGAATAATATTACGTGCTATAATTAGAGCTCCGATTTATATCCGCCATAAAGTATGAATATATGCATGCATCTGTGCTCTAAAAGCTGTAAAATACACTCTAAAAACTTCAAAATGTGCACTTAAACATTCCCCTTCGGCATTGTAATATTCCCTTTTATACAGCTTACACTTCAGAAATAACGAGTAATAGCACACTAGTTACAAGTTTAAAAGTGACTGAAAATGGCGCATTTTATTTCTTGGAAATGTTGTTGCGACAGACACTTCGTTTGTTATAATATTAATACAAACCCTGTTGAGTTTAATGAACTTAAAAGATTTGCAACGTGATTGTTTAACACTAGTTTATCTTAAGATGTTAAGCGGAATATTCTTATACCAGGAAGCGCTCGTTGTTGACAGCTATGTTCTCATTTTCGGCGACCTTTTATAGATTTAAGAACATGACTTAACATCCTATACAAAAAAGCAATAAAAGGAAATTTCTCGGAATCTTCTCTCTCTCTCTCTCTCTCTCTCTCTCTCTCTCTCTCTCTCTCTCTCTCTCTCTCTCTCTCTCTCTCTCTCTCTCTCTCTCTTTCTCTCTCTCTCTCTCTCTCTCTGACTCGAAGTATTTTGCTTAAATTTATATTCCATGAATAATTTTTAAAAAGTAAAATATTGCAGAAATATGCAGAAATTAGTTTAATGTGTACTAACCAGTTATATGAACATTCATATGCACTATAAAACTTCCGTAATACAGCTCTTACAACGTAGAATAGAGTTATTACTTGCTTGTATGTCAAGGTATCTATTGAGGAATAAACAAGCAAACATGCAAAAATGCGAGCGCTAGTTATATAACTGAACGCTATTTAGTGAATGTTAAACTGTTGAACGGCAGTTTTTATATCAGGAAGTGCTATTTTCTATAGTTATGTTCTCAATTTTCGGTGCCGTTTTGTGTGTTTAGAAATATAATAGCTAACGGGCCTGCATATACAGAGCAATAAAAGAGAAATTTACTTGAATCCATCTCTTTCTCCTATGGTATCACAATGAGATATTTGTGTTTCAAGAATTATTGCTGAAAAAGTAAAATATATGCAAAAATATGTTATATATGCACTAACCCCTTATATATGCATTTATGTGCACTTAAAACTTCGTAATAAAGTCCTCATAATGTGGAATAAATTTATTACGTATGTGCATATGTCTAACTATAAAGGAATAAAACATGCGCAAATATGCAAAACTCAGAGATCTACGAGTAGTTACGACTAACCAAATTGCTCTGCCACTCCAATATTTGGCTTTTCGTAGTTGTTCATGTTCGTTAGGTGAATACTAGGTCTGTTTCTCACAAATCATTATTTCCTTTATATCATTTCCTTTTACTTCTTATTTTTAGGTATGCCTCTAGGTTTCGTGGTGTGCGGTGGTGTCCAACAGATGTCACGGATGCTTAATCACTTGGAGCAATATTCCCGGTGGGCACTAGTAGCTACATGATTGACGTATCGCTATCGTCCTCTCTGTACAACTCCAGTAAGTCTTTTAGAAATTCAGTGAGTCTCTGTGATCTGTCTGCCTGAGGCCTGTGACTTCCTGTAGTTCCTTCATTTCATGCTTGAAAGTCAAAATATTTTATATAGATAAAGGTGAACGAGGTGTCCCTATCTGTTGAATAGCAATACTTATGTGTTATTTTGATTCCAAGCTATGGTTTAAAACTATTTATGTTTGATCTTAAGTTCTTTTTTATTGCTTTTTGTTTAAGTTTGAGTACAACGAAGTTTACTGTGGTAACGATATGATCAGTTAATATATGTTATTCCCCTGTATACAATGAATAACGAAGGGTTCCAATAGGGTACAGATATACAAGGAGGAAG
>CM060951.1:129430174-129455197 GCA_030765055.1 Mantis religiosa
CCGCTTAACATCTTAAGATAAACTAGTGTTAAACAATCATGTTGCAAATCTTTTAATTTCGGTGTTACCATTGGTTCATTAAACTCAACAGGTTGTATTAAATATTATAACAAACGAAGTGGTCTGTCGCAACAACATTTCCAAGAAATAAAATGCCCATTTTCAGTCACTTTTAAACTTGTAACTATTGTGCTATTACTCGTTATTTCTGAAGTGTAAGCTGTATGAAAGGGAATATTACAATGCCGAAGGGGAATGTTTAAGTGCACATTTTGAAGATTTTAGAGTGTATTTTAGAGATTTTAGAGCAAAGATGCATGCATATATTCATACTTTATGGCGGATATAAATCGGAGCTCCAATTATAGCACGTACTATTATTCTCCATAGTTCAGACAAAATAACCTCGTTTCTAAATAGTGTAGCTCTGTGCTCCAGATGTGTTTTGTCACATTTCAAAATAAACGTTGTTATGGTAACGGGACAATAACCTTGACAGGTGTAATTTTATCAGAATTAATAAGGGCATAAAACCATATAGTGGTAGGACCTGGAGCATCATAACGAAAATCTATGATTGAGAGAATTGATTCGCTGGTACATAATGGCCCATTCTGAATCGCATTCATTAATAAATAGGTTACGTGGTGGCTAACATTGTCATAATGTGTTCCGTACTACGAAGCGTTGAATAATAGCAAAGGCTAGGTATTTGGGGGCTTCCATTGTGAATCAATGGCATAATAAACCGGATGTCCAGAAAATGAAACAAAAAACTTACGCTGTTGTTAACGTTGTGAGCTATTCAATTTGAAATTGAGAAAAGTTTGCCGTAACCTTCGTGTAATATACCGTGGTTATTTGATAATATACCTAATAAAATGTTTCAAGAAGAACTTAAGAAATTTTGTTAGAATGTTAAACAGTATTAAAATCAATTAATTAAGTGTACAAGAATTTTTTCAATTTATATACAATGGCTTTTGGCCTTAGAGCATTTTAAAGTTTCAAAATGAGATCACTTAAACGATGGGCACACGGTCGCAGTGGCCTGTTTTGAGAACGAAGTTTCCACAATGTACGGCCGATGACATCTGCGGTACCTCCGTCGTTGATAAAACCTCAACAAACCTGATGCCGGCTTCTGCAATAGTGTGCTATCGGATCTTTCTTTAAGGCTTGGTGGATGCGAGAAGCGATCACACCGGTTAAGCTGATTGATGAATTTAATGGAGGCTACTTAAATGAGTAGAGGGAATATTTTGTTTCCGTATGTATGACTAATCGAGTAGTTTGTTGTGGTTTAGCAATGACGTAATCGAGACCAGAGAATTATCCTAATCACAAAGCGTGGTGCTTCTTCTGTGAGGGTTGTGTGTTTACAATAGCAATTGACGAAACGGTTTACAACTTTATTGTGATTTGAGTATGTGAGTTGCATTTATATTATGAAACTATGAACTTATATATATATATATATATATATATATATGTAAATTTTTGTTAGTACTTATTTAATTTGGAGACTATTTGTATCATTAACGGAATTTCAAGCAAAATCAATCTAAATATAGTTGAGATGATCGTTGGGATTTAATTTATAATGAAGGTTTAAACCTTTTGCATATCAATCTTTATTTCGTTTTCTTGATTGCAAGATGTGCACCAGAGACGTTTGCACTAGAATTTGGGTGTTTACTTCAGCATAAGAAATGCGAAATTATAATTTTAAAGTTTACAACAATACAGTGTATCAGTAGAAAACATAACATCCAGGGTTGTTTCGTGGTACAGGAACTTCGGACGCAGATATTAATGATCACTCACAATATATTAGAGATTAAGCGATATTAAAAGTTACTCTGTGTTTTTTGTTTATAATTTGAGCATAGTCTATTTTATGTAATAAGACCTTTGGTCTTATATCCCGGTGTAGAAATGTTAAGGCGTAGATATTGTCACCCAATTATCGGAAGGCACAACCAACTGACAGCTGAGTGGGGGTCAGGAAGCATTCAGACCACGCCTACCCATTTATCTTGTGGCACTAACTGAGGGATGGTTAGGAAATTATCACGGGCACTGTACTGTCTCTTTCCCCTCCCCATGACGTCTGGAACAGTCGGGATGATGTTCCGAGCCGCGAAGCTTCCAGAAACAGCGATCTTCCTATATAAGGGCTGCAGTGGACCAGTCAGTTCAGTTCTTGGCGAGCGCCCGTGAAGAGCGCAGCGCTAGCGAACGGACTGGAAGACTGCGTACGTGTATCAGAGGAGTTGTACGTAATTGCGAGTGTGAAGTGGACCTGTGACAAACTGGTGGATTGTAATTGTGTGCGCCACGTAATTCTATGTAATCGGCAAGTGTTCCAACTGTAATTCGGTGGAAATAAAGAACATTTTGAGTTTGTGCAATTGGACTTTTAATTCTACGAATCCACAAAGTCACAATATATTTAAACACTGATCTTATAAATCAACATTTCCAGCATTACTTACAACGCTTTTTAGTCTACTTTTTATTTTCCTTTGCCTTTCCGATTTAAAAATGTTCCCTACGATGAGTTTAAAAGCCTCTGCATGGATTTATTACAGGTAAGTTGCTCATGATAGCACAAGTAATATAACCCCTGAAGATTGTTATAAGCACACTGAAGTATCGATTTGAAACAACCAGAAGAGTAAAGAAGTTCTAAATGCCAGTGTGTATATTACCCTTTAAACACTGTTATGTTATTCTTATTTTGTATAACAAAATAATGATTTCTTTACTAGCACAATAAAAGGAAAGTGCCATTTTTCTCAAAAATATTGCAGCAATCTGTATTAAATTTAGAACCCACTGATAATTGTGGTGAAACGGTATGTTTGAACAGTTTTAGAACGATATATACAACTGCAAGATTGTTATTTACATAATTATATATCGTTCTCAATGCTATATGGTGGCTTCTGAATTAATTCATCAAAAAGGGCGGGATCATGCGTGTAAGGGACACAAAGAGAAAAAAATGATATAATCCGGTTAATATAGTTATTTTTAACAAATTAAAGTAACAACAGTTTTCACAAACATGGTTTAATCCCATAAAGGCTTGTCGCTGTAATCAGAAAGGAAAGAGGAGGGGAGGGAGAAAAACCAACAAAGAAAGAAGGAGGAAAAAAGAATTTCCATTAGATAGAAGTATAAGTACTCGCAAATTCCAAGGAATCACAAAGAACGTCTAAGGATTACACCTAAAAAGGTAAAAAGAAGGCAAGAAAAAGAAGTAAAAAGAAAGAGGGAAAAGAGAAAGAAATACGTTAAGTATGCTTTAACGAGGTCTAAATGTTCCTGTGTAGTAATGTTTTATGCATCTCTTACAGTTTTTTAGTTTTAGATACAAGTATAAGAATATTTCAATAAGAGAACTTAGAGACTGTAAATGTAACCCCAATATATAAAGTTAATCACACGAGAAGACAATAATAAAACAGTAATATTACGTAAGTTGTAACATGTGCCACTGCAGCGCTAGTGTAGGCAGTTCAGGGAAGTAAACAACATGACACCACAGATACATAGCGCTGGTAGCCGGACCAGATTTCGACCAATGTTTATTTAAATGAAGCAGGTGAGCAGCGAGCAGTCCGTCCAAAAATCGTTCTTCGCCTGATATAGTTACCAGCAAACCTTGTTGCGATTATATCCGAACTATTTGTTATTATTTACAATGTTCTAAAAACCAAGTCTACATATCAAGCAAGAGCCTAACCGGTCTTAGCTAACTCTCTGGCACCTTACGGACTGGTGTGACGCACCGGGCTTGAACCTTTGAAGCTACCTCACCAGAAGAAGTGTTCAGGTAAAAGCACGCGATGCTATGTTAACCCATTAGGCTTCGAATTTCCAGAAAGATAACCGTTCCCGGCAATTTGATACATTCCAAACTCTGCGATAAGGTATCGGCTGCCATAGAATGGACAGAAAGCAGTTTACGGGTCAGCAAGTGCCCAGTGAAGGATCGCCGAGCTGTGGAACGGCAGCGAAGCTGTTTTGCGTGTGGATATCACAATTATGTACAGAATGGAGTGTAGCTCCGTGTTAAAGGTTGGCCTGTGTGAAGATCAGAAAGATTATGGCAGCACAAAAGCTGCGTGCTGAAAAGATTTAAATGAACATTGAAGAGGCGTTTGAAGTGTTGCATCTGTTAAAGAAAGATTTAGATAACGATTTTTGGTGAAAAAGAAGCAAATTTGTAGGTAAACATTTTCGACATTAGTCACAATAGTTTCGAATGAGGAGGGTTTGAACAGCTCCATGTTGCATTGTTGGAAGACGCTGCTTTTCTCTTTCTGAATTATATTGTTCATAGAAACAGATTCCAGACCTCTTTTGTTAAAACTTATCTTTTCTTCCCATTTAAGGAATTCCAAATGTTGCACATGTGATGAACTCTGGGCGTTGAAGTTTTAGGTGTACAGCGCTTCCTCTATTTATTACATACATGCAGTATAGAAAGTAATAACTACTTAGTGTGCCTTCCTGAGCGCAAATATCAACACGATGACGCTGCATCCGTTCAGTGATTGTGATGGGATTCGGTACATGTTAGGAGGGCGTGTATGTGCGGTTTCCAGGCTTAACAAGGGATTGGGACGATATATGCCTGTGGATTAGGTGACATGTTTAGCCCGTCGCCAAATGAACATACGAGATTTATTACTGAGACATCGGTAGGTCTAGTAATTAACAGACACGACTAATGCAAGGAATTTAATGCCACAGAACAAGAGATAATATGACACTTAACAAGAAATCCTATAAAAGAGAAGCCCATTTTAATATAATAAGAAGGAAATGTAAAATAATAGGTACCACAATATGGTGTTAGTCAAATGTTACATTCCCCTACCTTTTTGAGAGGTAGAATTACCAGACTAGTATAATATTGCAACATGATGGATAAAAACTTCTGCTGTAGTAGACAACTGGTATCTCTATGAATATAGATTTCCCTAGGGACCAAAGTGATTCGGAATCCATAGGCGAGGGAGCAATGAGGAGGAAATTTTACTCAAATCATATAATCCTGCCATGCACCGCCGAAATACACGCCGACAATTCTACTCGAAAGAGACCACTAAAGGAGAGATGAGGTGAAATGATAATGGAGATGAAATGGAAGGACAGCAAATTCGGGAGATCTAATTAACCTACCCAGCATTCGGGTAGGTTATAGCGACCCGAGAAACCCACAGAAACACCCATGGGTCAAGTAGGTGACTAGTTAATCGAACCTGGGTCTCCCGAATGCGGGTCACCGAGGAAACCGCCTGAGCCATCCCGGTCGGTTAGATTGCGCTCAATACTATAAATTGTTTAAAGCAATATTCGGTATTTTGTGTAAAATTAACGAATTTATCACAACCTACAGTTCAAGTTTCTGCATAACCTTAATTTTAATAGTACATTAATCTCGCGAGACGTAGAATGGCTTCCTTCTTTTATCGTGTCATTCAAAAGTGACCTTTGTCATCTAACTATAAGTCTTAAGAATAGCTCAATATTGTTGCATTTAGTTGTAGTGAGGTGAAGAACGCATTACATACAGATATGAACTATAAAATCCCTTGTAAATTGGTATCACTCAAAATGTAAATGGTTAAGGTATTATTTTTTGTGTACGTTATTAAAATTATATTACACAAACACTTAAAGCATGGGTTATTAACCATACATGCACATTTAAGATACAAGTTCAAGTAAAAAACAGAAATAAATAAAAGGGGGATTCCTCTAACTTATCAAATTTAGCTTTACTTCGCGCCCTTAGCCAAGTTTTACCAGTTCCTTTGGACAGTCAGCAGTTTCCAATAAACCTGTCTCCTAAGTGGACTTAGGAGTTTTCGTTTGAATTTAATGTTACGTTGGTTCTCCTACTGTATAGATAACGCCAAAATACATCCATACCCATTTTATTTCCAGCACAAAGAGCATATTTTATTGTTACTTACTCTACCTTCTAGCCTCTCGTCTAAGCTATGGTATTTCTTATCTTACTTTTCGTTCACATCGCCTTATTCACCCCAATTAAACTGTATTTAGCTTTTAGTTTTATACAAGGCTTGATTTTACAACCCAATTCGATTTATGATCGGCTGATGTCTATTAATACTTATTTTGATTCCTTCAATCATTTACTGCACCTCTTTGCAATACTGATCCGATGCCTATTTTCTTCAAATTTCTTTCCAAGTGGTCCAAAATTTAGGAGTCAGAGGATGCAGTGCTGGCGCTGAAATTCTAATCTGTTAAATTAAACTTATTTGCAAAAGCTTTCCCAATCACAGATCGTTTACTATTTAATAGTGATGACATAAATTAATATCTTAAGCCACGGCAAAGTCCATTCAACAATCTCGAAGCAATAGAATGGATTTGTAATCAGTGCAATAATTTCTGGACTTTTCATTCAGTTATTTAGGAACTTTAACAAATTATAATTTGTTGTGAATAAATGTACTAGTTATTCAGGATCTTTGTGAACTGATTGTTGAACTATGTACAAAGCCACAATATTACGTGAGCTATATAGTGAGTGTATTATAGAATACATTATCTTGTTTTTTCCAACAAGGAACCGGCTTTGCAGAAAAGCGAATAGCAATACACAAGTGTACCTTTGAGAATGGGTTTACAATAAGTTTGTATGGGAACTTGTTTGTATGAAAGAGAAATAAAAAGTAAATAATTATGGGTTTAAAAAGTAAAGTAGATCCGACAACACGGGAGCATCACATAAATCACCAGATGCTTTAATTACTTCTGAAAGGCCATGGAGTGAAAGTATGAAAAGCCTCTAGTTAACCTATGTACTGGTACTCAGTAAATTATAGTAACCGTTATTTCAGTTAGGTTTCACTGCTGCATTCAGAGAATTGAGATTAAGGCATTTCGAAATCAGGTTAATTTGAGAACCTTATTACAGCTGCATGACAAACATCCAAGTCTGTATTTATGATCTCAAAAAATAAGCTTTTAGAATGTCGAAAGTGATGTCGTCATCTCGAAGAGTCAACAGAGTTATTTCTAGATGATAAATTATGGGATAAATTAGGTCTTCAATCAAATGGACGTCACCCGGAAACCAATATAGCTGAGCTCACTTCTGGCTGGGGACTCTCTCAGTAAGCAATGTTAGAGGCGAAACCTGCAAGAATATCTGGCATCAATTTAGGTAATTAAGAAAGCCTATACATTATTGCACTGTCTTTCTATCTACAAACATGCTTACTTTTTATTTTCTCTCTCTTTTTATAAAGATATGCTTTAATACAGCGTAAGGGATTTTCTGAGTATTGCAAATATTAAAGGATGTTTCACTTAATATACACACTGGCTGCAATAAGTAGTATGCCATAATAGTAGATATATCCTTTGAAAGATTTTTATTTATCTAGCTCTAACTTACAGCTAGCTATTAACACGTGTTTCTATATTTGAGTTGAAACAAATACCATGGAACGAACATAAATCCAAGAACAATGTTGTATTCTGCTACGATTGATGTAAATGTCTGTAGTGTACCATACCATACACCATATTATTCCGTCTAAATCCTTTAATGAGATAGGGCCAAACGGATCTAGCTCTAGGATGTAGATTGCTAGGAATAACCTTTATTGCACACTTGGTGATTGCACGCTTCATTATTTACGTATTAACTTTTATAAAGTTTTCAAGGGACTGATTTTATATAACATACAGCTAATTGCAAGAATAGTGCAAACTATCTTCCTTAGAGTAGTCATATCTAACATTTTTATAATGTAAATTAATTATTGCAAATGTTTTTCCAAGAATAAAGTTCCTTCTCAGTATAAAAGGTCTAAATAATGAGATATCACTTTAATACTGACTTTAAGTTAAGCGTAACTCTTTACGTAATCCTATAATTATACGTAGTTCGTACGCAATTCTTTTATATGTAATAGAAGTGAATTGAATAATACCATGTAATTGTAATAAACTCCTTTTTGGAATAACTACAACTTATGGCTCTGTCGTGCTAGGGGTCCCGGGTTCGATTCCCGGCGGTGGAGTTGGGGATTTTTCTCCGACCAAGATAATTCCCCATCTTCCCCAGAGTCTGGAAGTATGAATGAGAGTGTAAATGTGTGCGTGATCTAATGATTAAAAAATATCCAAAGATAACGAGTTAACACCTTCAGTATGTTCCAAAGGAGAACGGCCGCTGATATGACCATAGCAGTTAAAGGCGGGGTATAAATGGAACAAGGAAAAAAACTTATGGGTGGTTTGTGTAATGAAATGCCTCTTGCATTTTTGTGAACATCTCGGAATTGTGTACTACAAAGAAAAAGAAAACTAAAATGTACTCAAAAGCGAGGGGTAAGAATTCTAATGTCTTGAATAGACCTTCACAGTGAGTGATAGTCTTACTCCTGGCATTCTTATCAGTTATTATTCCTTTTAATAATAACTACTTTCTTGCATCTACCGTATTGCCCCAGAACTTTAACTTATTCGTCGTTAATGAATGAAAATAAGCATAATGAATTGGTTTGAGCATTCTTACTTGATAATCTGGGTCATTGATATTTTCCTTTATATTATATTATTACATCTAAAATGTTTTTAAGCTTTGTACGAAAGTAGTTTTTCAAAGTTAAATGACTATTATTCTGACGATTCTATTGCATGAATATTTGAATTGAACAATTTTGTGTTCCTTAATCAAAGTACTTGTATCATCAGCGAAGTTAATTTAAAAAGTATAGGGGGATCATTGATATACAGTAAAACTTATGAGGGGCCCAAAATAGAATTCTACCTTTATAGTTTTCAACTAAATTTACAATTTTTGAAAGTAAGAAAACTTCACTGAATTAATCTCCCAGGGTTGCTTCACAATGAGTTACTAAGACCCTAAGCAACTGATGTTTCATTCACGCAAATGGTACTTAAATCAGTGATAGTCTATTTGACTGACAATCAATTCGTATATAAATGTTACTACACATTTTATAATTACACTGAAATCACAACTATAGTCTTCACAGCAATAAAGCAAACCCAGTTCCTGTCATCTGATTTACTCCACGTGGGGAAAATATTCTGATGTCGGTCTCTGATTGATTAAATTAAATAATCGATTCGATATATGCAAGCGGGACTACAACAAAGAAGGATTTGACCGCAGGTGAAGATGGCTGTGCTTTATTGCTATGAACACTTCAGTTGCGATATGAGTCTAATTATAAAATGGAGTATACGTACATACTCCATCGGATGCCCTGTCTGCAAAGATTGAGACATGGTAGCAGACTCCTGGCTGCTGTGATTACAACGGTTTCAGAATAAGGGATTCCAGTCCAGCTCTTGTGCATGTCGTTGACTCCCGGTGAGACTGTTACATGAAACCTCGGTACTTCACAAATGGTGAATACGATAAGCCGCTGGGTTAAATTTCCATTAGAGTGCCCTTGTGCTGAAACACAACTTGCGAACAACCGTTTGCCTAAGGTGCCTTAGCATACGATACATTATACGTGTTTCTGGTAAAATCAGTTTTTCAGTTTTATAACTAGTACATTATTAATTTTGTCTTAAAACAGCTAAACTGGGGAGAAAGTTAAAAATGCTGTTTAAAACTAGACTTTTCATGCGAGCATAGACAAGTAAGGCTGTATGAAGAGTTAAGTGCTAATCACAATTTTTCAACGGATGCCCATATTTCTAGATGTGGAATCAACATATTTCAGCAATACATTCTCAACTTCCTCATTGTTAATTCACCATTTCTATCTATGATATATTCGTACCTCTCGAAACATTACATGACAAATTGTGAGAACCCTTGCATCAGTTTTGTGAACAATATTGTCAGTCATTACAGATGTCCAACTCCTCCCACGCTGGTACTGCAGTACTTTGGAGCAGCTGACGGCATATCCTGTAAGATTTTGAACACCTGCAAGGTTAACAGACTACCAATTGCTTTTGTGTGAATTTGCACGGAATGTTAACCTACTGCAGAAAACTTGTGGTAGATCAAATGTCGCATGAAAGGGATATTGGATTGTATAGCTATTACATGATCCCAGTTTCCCGACCTCAACATTTTCCAGCTCATTTCTTGAATTGCCCATGCGTCATATTACTTTCTTACGTATAGTATATTAGGGAAGTAGTGTAATGCTCTCAATAATTCGATAATGAGATTTCGACAAAAATTCAAATTTTGATATTCTGATTAAAAAAGGGATGTGTTGCACTCACATGACTTTCACTATTCTTTCACAAACTATTCCAACAAACACTTATTCCTCTATCAACTTAATGTTATTATTGATACATACGTTTTCAGAAATTGTTCTGTTGCTAATGTTCTTACACGTGAATGGGGAATATGGGAATGTGCCTTTATGCGATAATCGAATCTTTATAGAGCTGGTCGCTATATAATGGCTTTAAAATTCCATTCCTTTTGCATGACCAAGAGAAGAAAAGGCGGATAACTTATTCCTATTTGAGAAAACTAAAATTATTAAAAAGTTCAGACATATGAAACGGTTTATCTTTGAAATGTTAACTCAACAACAAACAGTGCTGGGATAGGTTGCGTATTCTAATGAGCTCTACATTTTTTGTGTGGTAAAATTTTGTTTATATCTTATGGTTTCAAAGTTATAAAGTCATCCAGAAATTTTTTTTGGAAAACGTTCCAAGTAAAGATCATGGCGTGGGGAACTTTCTTCATAAACTTCGTGTCACATGCTTGGAAGATGAATTAAAATGCCATATTTTTATTTAACACACTATTCTCGCACACACGTGTGTGTGTGTGTGTGTGTGTGTGTGTGTGTGAGACAGAGAGAGGGAGAGAGAGAGAGAGACAGAGAGAGAGAGAGAGAGAGAGAGAGAGAGAGAGAGAGAGAGAATTGCATAGCTCAAAAACGACTAATCGGTTAAACACCAGATTTGGTTTAATTGGTTGAAATTAATAACTTTTTCACACTAGCCGTGTATAGGCTAAGGTTTTCGACTGGACGGAGACCAGGACATCCGTGGTTCAAATGCCGGCCGTGACATTGTATTTTTAAGTTGACTCTATCCATCGAAAACCTTAGCCTATATACGCCTAGTGTGATGAAATTATTAATTTCCACCAAGTTACTCAAAAAATAAGAGTTTAATGCTGAAGTCTGTGATTTAAGTACTTACAATACCTAGTAAGTCACCACAAGCGGTGTATCTCGAATACCAGATCCCCTAGTGGTCTACCAGGAAAATATATGAGTCAGTTGGAATATTTATTGTTAGGACGGCACGATGGTCAAGCTAGCTCAATGGGTATAAGCGACTGGACGGAAACCATGAGACCCGTGGTTCAAAGCCCGGCCGTGGCATTGAATTTTTTAAGTTGACTCTATCCAACAGATTTGGTATTTAAGCTCACCATTTTTAAGATTTTAACAAAATCTCCTGACCCATTTACCTTTGACATGGAACTTCTGCGAAAAGTTTGATTTTATCAAAAAATAGCTCTAAAGTTTTTAATTCGAATATTATATGCTTAAGCTATTTTCATGATGGAATGTATTTCTTAAATTTACTGGAAATTTTATCCGAAGCCTTCTTCAGTCTGGATGAAGTTTGCATGAAGTAAACATAATATAAACGCAAAATCTTACTACAAAAGAATGTAGATTCTCTTCCAACACCCATATTTATGCCAGTCACTTTGGTGAGGAAGGTGCTATTTACGGGATATTCCATGTTATTTGCCTGGATATTCTAATATTCATGTTTTTTCAAATGGGAAATCGTTGTTCAGGTTTTTTTATATCTTGGCCATGTAAAGAGATTGCAATTTCTATAGCGACTAGGTTTAAAAGATTTGACGAACGTAATATCTTTAAGGTGAACGAACTATGAAAATCAATAGAGTTGATGTTTGTATTACTTTCCCCAAGTACTCTTATTTTTATATTACAAGTACATCGGAGGAGCGTTGGAAATAACCTGAAACTTCTTTAGGTTTAGAGCTTTATTCCACTGTAATTGTGTATACAAGAACACAACGACTCCTTAACCCAGATGGCTCAGGCGGTAATCAGTGAGTCACCTCAGCAAGATCGCGGGTTCATATCCCGTGAAGAAATCTTAAACTAAACACTGAATTGGCTATTCATTACAAAGAGACAAAGCTTCACTCTCAGAATAAAATAAACAAGTATACAAGATTTAGCACGGGGAAAATGCAGAATTTTATTGCTGTTATTATAAATTATTTTTATGATGTGCAAAAAGTATTGTGTAACTGATATCAGCTATACAGCATTACACTCGCCATTCACAACCTATCATAAAAGAGTCTGGGGTGTGATTCCAAAGAATGAGTTGCGTATATATGGTTACCGAGCGAGGTGGCGCCGCTTTTCCTTGGTCACTAGGTGAAGGCTGGGTAGCTTAAACTTCCGTCCTTTCACTTAATTTCACTTTCATTTCAATCGGTTTTTTTCCTGGTAGGAAGTGTTGACGATGGACTTGTGCGATAGAGTCGGATTGCTGTTCTCGACATATGGGTATCGTCGGAGTCGTCTGCTCTGGTAGGGCGGTGTGGAACCCAGTGCGACTGACGGCTGAGCAGCGAGCCCTGAACTCTAGCTAACGTTAGAAATCCTCACGCTGACTGGAGTTCCTGGTCCGGGACAAGCTTATCTGCAGAGCACTTCCATTCATCCCTTCCTCCTTTGGTCTGACATAGAATAACCTTCTCTAGGCGAGAAGACCCCTCCACTAATCATCCAATCCAGTCCGGTACGCATTCTATGATCATCCCTAACCAGTAGAGGAGAGGAACCACAAGATTGTGCAGGGTCAAGGCGTTTATCCCACAAAGCAGCAGGCGACCTCCCACATTCTACATAGCTATTCTAGCTGGTCTGCAGTGATAAAATCTTTATTTATAGAAAAAGCATAATCACTTACTTGTACTTTATCATTTGAAAGGGGATCAAAAGAGAAAGAACTGTGTATTTTGAAACGGTACTCTCTTCCTCGAGTTGATTAATTGACTCTTAAGGAATATATAGTAGATTAATTGAATGTTAACGGAATGTATATGTTAACACGTATATATACGTGTATATATACGTGTACTGAAACAAATATTTTGTGTGGAATGTCAAGTTTGTTAGGGACTCTGAACGGTGCGGGGAATTTTCCCTTCCCTAGGACAGCTGACCACAACCATAAATCTTAGGCTCGCACCCCGCGTTTAGTTTCAAACATCGTTTGAAAGGAAGGAGACATCTTAGGTGGTCTAAAGTGAGATTCTCGTAACTGGGACTCCATATGTTTTCTACCGACCAACTAATTAAAAATAATGAGCTGAAGGGGGAAGCGAAGTGTCATATGGCCTAGCCGGGAACAAATAGATGTCTAAAGTTCAGTCGCCAGCTGAGGGTCGACCGAGTTCGTCGTGCTAATGCACGCGGAAAGAAATCACGTTCATTAAATGAGTCGGTGGCTGAGAGTCGACCGAGATCGTCGTGCTAACGCGCGCCGACAGAAATCGCATTGATTAAATCAGTCACTAGCTGGGGGTCGGGCTAGATCGCCGTGCGGCAGCACGAAGTCAGATATCGCGTTCTTTAAGGAACGGACGAGTAAGGTAAAGAAATCGCGTTCGATTAATGCTAGTTAAGAGCGGGGTGCTAATCCGACGACTCGTGTTATATACACGGGAGTGCTACCACGCAAACGCGAAACCTACCATTCAGAGTTCGCCTAATTAACATGTATTTCGAGAGTAATTGAAATACAATCGATCGTCATAAGAGAATTAACCTGTGTTTCTTTCCGAGTACCCTAATTGATCCAACCAGAACGCCCTGTACCAAGACATCCTTGCCAAAAATCCTATATTCATAAATATTAGGATAACTCCGAGAGCAGCCGAGGACATCGATATTCTTCAAATTTTGTTAGCGGTGCTGACAACCCTAGGAGTCAAGCCCTGCCAAATAATTGAGCTGAACTGCGCGGCAATACTCACCCGACACCCCGACTTGCCACAATTTTTAGCGCAAGACATTTATGCAATTGAAATATTTCAGATGATGCGTTGCTAATTTAATTAAATGCAATTATTTCTGCAATTTTGAAGCAATTATTAATACTAAATTTTGCCTAAATATGTCTAAAATGAAACTACACTAACGTATTATATTTACCTTTCAATCTTAAGAGATATGTTTAATGAACAAAACTTACAATAGTGGCTGGAGAAGCGTTAGAAGTACTTTTAAGATCATACAGCTCCAACGTTTAGTAGCACCTTAGCTGATTACTAACAGCATGTTTAACTTCCTAAGCTTGCATCAATGGAAATTACATGAAGCATACGAGACACGTAAAAGCAACGTTTCGCTTATATTTGGTTGTAAGCAGAAATTCAAATGCAAATAAATATTTGATTTATGACTGTAAAATTAAAGAGCTTCAGTTAACCAAACAATTATATCTTATACTTTTCGAATGCTATAAAATATTCAACATTCAAAGAAGTTTCTTTGTTTTTAATAAAATTAGTCAAGACGGAGACGGGACGGTAGATACTATGCTTCAGTTTTAGAAGTCGGTGCTCTACCAAGGAAATGAAATGCACAGTGTTTAGCGCCCGCTTTTACTGTATGCAGCACCGCAGGTGGTGACACTGATAATATATATTCCACCGGTGGAATGAGATGGCTGGGGAAACTGGATATCCCGGAGAAAATACGCCCCAGCGCCGTGTTGTTCACCACAAATCTCACTTTGCGGTCGCCTGGGATCGAACCCTGGCCGCCTTGGTGAGAGCTGAGTGGTCTAACCACACAGCCACGGAGCGGCCATACTACCAAGCAGCTGCTGAGGTTTCGAGCCGTGGACTTTCACATTTACACATTTGAAGCTCTGAGGATATATCCTTAGATTATTTCAGGTAACTGAAATTCTTGCTCTAAAACAATCGGAGAGCCTCCTTCCTCTCGTGTCTCTTGTAGACTAACTGTACAAGAAAGGGGGGGGGGTCCATTAATTGTATATTTTGGATGCTCAGGTGCATGAAAAATCAAAGATTTGTGGTTCAAATTTCGGCATTTTGGTCTTGAGTTTTTCCATAATACAATAAATTCTATAATGATATAATAATATAATACATTTATAATATTATGAAAAACTCGATGAGATACCGGAATTCGAAGTATATATCTTTGGTTTTACATGCCCATAGTTTGTTACTGAACCATCGTGGTACGCTACCACCAGCACAGCCCTATCTAATGCTTGTGATTTTACATTTAACCTTGTGTGCATATCATTGTCCTTTCCAATTCTCTGATGTGATAAACAATAAATAAGCTTGTTTAAGTTTTTAAATGAAAATGAGAAAATATTAAAATCAGTTGTGACAAAACGTTAAGAATGAATTAGCAAAAACAAAATGAAATGATAAGTGAAAAGTCGAAGTAAAATAAATGCAAACATTGCAAATATAAGTATTCTTTAAGTGTACACAAATAGTTGAAAGTGACAGTTGAACCTGTTGGCAGCAGCGTCTCCTATGGTAAAACAGTGTCAGTGACAGTGATAATGGTAACAGGAATACCACAGAGAATATCCAAGTTTCATATACCAAATGATACAGGAAGTTATTAAGCTGGAAAGTGATTTCTTGCTTTATTCGCGAACATGAACATTCCAGCACTAACACCAGACCGATAGAGAGGAGCCGTGCTTCTTTTGGTACTTGAGGGTCATTGCACTCCCAGAGACATTTCCGACACAGTGTGCATATTTGTGAAGAACAATCCCATCATTAGAATAGAACAATCTAAATGTCAAACTTCGAACTTAATCAATACACACAGGCTGGACGTCAGAAGTAGATAACTGCACAACTATTAATAAGGACAACTAGTGGTAAATAACTCACACATATTGTACAGGAAGCCATTGACGGAACTAGGACCATCTTTTGGCAGTTCACGAGATCAACGAAGTCACAAATCACTACAGGACTTACATTTTAAGGCTAGGTTAGTAAAGAAAAGGGGGGGAAAATGAAACATAAAAGTCTCTCCACAACATCTTGTAATCATATCCTTTAAACTAGAATACATGACAAGAGATTTTTGTAATGTTGGTTACCTGGTCACGAAATCTAAAATTTCTGTTGTAGCAGACATTAGTTGCACAGCTCACATCGATGTTATTTCTGGAATGGTAAATATTATTATACTGTAACCCCCGGAATGATATATCCGGATGAGAGCAATTTACAGGAAATAATAACCATTTAGCTGGTACACGATAATACTTAATAATGGATGAAGAAAATAACAAATTCAACGCAGAGGTGTAGTGGATGGAAATAATAATTTGATGGCAAGCTCATTTCGGATGCAATGTCCAGAGAGGTATTTAATGGATGTTTGTTACTGCTTAACTAGAGTACATGGACAATAGATGCGGCTTCGTTTTTTAATTTCCAGCTCTAAAAAGTTTAGTAACTCATAGATGTGCAGGAATCTGAAATACGATGATTTATATACGACTCTCAACATTAGTGGCATGTTTATAAAAGGTTCTAAAGTGATTTAGGTCTTATGACATGGTATCATAAAGCTGTTTATGACCTCGCATTTAGTACAGACATTTTAGATGCCATTTGGCAGCTTAATACAATAAAACAAGCTTTCAGAGCAGTTAAAACATGAGGTAGAGGTATATATTTTGATTACTTCGACATAAAATGAAACTAGATAAAGTACGAGAATCGATATATTGCAATAATAAAGAAAATAACTGAATAAAATTATATGCTTGACAAACCTGATAGGCGAACGATCACTGTATTCGTAAACAAAACTAGGAGAAATGCCCGTTTAGAGAAAATAGTAATTTAAAATCCAAATTATAATAATCTGTATAATGGTATTATAAACTATCAGTATCGTCGCGAGCATTGTTGGGGCCGGGCGCACAAACGGTTCGGCGCGGAGAGATAAGGGCAGATAGTGCGACACGGAAATAAAGAGATTGCCGAAACAGATAAAGATAGCGCGAGATAAAAGGCTTGCCAAAACAAATAAAAATAGATAACTAGAACGTTCTAGTGACATCTTGATTGATAGAGAACATTCCACAACCGTCTGGAATCTTGAATGGTCGTATAAAAGGAAACCGCGGATAGTTGGAGGACAGTCGTAATCGTAACGAGAGTTGTAAACAGAGTCCTTAAGAGGAGGGTGTAATGGGAACTGAATCATGCAGCTGCATTTTGAAAGTGAACTCTTTGTTTGTGGGTGTGACAGACAAACTGGAATATTGTAATTGTGTATGTCACGCAATTGTGAAAGGGTTGGCCAAAGTGTATTTCTACGGAAATAAAGAACATTTGAACATTTTGAATTTCTGAAAATGGGACTTTTAATTCTACAAACCCACAAAGTCACAATATAATTAAACATTTATGTTTAAAAGTGAGTTAAAATTAAAATGTCAGATGCATATAAAATCATTGTTTGACATCATTGTTTTCAAAATCAGCTCTTCCATAGGTTTTTTTTTACTAATTGATAACTATGGGAAACATAATATTGAATGTAAGAAATCATTTATCGTAGACGGAAGCTGTAAGAAGAATAAGCAAAACGTGAAACAAGGTAGCTTGTAAAATGAATGCAGAAAAGGTGGTTATTAATAATGGTAACTTAGGACAGTAAAGAACATTTTCAGGTATATCAGTTTCAACATTTATCATCAAACGTGAACTAAATGTATAGTGTAATTAACTGTTTAAGAGATCCTTTAATTAGTTTTATATTTTGTATCATCATATCATCATCATCATCATCATCATTATCGTCATCATCATCACGGGCCGAAATGATCTCGCTGTCCACGGGCCCTAAAACATCCCACACTTATCACCACCACCACCACCACCACCACCACCACCACCACCACCACCACCACCACCACCACCACCACCACCACCACCACCACCACCACCACCACCACCCACCACCACCACCACCACCACCACCACCACCACCACCACCACCACCACCACCACCACCACCACCCCACCACCACCACCACCACCACCACCACCACCACCACCACCACCACCACCACCACCACACCACCACCACCACCACCACCACCACCACCACCACCACCACCACCACCACCACCACCACCACCACCACCACCACCACCACCACCACCACCACCACCACCACCACCACCACCACCACCACCACCACCACCACCACCACCACCACCACCACCACCACCACACCACCACCACCACCACCACCACCACCACCACCACCACCACCACACCACCACCACCACCACCACCACCACCACCACCACCACCACCACCACCACCACCACCACCACCACCACCACCACCACCACCACCACCACCACCACCACCACCACCACCACCACCACCACCACCACCACCACCACCACCACCACCACCACCACCACCACCACCACCACCACCACCACCACCCACCACCACCACCACCACCACCACCACCACCACCACCACCACCACCACCACCACCACCACCACCACCACCACCACCACCACCACCACCACCACCACCACCACCACCACCACCACCACCACCACCACCACCACCACCACCACCACCACCACCACCACCTATAGAAAACTTATAAATTATGCCGTTAATAGGAATATTTTTATTACATATATTCCGGCAGTAGAACCACATTTGGGTTCTGATTCCCGCGGGACAGTAATGTTACTTCCAAAATTTGGCCGCACTTGTCCTTTTATATAATCTTTTGTAATTTTCGTCCTCCAACGTTTAGTCATATCAGACGATGAATGGAATGGGTGAAATGATGCTCATATGAGTCCGGTGTCCATGGAGCTTAGAGTTACTCGACATTCGTTTCTCAGGATAAGGGAAAACCCCGGAGAAAACCTTATCCAGGTAACACCCTGACCGAGATTCGAACTCGGGACCTCTTGAACGTGAGGCAGACACGCTACCACGACGCTACCGAGGCGAGCTTTTATATCAACTTTTATTCGGTTGGCTGTTTCAGTGTTGCAAGTGTCGATGGCAGTTCCAAAGTGCATGGCGGGTGCATTGTTTTCTGTCAGTTCTTATCCACCGGCTCAGGGGAGGGCTCGAGTCCTCCTTCCAAACTCTGTTATTGTCATAGTGTCATGACTTATTTATATACATTAGCAAGGAATCTCAGATGTCTACACACTAAAACATGAATCTTGTGGAACTGTTGTTTACATATATTAGCAAGGAACCTCAGATGTCTACACACTAAAATATTAACATTGTAGAACTGTTAAACTACTTAGAATTTCTGCAAACAATTAAGAAAAGCAATAAAATAAATGTGTAATACTCCACTCTGGTATCTACATTGTTACCAGAATGGAGTATTACACATTTATTTTATGGCTTTTATTAATTGCGAACACTAGGACATGAGTTCCAGGTTTTCTATTTATTTCTGTTAATCTTATTGACATATGCAATATTGCTGCAAATGTTTGATTATTAGTTAATACTAATATAAAATTAGAGTAATTTAAATTTAAATAAACTTAGAAGCAAGTGACAACTACTATACATTGAACATTCTTCTTCTTCTTCTTCTTCTTCTTCTTCTTCTTCTTCTTCTTCTTCTTCTTCTTCTTCTTCTTCTTCTTCTTCTTCTTCTTCTTCTTCTCTTCTTCTTCTTCTTCTTCTTCTTCTTCTTCTTCTTCTTCTTCTTCTTCTTCTTCTTCTTCTTCTTCTTCTTCTTCTTCTTCTTCTTCTTCTTCTTCTTCTTCTTCTTCTTCTTCTTCTTCTTCTTCTCTTCTTTCTTCTTCTTCTTCTTCTTCTTCTTCTTCTTCTTCTTCTTCTTCTTCTTCTTCTTCTTCTTCTTCTTCTTCTTCTTCTCTTCTTCTTCTTCTTCTTCTTCTTCTTCTTCTTCTTCTTCTTCTTCTTCTTCTTCTTCTTCTTCTTCTTCTTCTTCTTCTTCTTCTTCTTCTTCTTCTTCTTCTTCTTCTTCTTCTTCTTCTTCTTCTTCTTCTTCTTCTTCTTCTTCTTCTTCTTCTTCTTCTTCTTCTTCTTCTTCTTCTTCTTCTTCTTCTTCTTCTTCTTCTTCTTCTTCTTCTTCATTATTATTATTGTGATTATGATTATGATTATTATTATGATTATGATTATTATGATGATTATGATTATTATTATTATTATTATTATTATTATTATTATTATTATTATTATTATTATTATTATTATTATTATTATTATTATTATTATTATTATTATTATATTATTATTATTATTATTATTATTATTATTATTATTATTATTATTATTATTATTATTATTATTATTATTATTATTATTATTATTATTATTATTATTATTATTATTATTATTATTATTATTATTATTATTATTATTATTATTATTATTATTATTATTATTATTATTATTATTATTATTATTATTATTATTATTATTATTATTATTATTATTATTATTATTATTATTATTATTATTATTATTATTATTATTATTATTATTATTATTTTCTCATATGTATCCTAAATGTAATTCAAATCAATAAACTATCAAGCAAATGTATGTATCATTTATGTCTGTTATGGTTATTACTACTATAATTGTTTGTTATGTGTAATAAAATAATTTATGTATCGTTAACATATTCCGTTTACACATTCTATGATACTTATAATAATCATCCTCTTTTACACAGGCGTGTAAATTGCACCATTAATATGTCTGCTTGGGATCCAAATCTCGAGAGAGGATCATACTTAACGAGTAATATTGCATTATTCATACTTTATGTATTCAGCCTATTGGTTTTCATAACTGTTTCATTATGAACTGTAATAGATAAATTGAATAAATTGTTCGGAACTATCATTAAATTAATTGTGAACAAATTTGCCATTAGTAATTTTTTTTCTCTTTTCATTATCGATTAACTTCTACTGTAACTCACACCAGTCCCTTAATTATATAAGCTTTTCTTTCACTTTTAATTAAATTGGATTGTAGTACTGCTTTATACATACTATCTGCTGCTTTAATTTATACAGTTGAAAGTTCGACTGCACCATTAAAAATTAGATAATATGATCCGTTTTGCTGCCGACTCCGGTCTCTGTCTCTAGTGTATTTGTTACTAGCTTATCCAGTAAACCTAAATATGTGATTTGGTGTGAGAATAAAAACCACCATTTCATTTGACTGATACATTTAACGGATGCTAATAACGATCAACTTAAAGTGAGTTGCCAACTGTTGAGGATGAAGAAATAAACAGTTTCTGAATCTTATCATTCACAATGATAATTATTGAATTATATGTACTCTCTTCTGAGGTATCCAAGTTATCTGATTAAAAACGTATAAATGATAATGATAAATATGATAGTAATAATAAAAATAATAATAACAATAACAATAACGATAATAATCATAGTGATAATATTATAATGATGATAATGTTGATGATCATAATGATAATAACAATGATAATAAAGATGCTAATAATAGTATAACAATAGTATAATAAAGTAATAGTAATAACAGTAATGTAGTAGCGGTGGTTGTGATTGCGGTGGTGGTCATAAAAATCATAATCATCATAATAGTGGTGGTAGTAGTATTAAATGTGATGATGGTGATGATGATGATGATGATGATGATGATGATGTAGTAGGAATCTACTGTGTACTTTTGTGGACAAAAAGGCTTATGATTCGATTGATCGTGAATCGCTATTTGAAATATTGAGAGAAGAAGGTTAGAACGTAAAACTGTTACACTTATTAGACAGGCCTTAACAGATACAAAGGATAAAATTAACATTATAGGGGACATTTCTGAAACTTTGGAAGTTAAATCAATAGTAATACAGGGAGATAGTCTTTCTCCATTACTCTTTAATTTTTTCTTGTAAAAGTAATACATGAATGGCGCAATACAATAATGGACTAATCAACCAATCATATTCGGCAGAGGAAAATTAAATGTAGATTGCCTAGCGTATGCAGATGAACTGGCAATCTTAACACGTGATATCATAAAGCTCAAAAACAGATTGAATTATTAAAAGAAACTGCTAAGAAAGTTGGTCTCCAGATATCTTTTGAAAAAATTGAACATGTTTCATACATTAAACAAGCACCAAAATGCATTGAAATCAAATATGGAAGAATTAATCGACTCTCGCAATTAAGTATCTTGGAGAAATAATTCGGGAAAAGGAAATCGAAATTAAAGGAAACAATAGCATGCGCCAAAAAATGGAAGCTGCTCACTCTGCTCACTCAAAACAGTTATCGTAGAAAATGCATGTTTAAATATACAAAGTTAAGACACTACAACACTTTAATTAGACCAGAGTGAATTTATGGAACAAAAACATTAATTCTGAACAGAAAAGCAGATATCGAAATTATAAGAAAAGAAGAACGTAAAATTATTAGACAAATTTTAGGCCCACAAGTCGAAGGTGAAGAACACCGACTTAGAAACGAAAAGCAAATTAAAAAAAGCAGACATTCATGGTGATTGTTAGGAAACTATGGTTAAAATATTATGGACATATTATATGATTAAGTTAAAATAGGTTCAAAAAACAAATTATGGAAGGATTTAAAACACTATGAAATGATTTAAAGCTTCTAATTTAAAATTGTCAGCAATCACCCAAGACGATATCCTAGAATGAAAGTGTATAATTGGCAAGTTGACCAAGAGCACAAACCAAGCTAAAGGACACGCTAGAGACAGAAAGCCTACAGGCAAAGAATGCGAGAATTTTGGATCTATGGAAGACTTAAGAAACTCCTCTAAGTACTTTGCGTAGTTTGCTCAGTCACAAAAAAAGTGGTGATGATGATGCTAAGAGTATGTTAGTCACAGAAGTGGGAAGCTGATGGTACCTCCAAATCTACATAACTGAAGTTCAGGATGCTGATATTACGAAGATCACAGTAGACATTTCTATAACACTGAAACACTTGAAGTAAAATTTGCAAGTATTTGAGTATTTTTTATACGCTGTTTTGTTAACTTAAGTTCCGCCTATAATTATTATTCTCCACTAACATAGCTATAAGTATTACCAACTCTTAAATTTCTATTAATTTTGTAGCTGCAATGCACGCCAAGGATTTCATTTTCCATTCTACTTTTCAGAAGTCTGTCAGTGCCCCTCTCCAGTATGAACATGTGATTTTCAGGTGCACCTTCAGCTAATGTTTGGGTGTCATCGCAGCCTTAATTACCTAGCTAGACTAATCTAAATCTTTTACTTCACCACGAAACTTGAATATAGCTCAAAAGCTACTAATTATGTATTCAGTATATGCATGTATTATGTATACATAGATTATTTATTTCAATTATTTAATTATCTCTACATGGTTTTAAGTCTCACTCTCGATTATTCGCATAAGATAATCCAGTGAAAAATGAGAGCTAAGTTTCACTGCTAAGTTTGGGAATAAAATAATCGATAACTGAAACTACTGAGTAAAAATACTGTCAATATGCCAAGCTGCAGTGAATATTCTTGAATCTCCCATGGTCGTCTAAACTGGTCCGGAAATGCCAATATGAGGTTCGTTTGTGCTAAATTGATCTGGTTGCCGGGTTTTAATGAAGATGGTCGATGAGCTGGACAAAGATCGTTCTTAGTTCAGTACCTAATATTTTCCTTTATTTAGTGAGGCAGAAATATTCAGGAAACAAATTATAGATCTGTCGGATTGTACAGATCGATCCGTCTTTTGAAGCACCTAGCAAGGGTGAATTAAAAATTCACTTATGCAGAGTAATAATCAGCTTTCATTTACTCGACCAGATCTTGTCATTCGGAGGGATTTATCACAAGTAGAAGAAAGTGCCTTCAGATTTTATGTGACTGGAAAAGCTTCCTCATCTAAGAATTCTTTTCATTATAATATTGCCCTCCATTATGAGAGCACATTAGCAGTCTTTGGAATTATATCTGAAACCAACGTGGGCAGCTTAGAATCTATAAACATATCAACAAAAATAGGTATCTTATTTATGAAAGAGTTCTGTTGGACAGTTTTACTGTGATATGCATATTATTGGCCGAAAAGTTATTCAACTGAGAGCAATTTTACAAGTATATGCTAGACATAATATGATGTGCAGTTTATATGAGCCTATGGAGAAATAAAGCTAGTCAGTTTTTAAAAACTGATTTACTTTTAAATTTATGCACGCCCTTTAACTTACATGGTTTTGGGGATTGTGCCTTTACAAGAAGCAGCCGGTGTCATTAATAATTGACTTTTGGTTTTAACATTGATTTAAATTCGTTTTTAACATTCGTTTTAACACGTTGCTACCTTTAGAGAGTAGGAAAGAGACTTTGTTCAAGAAAATTTCCCTCTCCCTACCGGAAATGAGTCGGAAACCTTCTGGTTAAGAAACAAGGACACTTCGGCACCTAACCATTTATCGTTGCTGATATTGCCTTCCGATGTTTATTGGTAGAAGAGAATGCAATTTGCTTGAACCCTACGGAGATAGCACATGAGATATACAAAGGAGGGGGGGCTACAACTTTGTCTGACCTGCGTGAGGTCTATTGTGGCTACCATCTTCTAGGAGGAATGGATGATGTGAAGGAACACAGGAGATTACAGACTCAAGGGAGTCTGGTAAGAGACGCGCTGAAGTCTCCAACATTCCCTCGCTCAAAGACCAGTCTCACCATTATAGCTGGCAAAAGGGGCTGTGAATTATTACAGAACCAGATAGACCTCTAGTGAATGATGTTTCTTGCGACATGCATCGTTGCGACTTACGCTAAGAAATCTAGAAGCATATCTGAAAGATGAGAAGACAACGGAATGTGATGGAAATGAAATTGTGCTCCTAGAGA
>CM060951.1:129456197-129498697 GCA_030765055.1 Mantis religiosa
ATTGGACAAATGAAATTTTTCCATCACAAACAGAACATGTAGGGTAAGCTTGCTGTAACCTTATTTAAAAAGAGATTGTTGTGTCCCTTGAGCATAATCATCAGCTAATGACAAAAGGAAGTCATAAACACTCGTGGCCAAAAGAAAAGCAGAGGAGAAATTATTTTTGCGACCTAATAAGTTGACACGGCTCAAAAATTTCCATCAGCAAACATGAGATAACTGTAATTTAGACAGAGCTAATACAACATTCTGTGGTATACAGTTCGCCGTACACATTCTTGCAAAACTCCCAATAATTCTAGACGAGGCCATTGCCCATATAAGTGATGGAAAAGAATATAATGCTAAAACTTGTTTTGCTAACTGGGCGAAAAGACTTGTTGCCGTTTTACGAGTTCAGAAAATTAATGTAATTTGTTGTTCTCTAAATATACTATTCTGCTGATTCTTCATGAAATGCTTATCAGTAACCAACCCTGAGGAAGTTTCATTAATATGCTTTTAAGATAAATTTGTAAATTTTAATTAAATATGCATTTAGCTTTTTCTACTACGTATTTACAGTAAGTAGAGAAAGTATTTTCACTCCACCTAAAAATACCATCCCACAGTTTCATCGAAAATAACATTTTAAGACTTTGCGGAATAAAGGATATTTGGAGAAAGGTCTCTGTGTATGAACAGCATAGCGCAAGATAACTTTTATAAATATAAAAATTTGGTATATGAATAGCTTAGCAATAGCGTTTGATGACGTAAAACTGCTGTGGTCATCAGCGCTATTTGTATTTTAAGTTCAGCATCTTACAAGGATGTGTGACAAAGATTTTCAATCAAGTCTCCCCAATTAGAAACTTCGGGAATTTAAACTATGTAGCTTCTGAAATGAAAATATCTGAGTAACTGAGAAAATCTTGCGGGTTTAATGACGCACTGCGGTCCTAGAAGTAATTATTTTCCCATTTTCATTTATCTCGCCATGATGGCTCACAATAAAGCTTTAGCAAGCGAAGACTGCGGAACTCACTTTTTTTAAAAATGATCGATCATTTTTGATGGCTAGTGTGAGCCCGCAATTATCAAACTTTATGATAACTTATAATTTTATATTTAGTATTAATTAAGAATATTAGAGAATCGATGAATGTTTAACAGGTATTTATTTTATCTTAATCTTAAATGTCATTAAACGTATAATAAACACAAAGTTACAGGGCTTAGTTTTGAATTATAATTTTAAGAAAAACTGACGAAGATATAAAGTGCTCTAACGTCAATACTGAATAAGGTATCACAAGAAATAAAACTACACCAAATGGTCACTGCTTCTAGAAATACTTTTCCCCTTATTATATTGGTACTGAAAATCATGCTAGTACCTGAAAGTTTGCTTACATAAAAAAGCAGCTGTGCTTTTTCATAAAACTTTTTGGTACCCCTAACTATATAGGTAGGTTATAGGTAATTACTATGAGGGTAGTTCTCAAAATTAATATTTTTATCTGAAATGACCAATTTTCTTGAATTTCTTTAACTTCATAGAAGTTAAACTTTGGTAATTAGGTAGTTCCAAATGTAAACCAAAGTAGTCTCATAGTTATTCAGATGAGATTTCACCACTGATATTTCGGATTTGTGTTAAAAAGTTGCACAAATGCTAATATAATATTACACACCTCGAGCTCAATATGACATAATATCCTGTGTGTATTTCTTCTAAAGATTCGCGAACAATCAATTTAAAATAATAAACTCTGATTGGTACATGAGAAAATGAATCAGAAAGATAATTGTAATAATGGTGAGATAGAGTATTTCTGTCCCCTTGTATTTCATTTCATTTCAAATTCTTGAATCCGCACCTTTACTTTTCCTTGCCCATCCTTATGTGTTACCTTGTGATTGAAACTGTTGCGTCAAACTTGAGAACCTTCTAAAAGTTTCCAAATCTATATGAAAGAGCTAATACCGAGTTAGTATAAGCGTGGGAAAGCCAGAAATAACATTCTGTATGCCAGCTTGCTTTGTATTGAGACACAGGGTTCAATTTATTTGCATGCGATTGGCAAAGCCATTGATGTTAATTCATACAACTAGATGGAATAAGCACATTAAAAATTAAAAAGGTACGTAACATAATAAATGACGCAATATCCCAGATTCAGGATGAGAAGCAAGTGTTAGTTTGGTCACCCCCATACCCATAATTTGACGGATCTTAATTTCTTTTTGTGGGAGTATCAGGAGCTCGTGCACGTGATTCAGTTGCCGAATAAGGTTATTTTCAATGATACCTGCAGTGTCTAATTAGATTTTTGAGAATGGCAGAATGAATCAGAATTTTTATAATGCTATACCTGCATTGCCTGTCGCACTTCGTGAAACTAAAGTTTTAAGTAAACATGATAGTTCGTGTAACTTAAAGTGTGCGTATATAATAAACTTATTACATGACATTCCTAAATTTACATTACCTAGAGTTACATTCTATTAGTTCCTATTATAAAGTTATTTTAATCCTCCTGTAAATTTTCGCGCAACCTTTAGAATTAGGCTTTATGGCAAGTAAAGTTACATCAGCTCAATAGTACTGCGTGTTTCTTATAAAGAGGCAGTTCATCATATACAGTCAGCACAGAAAGTATTCGTACTCCACTAAACCCTTAAGGAAAAATGAATGTTATGGAGAGTATTTAAATTATAAATTAAGGTTTACTGACTCAAAATAATTTACATTTTATATGAAAAACAGCAACAATGTAAAAATAAAATGTCACTTCTATAGAAGAATAAAATTAACTTAACAATTTTTTCAGCCACAAAAAGCAATCGTACACTCACAAAAACAAATACATAATACGACAAAAATGCTGTTATTCACTAATTCGTTGGGTGCCCGCTTAGCTCTAATTATAGCCTCTACTCTCCTTGGTAATGAATGGACAAGTTTCTAACTCCCACCTTTGGTATTCGGTTCCATTCTTCCAAATGAGCAGATTTTTAATGTTTTTCTTTTTTGGTAATTGTCCTTTTTCTTGTGTGTTTCCCCAGGATACTCCGTAATTGTTCGATAGGATTAATATCTGGAGATTGAGGAGGGGTATGAAGCTGTTTTGGAACACTGTATAATATCCATAGTCGTGTATTAAGCACAGTATGTTTTTGAATCATTATCCTGCATAAACATCTCAGTCTTCTTGTATGGCCAAATTTTTTCCACAACTGGTATGCAAACTGTTCCTTAGGAATGTCCACGTTACTTTCTGTGATCCATTATTCCCTCGATAAACATGCAGATTGCCCACACTTGAATGCACATATTATACCACCACCCAGAGAACCGACGGAGTTTTTGGCTGCAACTCCATATTTATTTTCCTCCATCCTTTGCGACTACTGCGATGCGCAGCGAATACTTCGAACAGGCCCTCATTTTCATATCATTTTTTCCAGAAGTCCACATCCTTATCACGGTAATTACGAACGAATTATTGGTATTTTTTTCCTGTTCTGTGGTTGTGACAAAGAATTTTCTAACGCACTACTCTGCGCAGTTGTATCCTTTCTTAATGTAAACATTAATTCCTGCCTTCTGCAACTCGGCAACAATCTGGTGAGCAGTCATTTCGTCGATCCTTTTTAAGTGCATCTCGAAGAATGCTGCTTTCACTTTTAGCCATGAGGACTTTAGGGTCGACCACTCCTGGGTGTATTTAGAACAGACTTTCTGGTTACTTCTCTGTCTGTGGTCGTCCCTACTATCTCAGATATCTCCGAAAATGTTTTGAATTCATTATGTAGTTTAATTACTATTTTTTATCTCTTCTAGTGTAGTTTCTTTTCCCTCTTCAACCAATTTTACATTACCTCTGCAACCTACTGTGTTCAGTTTCAGACTGGTGCGCTCAGAACACTTGCTGAGAAATTGCTGAGCTGAGCTTGCTGAGGTAAATGCAGACTATGCAGAAAAGGAGAGCTATCCTGTATTATAACCACAGTATTCAATCTAGATACAATTGATGTACGAATAGGTTTTGTGCCAAATTTACAGTATCTTTCCAATATTACCGTAGAAAACTACTGAATCTCGAAAGCTTCCAGTAAAATTGTGGTAGGACATGAGTAAATAAATACAGGAATCATATAATTTTACAAATTTACTAAGTTTCATAAATAATTATGTTGCACAACAACACTGTTTCTTCGTTTAGGTAGTGTACGAATAGTTTTTTGGAGCTGACTGTACACCTTAAGCTTTATGCAGCATGTCATGCAAGTATGCAGGACAAGTTGCCCTGACCTGCGCGGAGAACCACGCTATGTTGTGTTTTTAATACATGGAAACCGATATCGCTGAGCGCAAACATAAACAATCTATGTGGGCAGCCGCTTTATCAATTTTACGTCCACATTCACTAACAAAAGTGTAACATGTAAGGTACATATCACGGTGGGCATCCCACTTAAGTCGAACCCTGGAACACATACGCGAACCCTGGAAGTGATAAATAAGGAGATTAGAAGACGACCAGATCCTGGACATGAGTTCGTTAGCGTGTATGGGGTCCCTAACAATTTAGGAAGCCTATATATGAGCTCTAGGTCCTCCGGGTGTTCCTTAAAGTAAATCGCTCAAGGAAGGTTGGTCAATCAACAGTTTGACCAACGCCAGAGAGAAAACCTTTTCAAAGCGCATTACTAACTTACAACACACGCCCAATGCCATCCCGTGGTCCTTCAATCCTGAACAACATGGTTTAAAGCATTCCACTGATCCAGTGGTAGACACAAAAGTGGACAGGAAAGAGAGTAAAGAAAATATTTTTGAAAGATTCGGAGGAAAACATTGAAAACTTATGGTCAGAAAGGTAATAGGCTGGAAATTAAATCCGAGACATCCTAAATGGTTTCCTCACGACACTACCGGTGAAGTTATTTCGCTCGTAATAACAAACTGTAACTTTGGCAGCATATTCCAATAACATTCCTTTAGAAACAAGAAGTTCTGCATACTCGAAACTGTATATTGTTTAAAATAGCAGCCTTTTCTAATGCTCAATGGGAGTATTTTCAGGAACTCTTCTTCTTTCCCACTAAGACGGTTTGAATTTCTCAACGCGTTATAGCCCCCTCCTGTTTTGAGATATCTTTAGTGGTCGTCTGGGATTTCATTTTCCTCTGATACGGCTGTTCTGTGTATTCAGCCCCTCTACTACTCTAAATATGTATATAAATATTCCGACACATTTTTATTCTATGAAATTCTAATTCTTAACGGTGTTTTAGTTCATTCAATACAACTAGATATTCCTCTGAATAATTTCAACTATATTTTCATTTGAAGTTACATTTATTTAGTTGCTATAAATTTTGTCTCATTCTTCCCCGAAAAAAAATAATATTATATTAGTTTCAAATACTACATTTGGCTGTTTGGAAGTAAATTCACTGGATAGTTAATAGCTTTCATTATAATTCTTCAGTAGGAATTTTTAAAGGATTCCTCAAATGTGAAATGTCAGAGCTTCATTTGTTAAACACATAGAACTTCATTTATTATACACAAGAATACACAGTTTCTTCTCTTTTAAATTATTTGTTTACATAATAACGTGTTGGTGAACCATAAATCTATATACACCAAGGATTATGCTTGAGTAAAGTGGCAAACGTTTGTCCTCGGTGCACAGTCATTAATATAAACACGTTTCTGCATAAGAAAACTCTTATCACCCAACAATTTAGGAGATTTTACTACTTTCTGCCGAGTTTTCCGTTACTGAAGCGTTGTATTTTTATAGAAAATTATCCATTTTAACTAATACACAAAATTTTGACATATGTCGAGAGAGAACTCTATATTGCCTCTGTTGGTTAGGTACTGCCATACTAATCCCAAAGTCGCGGTTTAAAACCCGGCCCAAACTGCTAGTTTTTTAAGTGAGCTTAAAACTGATGCCCAGTTTGGTTGATTTACTGAGATGTAAATTAAATCCTGCAGGACGAATTTCCGGCAGACTCAGCGTCACCATATGATATTTAATATGATAATTCACAGTGTCGTTAGCAAAACAAAACGTTCACTTATTATGTTTATTAATTTCCAACTCTATTTTAAATTAATTTATTCAGGTACTTCCATTACAAACACATTGATACTATATTCAATATCGTGCCTAATTGGCTCATTGTGGCACACGAGATAATTGCAGCAAAGTATTTCTAACTTACCAATAATGCAATATCGTGCTAAGCGTTGCCTTAGATTATGGTGAGAAGTAGAAACAATTTCGCAATATTTCGCAAAGACTGCATGCAAGTGGCAAGTAAGTCTCGTCTACTTGGTTCAACACACCAGGTTGTAACAAATTATATGCTGGGAGAGAGTCTAACACATCATATACGAACATATTTAGACTGATCTCACTTAAATCAGTTATTGACTTTAAATTAAATAAGGAACTTACTTTCTACGATTTGCAATACGATGACATCATGTCATGTATGCAAGTAGTGCTTATAGTATTTGAATTACTTATTACCAGTTTCTATGTAAACTATATAATTATTATAAAATTAGTTAGTTGTATCGTATGTAGTTTTATGGTTTGAAAATCTACAATTCTAAGTTTTGTTTTCAATTATAATTTATTTAGATAGCCTTTTAAGAGAAGCACTTTCTTCTAACACGAATTAGAATAATCCAGTGAGTTATGTCAATTTTATAAATGGACGTACCTATTTGTGATATTTTATTTGTTTGTAAGTCAACGTTAATATCTAAGAATATATCAGCGCATTTGACACAATTACCCATTCGTAAAAATATTTACAATTTGTGATATTCGTTGGGATTTTTCTAGTACCTTCAGTTTTTCTTCAAAACATTACAGTTATCCACAGTCAAGCTCTCAAGAAAAGGGTGAGGAAATGTTCTATACAAAGGATAATGTGCATTCGTCTGCAAGGAAATTCCAGATTTTATGATCGGAACGTCTATCACAAACTATAAGCAATCCATTTTATTGAACTTAGGTTCATTTAAGAAAAGCACAGACCATGTTAGGTATAGTAAACCAGACAAGTTGTGTTATCATTAAAATAAAGAAGCTAGAAAATATATGCTGCCAGGATTACCCCCTGAAATGATAGCAGGTGGAAAAATTCCTACAACTGTATTTCTTTAAAAGCTGCAGCAGACGCATTTATATCATTAAGACAAACGCAACATAAAACAAAGACAAAATTGTGAAAGCAATTTTACCACGTTTTGTTAGAACTCGGGCGGTAAGTGGATGACGAGAAGCGAGACTTAAACCAAATGTTTTGCTTTACGGCACTTCCGTTTACAACCATACCATATGTTTTCGCTTCAACGTCATGACCGAGTTTTCACAGACAAAAGTCTGGTTAGTATATTCATTTCCATTGAAATACGCCACTGCTACCGGGTGTCATCTTGCAATTATGGGACAGGAAAGTAGAACAGAAAACATGCCATTGGCGATGATACCTTTTATCGTGTAATTTTGATTAAGATTAAGAGAAAAAAATATTTTGCTGTTGCACTTCTGCTCATAGTAAAAAACTCTTCTTTCAATATTTATTAATCTATCTACTCCATGTTATTCAAGCTAAACATTTGAAGAAATTGTCTTACTTATTGCACATGACCATCGTATTTACCCTGAAAGCAGAGGAACAGAGAGTCTAAACAGCTATTAAGAGTTGGTAGTTATGTAATGAATTTGAAACTCTGTTTTCTTTGCACGGACAAGAGATAAAAACCTAAGAAAAACTTCTGAGATAAGAAGGAAGAAGAAAGAAAGAAGAAAGAAAGAAGATGAGAGAAAGAAAGAAGAAGAGATAGAGAGAAAGAAGAGAGAGAGAGAAAGAGAGAGAGAAAGGAAAGGAGGGAAGGCAGGAAGGCAGGAAGGAAAGGCAAGGAAGGCAGGAAGGAAGGCAAGGCAGGCAGGAAGGAAGGAAGGAAGGAAGAAGAGAGAGAAGAAAGAAAGAAGAGAAAGAAAGAAAGAAAGAAAGAAAGAAAGAAAGAAAGAAAGAAAGAAAGAAAGAAAGAAGAAAGAGAAAGACAAGAAAGAAAGATAGAAAGAAGAAAGAAAGGAAGGAAAGAAGGAAGGAAGGAAGGAAGGAAGGAAGGAAAGGAAAGGAAGGAAGGAAGGAAGGAAAGGAAGGAAGGAAGAAGGAAGGAAGGAAGGAAGGAAGGAAGGGAAGGAAGGAAGGAAGGAAGGAGAAGGAAGGAAGGAAAGGAAGGAAGGAAGGAAGGAAGGAAGGAAGGCAAGGAAGGAAGGAAGGAAGGAAGGAAGGAAGGAAGAAGGAAGGAAGGAAGGAAGGAGAAGGAAGAGAAAGGAAGGAAGGAAGGAAGGAAGGAAGGAAGGAAGGAAGGAAGGAAGGAAGGAAGGAAGAAGGAAGGAAGGAAGGAAGGAAGGAAGGAAGGAAGGAAGGAAAGGAAGGAAAGGAAGGAAGGAAGGAAGGAAGGAAGGAAGGAAGGAAGGAAGGAAGGAAGGAAGGAAGGAAGGAAGGAAGGAAGGAAGAGAAGGAAAGGAGAAGGAAGGAAGGAAGGAAGGAAAGGAAGGAAGGAAGGAAGGAGAGAAGGAAGGAAGAAGAAGGAAGAAAGAAGGAAGAGAAGAAGGAAAGAAGAAAAGAAAGAAGAAAGAAAAGAAAGAAAGAAAGAAGAAAGAAAGAAAGAAAGAAAGAAAGATAAGAGAAAGAAAGAAAGAAAGAAAGAAAGAAAGAAAGAAAGAAAGAAAGAAAGAAAGAAGACAGAAAGAAAGAAAGAAAGAAAGAAAGAAAGAAAGAAAGAAAGAAACATTTTGGTTATAGGAAGCGGAGAAGAATGTCTTCACTTAAGCATATCAACTGTGAAATATATAAAATCCGTAGCTTAATCGACATTCATTTGACATTTTAATGCAACACTCAGTAAACATTAGTTTCCTAATATTTACACCACATTTCATATGAGTTTTGCATTAGATTTGGAGATATTAATTGTTAATCCTTTTTATAGTTTAATAAATTACTGCACAAGATAAAATTTGTTCAATTTTTAAACAAATAGTAATATTTTATAATTGAAATATTCAACAGCGAATTATACTGTAGAACAGTATATAATGCAAAAACAAAATGTTAACTGTCGTAATAATATGGTAAAAATAAACGTTGAATATAAAACTTGATTTCTGTACTTAAAAATTTACACGAAATATATTATTCTTTATTGCAACAAGTGAGCTTGTTGAAACTCACACAGTCTGTTATTTATATGGAGATATACCAAATTCCATTTATCTATACTTAAAAGTAAGTCAGCAGAATAATTTGTAGATGGGAATGTGTCGACAAATGAAACCTCTATTAGGCCTACTTCTCTGGGCAGAGAGGCTCTTTGTAGCTCGTTATGCACGGGCAACAGTTCCTCAAAGCGAACTCTGCATCACACTCCTCGCCAGCTCTTCACTCACATGATACTTGGACTGAGACACGAGAAGTAGATAAAATGGCAGAAAATGTGAATCAGAGATATTCGAGTATTATATAATCCATCACAGCAGGGATAGCATCTCGGTTTCACATTCAATAGGCCCCGAGTTCGAATCTCGATCTGGACGAGTTATCTGGATAACGTTCCCTCATCCTGAAGATGAATGACGGATAACCTAGGCTATATGTGCCCTGGGTTCATCTGAGCATCATTCACGCATAACATTTATCGTCCGATAAGACCTACGTCTGATGACATTAAACTGAGAAAGAAATCCTAGCACTTGCCTGCCAAACAGGAAAACTTCGAGAAAAGCTAAAGTAAACGGAAGAAAAACCGAAACCTCTTGAATGCGTGACTCACACACTATCGCTCAGCTAACTGCAAGCTAATTGTAAGCATTGAAACTAAGGAGCTACATATAAACAGTAATACCCCCTTTACACAAAAATAAACTCTTGCCGTTAGAACCGGTTAAACAAAGCTTCATAGTAAACGTTCTAATATGTGTTGCTGCTTGATTGCTAGAAGCCAGTGCTGACTCCATTTCCAGAAGTAAACACTCCTAGTTCACCTTTTGTTTCTTTTCTCGAGGGTACAAGTGTTATCTAGTAGGTGCCGACTTCAGGTACAAGCACCCTCCATATCTTCTCTCTTTGTCTACACTTTTCTGTGTGTTCTCTGTAGATTTGTGATGCCACCAGCTGAAGAGTGGCTTTCTTTCTAAAGGAACGTACAGGCAACGTAAATCTGTCATTTCTTATCATTCCTGCGCATTCAGACGACATTTTGTTGTCCTCTGTTTATCTCCGATTGCAGAATCTAAAATAAATTATAAAATATGATGGATCCCCTGCAAGAATTTTTCGAATTTCTCTTTAAAATGCTTGTTATTCTGTCCAGCTTATATTAATCGGCCTAAGTGTTGTGGAAATTTGTATTACATAACAGATACAAAAGGAGGAGAACTTTAAATTATTTTAAGTGATAGTTATATGCTTTAAGACATGCTCGCTATATGATGGCTTTGGTATTCCCTTCTTTTAGCACGACCAGGACATAAAAATAACGGCTTTATACTCAAGAAAAGTGTAAACGTTTGAAAATTTAAAAAACTGGAAATAAATATATCACAAATAGTTAACGTATGGAAAATACAAATTGTGTGCTGCAGAGATAAAAAATTTTGATTCACTAAGATATAGTTTCTCTCTTTAGGCTTACCAATTATACAAAAGTAATTCACAATAAAAATCATGAAACATTCCAGAAAAATGTCAATATATACATTTCACTTTCAATGCAAACATCTTAAATAATTAATCAATTAATTATTCTTTCACAATGGCCGTCAGTCTGACTCTACGTTTCCACATCTTAAATAATTGCTATTTGACCGAGCGGAATGCCTCAGACAGTTACGTCTGTGTCCCCAGGCCCGGACCGACCTACCCGATACATAGGTTCTTTTCGGGGAGGTTTCTCGGGGCACAAAGCAAAGGTGGATAGGTTAATTTACATCCTCCAAATTTTCTGTCCCTTACTTTCACCTCCATTATCATTCCTATCATCTCTAATCTAGTGGTCTCTTTCAGAGTAGAAGTATCGGCAGGTGTCTCGGCGCTGCATGACAGGATGATATGCTCCTGGTAAACACTTCCTCTATCGGATCGAGATGGTGGGCCGTATCTGGACCATGGGGGGTGGGATGCGGGTTGTGCTGCCTACCGGGAGAGTTTTCAACTAGTAAATTGTATGGACACTGCCCTCTACACTTCGTGATTCCTTATGTCGGCCGCACTCTGTCTCCTCTCGCCTCAGCCTTCAACCTCGGGATGTCCCACTTGGGGCTTGGATACAATAAAGCACAGGTTTTGATGCCGGTTCCTCTCCGTAGTAATCCTAATACAATGTAATTTTAATCCAAACTGTTAGAGCCATTTTACCAAACAATCAAAACTCTAAAAGATTTGATATGTAAAGTTTAGTTTGAAGATAAGATATTTTCTTGGAAATTGCCGTGTCCTATCCTTAGACATGCTGATCTTAAATACCAAGCTTGGTATTTCACCGACAGACATGCGCGACCAGACCATGCATATTGACACACACATATTTTATTAAAAAAGTTCCTTCCAATTTAGGGAACTGCTAGGCCCATTACTAATGAAATCTCCGTATCGAACATGCTTTAGTTTCGTAGTTACCCTAATTAAGTGGTAAAGAAAGTAATAAATGGGTGAAGGCTTGGTGGGGGAAAGTAGAGAAATTTTGTTATGCCAGACAAACAGGGGCATGTCTGAAGTGGTGTTTCGTTCTTGCGTCCTTAGATACAATCACCATTCCCGTAGAATACCCAACAACTGACAAAATTTTACTGGATGAACAGATTTATTTGAAGGTTTCCTCATTCTCACCGACAATACGAGCTGCTTTTTCTGCTGCACTTACCAATCATGTATTACGTAGGAAATGATTATCTGAGCTTCTGGTCCAGTGGAAGCTCTTCTTCCAAACGTCGTCCGAAGCTGCGTTAAAGATCTTCACTGGCGTGGCCCCTCGCTTGTACATCTATGCGACAAAGCTTCTTAAGCACTATTTTTGGGATTTCAGTTCAGGTCTTCCAAAAATTCGACAATTTCATTCATGACATGAATGAAATAAATGTATTGAATTCTCTGGGAATAGCCTCTGAAGCCCTCTTAATTCTAGATGATAGTTTTACAGATATTTCTTCTTATTGGTTTGAATATTCAAATGCATACCTACACATTTATGAAATCGCAAGTCCATATTTGTTTATTATAAGTCTTGGGCACACAAAGAGTGTGCAATTTCAATACCATCACGTAGCAACCAGTTTATAAAACATTTGACTAACTTAAAACTAAATTTTCTGCTTTTCCCATTGTACCCTCAGGAAATACGTAAAACCCATTTCTAAAAAGTTTACCTCAAATAATATGAACTAGATATGGTAGAGGAATAAGCGTTTCAAAAATATTGTGCTAGAGTGACTAGAGAAAGCCATGTTAGTGCACACGTCAGATTTTGTTTGATGCTCTCTTTCGTAAAACCATTTTCCTCCCGTACATCAGCGATACCAATATGGTTAGGGGGCACGGATTGCAGTAGCCCAAAAAATCGAGACGAGGGAAGCCGAAACACTGAGCCTGATAAGGGTTGAGGGGCCAGTGCAAAGCCTGGGATAAGAACGAGATAAGTGGGCGGTAGTATGAGGGTGAAATGAATGACAGGAAAGATGGATGATGGAGTGATTAGTAGAATGATGGCGAGGGAAACCGGAGGACCCGGAGAAAACCCGCCCTAGCGCCATGTTGCCTTGTTAAGAGTCGAACCACTCGGCTACGGCAAGACCATAAAAGTTCCTACATGTAGAAATATAAACTCTCTATTAGTGGTATTTTCATGCTACACACTGTTTTAATAGGATGTGTGTATTCGTAATGTGCAAATCAATATTCATAAAAGCAAAATTACTTCGTAATTTATAGCCTATGGCATTTTTTTGCAAAAGCACTGATTGATAAATGTTCCAGGAATGTCAAATTCAACTACACATTCCAAATTATTGGATTACTTCTACCCTGATACACAGTTTAGAGCTAACATTTCATAAAACTCCAATTACATCCTCGATAAAGGTTCATGCATCAAAATCAGAGGGAAATAGTTGATGAGAAATTTTCTGCACGATTCAACATACCCGATCACTTTCAAAGTGCTTTCAAATATCCTACAGGACTATGAGAGAACACAAATGACGCAATTTTTAGTACTGAAAAAAATATCGATACCAATCTGACGTTTAGAAATATTAATAAGATAACATTTGAACTTGAAGTTTCGCCTACGGAAAAGGAAGTTTCTAAACACATTGTGGCTCATAAAAAGTCCAAAGAATTTGCTTATTTTTATTATAAACCAACCTGAAAAGAAATAATTTTTGCAATGTTTTAATTTTATGGTTTTAAAACTTCTTAAAATGCCCCATGCCTGAAAATTTCAAGATAAATCCGATTTATTACATTCTCATTACTTTCGCTGTCTATTGTTCCAAAATTATTTCTTTAAAAAGTTTGTTATGATCTGCTTCATGTTAATCGGATGCCCATAAACGGTTGTTTTTACATCTTTATAGGTAGAATGGGAATAATTAGGCTTTAGAAACAGTTACTTCTTTTAAAGCTGGTTATAATGTGATGTCCTTCAAGTTCATTTCCCTTTGCAGCACCAAGAGAAGAAACTAGCTATTCAATGGTATAAGGTACCGGTTAATGACACAAAAAGTTAGTTGTCATAGCGTGCGTCATTCAAGAGATTTAAATTTCTGTATAGTAACTTCATGTTTATATCTAGTTTTACAATTCATGCAACATATGCTGAGAATAAAGGACTTCAGAGATCAGTTACAGAAGATATATATTCATTTGCTATGCGCATGGCATTTTAATCGAAATCCTTACAGACATTTTCATGAAATATAAGATAATCAAAATTTTTCCGTGTCAAGGGTATTTGGGACTGGTAGGGAGATTGACTTACTAATCTTCTTCTCGTGCTTGAGAGGCGCTAACTTTAATATTAAGTTTTATTTCTGAGTTATGATGTTCTACGTACCAATGAAAATACTTCTAAACCAATTACTGAAAATACTTGTCTCTAATTTAGGGATCCTTAAAAGGTGTACATCTAGCAAACTATTTATATCAATTCTGTTTTTTTGGGGGGGAGGGTCACAACACCTTCTCTGCTTACAACTAACCGGTAAGAAATAAGTTTCTCAAACAGTTGAGATAAAGTAAGTAGCTAAAAATGTGAGTAACTAAAAAAGAGAGACACTATCAAAATTTCTGGGCAGTTCTTCAATCAAAATAAATCGCTAAGTTTTATAAAATACTGTACTTTATGAACTTTATAAATAAAATACATCAAAACTGGAGAGAAAGCTGTACTAGAGTTCTCAAATTCCCAATATTTAGACAAAATACTTTAGCACGTACCGTTATGAAGTAACCAACTTCTTATTTATCACAATACAAACGGTGAAGAAATTTCGTAACATAAAACAGAATCCAGTTTGAAACAGCCAAATCTTACTAAAACTAATAAATACAAAATTACATTCTTGAGTGTGAGTTTTTGTTAACTTGGAGAATATGCGCATTCTTTATCCTAATGTTAAAGAAGTGCAACTATATTTATTTCATTTTACTTTTGTATTCCACTAGTACGTCCATTCATGTTTAAATCTTTACTAATAACGTTTAGCAATACCTCCGACATTCACAATCAAAATTAACTTGCATTTCACTTGCAAGAACCAGATTTTATGGAATTAAACGTCAGCCCTATACTGAACCATTAGTATGCAGTGATTAGTAATAGGCTAGATGAATACAAATCGTTTCTGTTTCTAAATAATGTTATTGAAAAAACACTGTATTCACTGTCTTCATTTAATTCTCATTTTTCCTTCTCTTAATTTTAAGGTTAGCGAATTTCAGTTCTTCTTCTTCTTGCTATGACTAAGCGGATGAGAAAATATAAACAAAAATAATGAATTTTTGAAATGGAAAAACTAGGAAAATGTAACTAAGGAAAATAGCTTTTCGGCTTATTTATGTTAAATATATTTAAGCCTATTGTATTAATACGTATATAAGGAATTATTGTTCCATTCAAATCTTATGATCTAGTGCCAATATGACACCAAGGACATCAAAATTCTCCTAATTCACGTAAACCGAACGAGACGTGAAAAATATAAAATAATTAACAAATATAACAACAGAAACTTAAATCAAATTAAAATAATCAACCCGAATAGCTTGGCACTTTCAAGTAATTCAAATAAAATGTTCTTATAATGATGATGATGATGATGATAATAATAATAATAATAATAATAATAATAATAATAATAATAATAATAATAATAATAATAATAATAATAATAATAATAATAATAATAATAATAATAATAATAATAATAATAATAATAATAATAATAATAATAATAATAATAATAATAATAATAATAATAATAATAATAATAATAATAATAATAATAATAATAATAATAATAATAATAATAATAATAATAATAATAATAATAATAATAATAATAATAATAATAATAATAATAATAATAATAATAATAATAATAATAATAATAATAATAATAATAATAATAATAATAATAATAATAATAATAATAATAATAATAGTAATAATAATAATAAACTGTATATATTTTATCAGTACATACAAGGTTTAAGAAACAAAGTAGACACTTTCGGTATTAAACTTAATACTGAAAATCTACTACCACACCTTTTATGCATTTCTGAATATCACCTGACACAACATAAATTTCAACTAATTTCATTGAATTCTCAATGAAATAATTGGAGTAGGAGCAGAAATTCCAAGGAAGAAAATTGCATTAAGGTGAAATTTGTATATATGTTAGAAATTATTAGATTTATAAAATTTTAGATTTATCCAAATTTTGTTGTGAACAAAACCTCGAACTCTCTGCAATTCAGTTAAATAGAAGTCATATGAATTTATATAAAGTAGTTTTGTATCGATCTCCATTAGACCATTTGAAAATATTCATAAACAACTTGAATACACTCTAAATACTTTATTTAAACCAAAATGAGAATTAATTATATATGGTAGCATAAGTGTGGATCATTTGAAATCTAGACTTCATAGGAAACAACTTATCTCTTTATTTACAAAGACACTACATAATAGATGCAGTAAACTTTTCATCAATATCCAAGACATTTCATCCACTGCTATGAAAATTCGAATAGAATTAAGTTTTGCGCTATTTCATATATAACGAATGGACTGGCAGATTATTATGCACCAAATCTATGCATCAAAACATAAATTTAAATGTCCAACCTAAGTATACTTATCGGAAATATAGGAAAAATTTAAATACTCTGAATGAGTTAAGCAAAACCTTAAACCTGAATTATGGAATCAAACTTCAGAAACTAATGGGACCAACTATATAATATCTTCTTTCAGCACTACAAAATACCTCATGTAAACATAAAAGAGAACTATCAGCAAATAAGGATCACTAACAACATAGAGCAACTCATTCAGCGCTCTGACAATAAAATAAAAACCACAGGGTTATTCTAAATGATTGTCGGTTGTTCCTTCCCTCACCCCTTTCTTAAACGTGGAAGACATGCCATTTTTACTGTTGCAGTAACATTAGAGAAACTCTCCAAGTTTTGTTTTGCATCAACTATAGCACATAAGCTACATCAGGCAGTAGTAATAGCAGTATTTAACAAAATGGTGGTTAGCTGTAAGGAAAAGGCTTTTTGTATTCAGTTCGTGTCTGGAGCTTGAGGAGATCGGACGTGCCAGGTAGAGAGGCAGGTAGAAACGAGTTGAGACAATGGGTGTTGACTTGGTGGTTTACCGGGCGAGGATCGGAATGTGGTCGGGTCTGCGCTGACGGGGAGCAGGTAGTCAGCGTGAAGGTACTACGGAAACTTCACAGAGTTATTTTGTAATTTTTGTGTTAGTAACTTTACTAGTGATAGGCGGAATTGAGATTAATCCAGGACCTGTAGCGGACGAACGATGTGGGAGCTGTATTAAAGTTCTGAGGACCGGACTTATGTGCAGTAATTGCTCAAAGTGGTTCCACTTTGGCTGCCAGAAAGTGAAGAGGGACATGAACATCGAGGAAACCTGGGAATGTAAGGAATGCAGGGGAGCCAAGACCGTCACCGCAAATCAGAGGAAACTGGAGCAGCTTCAAGAAGAAGCACAGGAACTACGTATTAAGCTACAACAGGCGGAAGATATCATTCGGAGGCTCGAAGCTGAAAACCGTCAACTGAAGGAGCAGGGGGAAGAAAGAGTAAAAGAAGAGGAGAAATTTAGCCTTATAGTCGGTGACTCTATTGTGAGACATGCTGGAAATCCAACGGCGGAGGTAGTTTGCTATCCTGGCATAAGAGTTGACGGTCTGCTGAGGGAAATCGAGAGAAAGCAAGAGGAGATGGAAGGCAACTATCGGACAATCGTATTACATGTTGGGAGCAATGACTTGCGGAGAAGTGTTAACTATGTGTTGGGTGACATGTACTACTTAGTTAAAAGGACAAAACAGCTGTTTCCTTCAGCAAAAATAGTCGTCAGTGGAGTACTAAGACGACGCGACTCCAGCTGGAGAAAGGTGATGCAGGTAAATGAAGCTTTTTCATGGGTAGCGGAGCGACTGGGTGCTCAGTTTCTTGACCCGAATTCGTGGATTGAAGACTGGGACTATGGACGGGATGGAGTACACTTGAACCGAAGAGGATCGTCAAAGCTGGCAGCTTTGTTCGCGAGGGTGACGAAGTGGGCTGACGGCAACGAGCATCAAGGGCAGCAATGACACCAACTTCAGGAAAACGTAGACTTTCAGGTAGGGGCTGATTCCTTAAGGCTGCTACAGGTAAATTGCCGTAGTATTATGAATAAAATTGTTGAGTTTTGGAATTTAGTAGAAATATGCAATCCAAGTGTCATTATAGGTACGGAATCATGGCTGAATATTGACATTAATGATTCAGAAGTATTCAGAACAGATTACAGGGTGTTTAGGAGGGACAGGGATGGAAGGGGAGGGGGAATCTTTATTTGCGCTAAATCAGAGCTAAACAGTAAAGCATTATGGGTAGAAGAAGAGGTTGAGATTATGGCAATCGAAATTATTGATCAAGCAAACAAAGGAAATAATTTAACAATAATAGCTTGCTATAGACCACCTGGAGAAACTGATTATGCTACACTTCATAAACTAGTGGAAAAAATCTCTTCCGAAGGGGAAAAAAATGTTATATTAGCAGGGGATCTAAATCTGCCAAATGTAAACTGGGACGGACAGTTAATAGGAGGTGAAGCTCAAAAGCTCGTTAACTTTCTGGTTTGGGAGCAGGGGTTATTTCAAGTAGTGAAAACTGTTACTCGACAAACAGCATTACTGGACGTATTTTTATGCAAACCTGAGTCATTGTTTTCTGCATGCGATGTCTTGCCAGGTATAAGTGACCATCAGTGTGTGCAATTAGACATAAACTGGAAAGGGCAGACAAACCGGTTTGAAACGGAACAAGTAATTAGTTGGGATTTCCATAGGGCGAACGGGGAGGCTATCCAAACATTTCTCCGGGAAAAATATGGGATATTTGTAAAATATGCCACTAGTGTAAATGAAGCATGGGTTAATTTCAAAACACTTATCCTGGAAACAATTAGAGAACACGTACCTTTTAAAGTTATTAAACATAAAGCAGATCCAGAATTTTATACAAAATGTATTAGGAAACTTAAAAGAAAGACTAGGCACGCTTATAATAAAAGGAAGATATCAGAATGGCATCTTAACAAATTTAAAGAATTAGCTAAACAATTACAAGACGAAAAGTTGCAAGCGCAGGAACGATTCTTAGATAACGTTTTTAGCGGGACAAATAATTGTTGGAGATCATTTTACAATTATGTAAAAAGACGCAGGGGAAATAAAGAGAGCATACCAGATTTTAACGTTAATGGGATAGATGTATTAAGTGATAGGGACAAAGCTAATGTATTAAATTCGCATTTTGTATCGGTTTTTCTTAAATCCGACGATAGTTCCGAACAGGAAATTGGGGAGAGTGGAGAAACGATTTTTCAAATAATGGCGCCCAAATTACGCAAAAGGATTAAGATGCTGCAAAACCGAAAATCAAGGGGACCAGATAATATACCTACTGAAATATTAAAGCTTGGGGGTGAAGCCATGATTCCCTATCTAATGCTCTTGTTCAATATGTCAATTAACAACTGTGCCTTACCGGAAGACTGGAAAACAGCTATTATAGTTCCGATTTATAAAGGGGGTAATAAAACAGAAATAAATAATTATCGGCCAGTTAGTCTAACTTCAGTAGTATGTAAATTAATGGAGCATTTAATTGCAGAATATATACGAGAGGAGTTAGAAAATAAAAAGTGGTTTAAAGAAGCGCAACATGGATTTAGACCTGGGTATTCGTGCGAAAGTCAAATTACTTCATTATTTCAAGATTTGGCAGATGAGGTAGATGCAGGGGGAAGAACTGATGCAGTGGTAATTGACTTTTCTAAAGCTTTTGATGTAGTGCCACATAGTTTACTTATTTGTAAGCTAGCTAATACAGGAATTGACAAACGCGTAGTATTATGGGTTAAACATTTTTTGAAAGGGAGAACGCAAAAAGTTAAAGTAGGTAAAGAGCTGTCTGATTGTGGAACTGTTAGTTCGGGTGTGCCACAAGGCTCAGTACTAGGGCCTTTACTGTTTCTCATTTTTGTTAATGACATTGCTGTTAATATTAACTGCCAGATAAGGTTGTTTGCAGACGATTGTATCATTTATAATAAAATTCGGAATACAGTGCATGAAACCGCTCTTCAGGATGATTTAAATGAAATCTGTAATTGGGCTGCGGCTAACAAAATGTCAATTAATGCCAAGAAAAGTAAGTCGATTGTTTTTAGTAGAACTAAGGGCAAAATTATTGTTAACTATCACATGGGAGGGGTGCAAATTCCACAGGTGGACAGCTGCAAATACTTGGGAGTGTACCTGGCAAGTAATGCTGGATGGGACGAACAAGTAAATTCCACAACTAGGAATGCGTGGAAGGCATTACATTTCGTAATGAGAATATTGAAAAAGGGGAGCGCTAGGTCCAGGGAAATTGCCTACAAGGCCTTAGTGCGGCCGGTTATGGAATATGGAGTAGCATGCTGGGACCCGTATAGAGCTAACCAAATCGATCCATTAGAAAAAATACAGAAGAGGGCAATAAAATTCGTAAAAAGAGGCAAGTACATTGGGCCTATAAAAGGATATGAGACTAAATGGGAGGAATTAAGAATTAGGCGTAAAAAACATAGGTTGGTAGCGTTATTCAAAGCTAATGCTGGTGTAAAGGCATGGGTGGACGTTAATGTAAGGTTAGATAATCCAGATTATTATGGACGAAACGATCATAGGTATAAAATTAAGGGTAGAAGATACAGAACCGACGTAGGAAAATTTTCTTTTGTTAATAGAACCATTGAAGAATGGAATGAATTGCCTGTAGCAGTCTTTCAGGGCTGTCCCCTGTCGTTGAAGAAATTTAGAAAAAATCTAAATGGTTTATAGTTTAACTTTTGAATTATAATGGTATATAATATGTAAATAGAGAAGTAATTAGATAAGTTTTAAGTGACTAAAGTAAAATAATATCATGTTTGTATTGTTTACTGTATTATTGTTGTAAATCTAGTATATGTAATTTGATCTGTATTCTTAACTCTGCCACCGGGTAGTACCCAATTGCAGTTAATAAATACATACATACATACATATCAACACCGACCCGTTACGAAAGTCTAGCGCCATTTTCGGTCAAAATAAGGGATGTAACCTATTTCCGACAACTCTATTCGCAGATGATACGCACAATTTGTGGATACAGATTGTTTGTGCAAAGGGTAAAGCAGTGTGTCTCCCGCTGTGCCAGAGGCGGATGTGAATCGGATTAGGAAGGTTTATCTCCGTAGTCCTAAGAAATCAACTACGAGATGTAGCAGGGAACTGGAAGTTCCTCATATGGTGTGAGTTACGAAGGCGCCTAGAGGTAAAACCATGTCCCCTACAATTCCGTGTAATATCCCTACAATGAAGCAGCAAAAAATAAAAAATAAAAATAAAAAATAAAAAAGTTACAGTGCACAATAAAACAGGATTCATATTCCTAAGTCAATTGCACTGTGAGTTATGAATTTTTGTAATCCCTACATTTATAAAACCACTGTTAGATAAAAAGAGAAACTCCTAAACACTCATTAGTTATTAAATGACTCAATTACACTCAACGTTGACAGATCACAAATTAGCAAACCTCGCAAAGTTGCGGAAAAATTTAACCATTTTTTCGAGCAACAAGTAAAACTAAATAGTATTTGTGGAAGTAAAGGGACAACATTACAATTTTTGAGATCACGTTTCACTAATAAAATGCCTGAATTTAAAGTCAGACTGACAACCCCTTCCGAAACAAGTAACATCTACTCTTTTAAAACAAGTAATTATTCCTCTATAAATAGAGTCAACATTAAAAATTCAATGCCATGGCCGAGATTTGAGCCACGGATCTCCTGGTTTTCGTCTTGTCGCTCTTAACCTTTGAGCTACCAATTGATAAGAGCGACTTGGAGATGGAAATGGAGATCAGTGGTTCAAATCCCGGCCATGGCATTGAACTTTTCATGTTGACTCTATCAAAATTCTTAGCCTATGCATGACTAGTGTGAAGAAATGATTAATTTCCATCAATTAACTAAAAGTATTCCTCTAGTTACGATGAAGCAATAAAAATGTTAAAAGTCGTGTTCCTCTCAAATTAGCATTAATTTTAGTTATTTGCGCAATGATTCTTTAAAACCTGGTATTTTCCCTGACACGATTAAATTCAGAACTTCTTTTTAAAACAGACGAACGAAATAATATCTCAAATTATGAACCAAATAGCTTTTGCCAATATTTGCAAAAGTTCTAGATAAAGTTATATTCAACGAACTAAATATACATTCATCTTAGACAGATATAGATACTTCGAATATATCAACATACTTGTCAGTGATCAGTTTTAATTCAGAAAAGGAATACTGACATATAATGCAACTTACAAAACTTACCATGAAGGGACAACTGCCTTAAACGAAAAAATGCACGTTTTCCATAATAAACAAACATTTGAAGCAGTTGTTTGTGTTTGACCCTAAAACACACATTGCTTATAGGGTTTGGTAGTGTTGTTGAGAGTTTAAAAAGAAGCAAAAAGTTAATTAAAATATAATGATCTGTTATATTGTATGTGGAAGTGAAATCGTGAATAAGAGACAGCAAGATATATATGTACGAAGGTGGCTATGAGTGTTGAGTGTATAAACAAATGAGTGATGGCTGAGGGAGACAGAATCAACATCCGAGAGACGCTTGGAGAGAAAACGATTGGTAGTTGCCGAAGTGAATGTGTTAAAAGACTTATTCAGGGCTATTTTCTAACTTTTGGTTAAGAATGCTGCTAACAATTATTGTTACGGCTAACAACTGCGCGCTAACAAGTATGGCGTGTTTTAATATCCCGTAACAATGCTTGTTATGACGAAGGATCTTCTCAACCATGTTGTTAAGCACCTGGAGCGACTCATCGCAAAAATAAATACGCTTTGCAGGCGTGTTTTGTTTTTCCACCGCTCTCGGCCTGCCAGTTCAAATAATGCAATTGCGATCACACGTCTGTTCTGTACAGACCAAGTTGGAACGCAAGAGAGGTACAAAGTCTTCAGAAGAGCAATGCAAAATATACATTGATTATTGTTGAAGTGATGCCATTAACTCGACATAATGATTTATAAATATAAGAAAATATGCTGTTTTTATGGTATTAAATAATTTTTAGTAAATATCGTCTTATATGAACTAAGCATTTTAAACTTCTAAATGTTTGGTATATCAATAATTTATTGCAAAGTAATACAACAAATAACTTCTTTGTACTTCTTTAAGTACTAATGACATAATTAAAATTGGATTTCGTATTTTCATTGTAATAGTCTCCAACCAGTACTGGAGTGAAGTGTAAGCTCTAGTGCATCTTAAGCATGAACTTTTTACTTTTATACCTTCTATTTAGCTGTAAACATATACCATTTTACAAAAACATTTTGATAATTGTGCGCCATATATAAGAGGTATTTCTCCGTTAGGAATTTGCGTAATTCGTAAGAGAATTAGGTTAGGAAATTCTTCCGCTCAAGCATACATTGGTAGGATGTTATATTCACACTTAGCACATACATATGTGGTTTCACTTTACCATAATTAATGTTCAAGCAATTGCCGGAAAGTAATGCAAAAAAGAAGCAACAGCTAAATATTTGAAAATATTTGCATTTAACAACGCTACCTGCAACACTTTCCTGGTTTTGTTGAAGCATGAATGAACCGCAACCATAGTATACTTCCAAAGAGGTAGTTAATTAGACTTTTATAAACTATCTGCGATACGAAAACCTTATGAGTAATATACTACCAAAACTATTATGAGCTTCAGGGCGAATATGAGTTTAAATCTTTACTACCTGTATTCTCAGCTAAGCTATTTCCTTGATAATTTTGGATCCTTCAGAAATAAACAAGGTGAATGGTTTCAGCAAGAAATCAAGGAGATGGACAGGAGATATCAGGGTCGATCGAACAATGCCGACTACTGTTGGTACTTGAAAACAGAAGTTATTTAATCACGACTTAAACGTAATTCAGCGCAACAGACTTTCCGGCCAAAGGAAATATAACTTCACACCTCATTTTACAGATATGCAGGTATTTCTATTAATTTATTACTGAGAAACTTTTCTTTTTATATTAATTTTGTAACACACGATCTTAACATAAAAACACCACATTTAAATCATTTGTGAGAAAGCCTTACGTGAAAGAGAAAAATGTACAGCATGATTCTATGTAACACGCCGAAATTAGTTGACATCACCTTAGAGACCGGAAACCGGCGAGAAAAGGTTATGTGTTAGAGGAAAGTGTAATTTCTTATAATAATCTGTAATCAATACTGAAATGAAATACGAGTTCTGGTGATTTCATAATTTACATGTTCCATCTTCTATTATTTAATTTCAAAGAAACTGCTTTAATTTTGGATATCTGTTTGCTTTCGCATCGGCTGCTAAAGAAATGTGGATGTTATATTTTGTAGGATTTTCTAACCCAAATCAGCATTTCAAAGGTTACACGGCAGAAAATTAAATGCAAATGCTTGATTCCAAGATAATTCTGATGGAGAAATGAATCTCAGAACAAAAATTTCTTCGATATGTTCTTTACCACCGCGTAAATGACCAGAGGTTAAAAGTGAGGTTAGGAAACTCTACGCGTATTTCTCGTGTAAGCATACACTTTTCATTATTTCCACATTCAAATATTTATGGTTTCACTTTAGGATGTATGAATAGCATAAGGTTATCTGTCTCCTCCAGTGTTCTTCATTCCTTTGTGCTTCTAAATCGTATTTCAGTAAGGAAAAAGTAGTATTGCTGGCGCTAACAACACGGTCTCGACTCTTGTTATCCTTAACCATAACTTTCTCCCTCTCAACAAGATGTTGTTATGGCAGCGATTTAACGGAACAATAAAAGGCGCATAGCCAGTGGTTAGCGGCTTGAACAAGTTGTTCAGCTTCAACCAGACGTTACAGAATAACCCTGTTTGTATAACATTGTGTTGTCTCAGTTTGTATTTAGTGCTTGTCAAGTAAATAATTATCAATAAAGAGGCTTCAGTATCATTATTTTAGTAAACTGAGATTAAAATATTGCACAACTCCGTGACCGAGACATAGGGATGAGACTGGAGGAAAACTGGGAGAAAGAAATTCAATTACTTATAAATCCATGAATTCTTCAAAATTTTCAAACCTAATCATCTCGCAATACAAACAAGAGCAAAATTACAAAACTAAATTAAAAATAGAAACTGATTTATCAGAAATTTTTAACGCAAACATCGCAGCAAACTTTAACTCTCAACATACACTATTATATGTCACATTTATGTACAAAAACATATTTTCTTACATTTTAAACTGCCGATATAATTATTTTAATAATCCGTCCTCTACCTTTATGCCTGAGTAAACAGTTATGAAACAGTTAATTTTTAATTTCAGAGATATTTAGTGCACGTCTGAGGTCACTCATTACGTATATTTATTACACTAGATTGTAAAGTAATTCTTCCAAACTATCCAACTATTTTACGGTTCACTTGTATCCTTCCCTTAATATTATTACCGCCTGTTTATTGTGGAAAAATAATGTTTCATTTCTTCTTTCCAAAATTAAAATTGACAAAGGCCATCTACAATCTGATTAAAATGTAACTTCTTACGAGCATTAAGATCTTGTATTAAGCTTTTAAAACTTCACTTAGGTTCATCTTACTGTAGAATCGTGCTTTTACCATAAACATAAGAAAGCGCATGTACGCTATCTCGCACATTATATTTACTTTAATATTCAATGAAGACTTCAGTCCGTTGATGAATGAAGAGAAAAATTAGCGTTTAAAGAAAAATCTATACTGCTATTATTAACCAAGGAAGGCGTACTAAGTACCTTCAAGTATCTCTTCTCTCTTTCAAGTACAATCAGGAAGGTGAAAATGCTTAAGGAAACGTACCGAAATAACATTATAAAACTAAAGCTATTTCTGACAAGAGCTTCTTGGGGATATATATAGCAGTTCATTGATTCTTCCACAAATCATAAGTTACACCTATTTGACCCATTTGATGAATTTTTAATATAACACTTTGAAGACTGAATAGAAATAAATTTGTGGTTACATGTGACTAAAGGTCGGAGGCCTGTGCGTTTTTATACGTATACTGCACATGGACTGTACTGCTATTTCTTGCACATGTAAAGAACTGCAGTTTGGTAGAACCTGAGCATGTCAAACCCCTCACAGAGAGAAGAAACAGAACAGTCGGGCTATTACTACGCCTACATCTTGCGTCTGCATGAACTTGTAAGACAATACTTATTTATTTTAGTTAACTTATGGAAATTAATCATTTCTTAACACTAGCCGAATATAGGCTAAGGTTTTTGATAGAGTCAACAGCAAACATTCAACGCCATGGCCGGGATTTGAACCACGGATCTCGAATGTGAGAGCCCCGAGTGGTTTACCGGGGAAATATACGAGTCAAATGGAGAATTTAATGCCATGACGGCAAGTTGGCCATGGTAGCTCAATGGGTTAGACTGATTGGACGGAAACCATGTTGGCTCTATCAAATACTTATTTAGTTCGCAGAGTACTACGTTACGTTGTTTTCGACGTATAGACATTTGATGGTCGTGCTGTACGTCTGACGTCATTCCTATTCTGTGTCCAGCTAACTTGTATCGCATGCAAGCGCATATCCTTCCGGCCTTTACGTAGGACTGTCTCTTGTCACTGTGGTTTACACACATATAATTAGGTCGGCATAAGTAAAGTCGGACTCTTTATTTTGCTGTTTTGGAAAATGTATTGGATTTCTTTGGTTTTACAATGCTATTTACAGGATGCCATGTTTAGTGTTGCGTACATTGCGAGCATGGATCAGTCTTCAGTTGTTACTAATCAATTACAAAATGGAGATAACAAAGTTTGAACTTAGAGTCATTTTAAAACACTACTGGAAACTAGATTATAAAGCCACTGCCGCAGCTCGAAAAATATGTGAAATGGAAGAAGAAGGTGTCGTTAGTGAGTGTGTGATACAACCATGGTTCCAACGTTTCAACAATAGAAGTGAAAACACTAAATATTTGCCATATTCTGTAAGACTTACAGTACTGAATATTGAGAACACACTCCAAGTTTTACGAGAAAATCCGCAAGCAAGTACCCGTCGGCTTTCAGAAAAATTTGGTGAATCAAAAGATACCACACATTGCCACATTAAGACACTTTGAAGCTCATGAACTGACACCTCAACAGCTGAACGTAGAGTGGATATCTTCGTCAGCTTATATGTAATCCTATAGATGATAAATTTATCAGACATTTTTCCAATAAACCTCAGTTCTGAACGTGATGATTCAATCAGGCATAACAACAATGGAATCATATACCAGGGAAAATACTGCAGGAGTATGATGGGTGATTTCTGTTGGTTTCTGCAACTATCTACTATACTTCAACATAAGGGTAAAAGCGAAGATCTCAATCACTTTTACCAACGGTCTTAGTGATTTATACACATTTTCAGTGAAATCTTCTTATAAAATTATATAAAATCGTTTAATTTGAAAATGTATAAGTATTTAACACAAAATAAATTTATACTTCTAATATTACGATAATTGTGTACCTTCTTCTTTCTGTGATTTTTAATTTTGCTAAGTCTTTTTCAGTTTCTTTAAACCAATTAGGTTTTATTTTACGGTTACGGAAGAAATCAAAGATTTGTTTAGTTAATCTGCTACAATTCATTCTGAGAAGATGGCCATAAAATTTATTCTCCTTTTTCGCATAGTATCTGAAAGCTTTTCAATTTTCCTGCAGAGAGTTTCATTCTTGCTGTATATTAACTTATCTTGAAATTTTGATCCTATGATCTTTCTTAATATTTTCCGCTCTTTTAATTCGAGCTTCTCTATCTGAACCTAGAAATTCATGTTGAGTGTTTCTGATGCGTACAGTGCTTCTGGTTTATAATGTTTAATTTTGGATCGCCATGATAGTGATTTCTTCTTATAAGTATCTTTTGTTAGTTGGAAAGCTAGTTAAAGTTTACTTTTTCTGGATTCCATTGCTTTCTTTTCCTTGGTATTCTAGCTAATCCATTCTCCAAGATATTTGAACTCTTTTACTATTTCAATCGTTTGAAACCACTGCGTGGGTGCTTATAGTTTGTCATGATTGACATAACATACATAACCGTGTATATTAAATAATAAAATTGTTATTATAATTTAATTTTAAAACCCTGACATTATAGGAGAGATGTGATCTGAGATCTGGAATTAGGTCATCAGTTTCATTAAAAAGCACCCCAAATTTCCTCAGTAGCAGACAAAAAGTTGTTTCTGTAGACCAGTGTACTACTTCTCGTCGAACTAGTCCACGTGTTAGTCAAGCGTTTCTTTGTGTACTAATCGTAGTAAAACTCAAACACTTCGATTGCAAGATATTCTATAGTTTGTTTTTGTGCCTCTGCATTGTTTATTCAAGTCAGTTGCACACACACACACATATGTAAACCGGCTAGATACATTTGGTTACCTAAAGTTGAAAACCTTATGAGAGGAAACACTACTTAAATTGTTATATTCTCTCTATCCCTTCAAGTAAGCTACTATTCATGGGCAATACCATTTACTTCATAATAACAAAGTTTGAAAACTGTGAAGCCTTTCTTTTTCCCAAAGGTACTTTCACCACTAACTATTAACAATGTTGCTAGTTGCCAATTTACTTTAATCTGGACTGCTATAGATGATGTCTAAACGAACATAAAGGAAATAAATATCTACATTTCCTGGCGATTTATTACTCATTTTATAATGTTAATAATATATAACTTTTAACTTCGGTTTAAACTGACAAATTCTAGTATTCTAATCAACGTGTAGAACTTTAAAAATGTATACAATGGAACTACGTAATAATTCAGGTGCATTAGGAGCACTCACCTCTTCTCCCTAGTAATCAGAAGTTACCTAGAGTGAATCTTAAGCAAGGAACCATTCCAGAGTAATTTCCTCGTATACATTTATATAGCGCCCATGCTGCAAACTTTGACCGGCAGGCGCACGGCGTGTGCTCCTGTCACGTACTCAACGACTTTATTTCTTCTTTTTTTGTAATTTACGTCCTCCAAAGTTAAGTCATATCGGACGATGAATGGAATGGGTGAAATGACGCTCGAATGAGCCCAGGGTCCATGGAGCTTAGAGTTACGCGACATTCCTCCTTTAGGATAAGGGAAAACCCCGGAAAGCCCTTATCCAGGTAACTCACCCTGACCGAGATTCGAACTCGGGACCTCTTGAACGTGAGGCAGACACGCTACTATCTACGCTACCGAGGTGGGCTACTCGCTCAAAGACTTGGCTGGCAGTCGCACGGCGCTATTCTCGGTTATATATGCGTGGACGTCAAATGAAATCTCAAATCCCATTAACAATTATCAAAATAATCACAAAGCACACCGTATCACGGAGATGGAAATGTCGTCCATCTGCATCAATTCATCTACATATTCTGAGGATATTTCCATTCACACCATTAGTTCAGCTTCCAAAATAGCGTAAATTTCTGTCTCGACATTTTGTTTTTATTCTTCTAATGTTTGGGGATTGAATGTCACAATTTATTTTTCAAGTTATCCTATAAATAAATATCACATGCCGTAAGATTATGGGACCGAGCGGACCATAAACCGTACTAGTGGTTCTATCCCAAAAATGATCCTAATCAATCACAGTTTCTCCTTAACTGTATGAGCTGTGACAGAATAACAGTATCCAGACCGATATTTAATGTCCATTAACTGTTTAAACATGGTGCAACTATATTATTTCTATATATTTCTGTATTTATACTACACACAAAAGTAGGCTCTATTACTCTGTATCCATTTATTGCGCACCATACCCCGATTTTTTATCATTCAACGGAGCTGTGTTTGTCTAACATAATAACGGTTCTGTTGTTATGATACGTGCCCATGTAAATGAAGCCATGCTTCGTCACAGAACATTAATTTTGGATTGATTATTCCATCATTAATATTCCTCAAAATCCAATTATAGAAGTTTACTCGACTCTGGTCATCACATGTCAATTTTAGAAGTTCTGTTGCTTTCGAGATATCAGTTTCTTGTGCAAGGTGCCTAAGATATTTTCTAGGTGACGTTTAAACCTTTCCCGATTTCATTTAATTTCTGCTCCGTAAGATACACATTTTACCTTTCTTTTCATACCACGATATTGATTGCGTATCCTTGAATTTATTTACAAGTTCTATTCGGTACATGCATACCAGAAAATTTAATTCAAAGTTGCTTCACAGCTTCGTACAAGATGTTGTATGCACTTGTGTATCATACATAAACACTCTTAGTTGTACTGTATACTTCGATCGAGGCATTTTGAATCACTTTAACCGAAACTAAACACTTCTAAACACTGCTATTGTTATTCCCTTTTGAATTGGACTAGAACAAATAAGACTGATGCACGCACATGTGACGCCTAACACGGATACCGGACGTAGGTCCAGGAAAATTCAATGGTGGCACAGTCCGTGTGCCTGCCGGACACGTTTAACATCATACAGTTCTTTTACGTAAACAATTCAATTTTTCGCCAATCTGAGTAGCATTGACAGTATAAAAACACATTTGACACATTAAGGACATTTGGGAATCATTTTACGAGCCCTATAACACATTTCTTGACACCATAACATTAATGTTCCATTTTACTTTAGATCTCCTAAAACTTACTCGCATCTGATATAAAATTTAAACTTCTGTACCGAGGACTTGAAAATGGTCCACCATAATATAATTGCTAGAAATGCCGAAATTTACCAATGTAATCGTACCCCATGAACGGCCCTCGCTGTGACTCTTTGGCCTACGTAAACGTGTAAATGTTCACTCTGAAATTCCACAAAGATGAAGAGTAATCTTCAAACCAAACTGCAGCTCCCTCAAAGTCATGACAACACGCTAGGATACCGTTCTGCGCCACTTGCGCTGTTTTTCCAATGCGACTATTTATCAAGTCCTGTTGTTACGTGCTCATATCAAGCACCGGATAGCCTATACTGTCCAAGAAGTTGACTAGTCCGTAATAAACCACCACACTATACTGCATCCGTCATAAGAAACACGGCCGTGCCGTGGCTCAGTGGTTAGATCGCTTGGCTCTCACCAAGGTGACCCGGGTTCGATCCCAGGCGACCGCAAAGTGAGATTTGAGGTGGACAACACGGCGCTGAGGCGGGTTTTCTCCGGGACATCCGATTTCCTTTGCCATCTCATTCCACCGGTGCTCCATCTTCCTCTCATGTATCATCAGTGCCACCGCCTGCGGTGCCGTATGTAGTAAAAGCGGGCGTTAAACACTACACATTTCATTTCATTAAGAAACACACTTTTTTTATTACTCCGCGCCCACGTGCACAAGCTGACAGACAACAGTGACACTTTCTCCCAGTGTTACGCCATATTACATGCAAACAAGTTGTATACACAAGAGTAACTTACCAGTTGACTTTGTTTTGTAGGTTTTGTTCACGGAAACTGCTCACAGGAAAGTGTGATTTTTAGGGTGGCATGAGTATAAACTGAATAAACGCCTTATACGTGAATATGCGGACCGCTTCATACTTTATCTTCATCGGTATGACTAGCACGTTTTTCCACAAGTAGCTCCATTCAGTCCGCACTACAACTGTCCCAGACTCAGTGTCCTTCAACGCCAGCTATTACTGTAAAGTACCTTGATCGAACCTCTGCCAAATATTGTGACCCAGTCTCAAGCTATAACAGGCGAATTCCTCAGATGACCGTACCTAAAGCTGCGCTTTCCCAGGAAGTACTCACAACACCCTTTTCCCTTCTTACCAGCCAGTCTGAAGGTTTAATATACATAAATAAAGGGCATTACAGTTAATACCGCTAAAAGATACAGGAGAATAGGCTACCTTTTATCCGGGCCAATGCACGAGTTTTACTGTTTTGTACTGAACACATATTTCGTGGACCACTATATCAAATTATATCATTGGCATAAAATCTAACATCACGAATAAATCAGCTCTACGAATTTATGTTGTTAAGTATTTTAGTATAACGGGCAAGTCCATTTATGCTTTTAACATCCCTGTAATTTAGAATCATGTTTGAGAAATTTAATAACAGATGCAAATTGATTCTTGTATTATGAAAATGCGTTGCGAAATACTTCGCCTTTCCGTACATTTATTTAATGATGTACCCATCGCCAAGAATCAATCATCACCAAGAATCAACTATTCTATCAAGTAGAGATAGTTAAAATATGCTTTTTTTATAGCCTTTATTGCCTTTATTTTTCGATATATTAATTTCAACTTACGTTTCGTATTACCATATTTTCCTGCTGTCATTTTGTGTGTTATTTCTTCCATTGCTCCACTTATATTGCACCTTTAACTACAATGGTCATTATTATAGGCGACGTTGCCTTATTGCAACAGTGTTAACGCGTATACAATGATTTTTCTCCGGGTTTTAGTACATCACACACATACATACCGCCCTCCCCCCCCCCACACACACCACACACACATACACACACATACACACACACACACACACACACACACACACACACACACACACACACACACACACACACACACACACACATTGCCAAACTCTGGGGAAAATACGGAATAATTTTGGCTAACGAAATATACCCATCCTCCAAGTGAATCGAACCCGATGCCCCTTGCATAGCAGGTGGATGCTCCAAATTCTAACTATTGAGCACCACGATAGTTCTCTTTTCATATATAAATATTATCAATTGAAAATCTAGTGATATATGAATGACAGAAGACCTAATATTACGTTGCTAATGTAAAGGTAACTATGCAAATTCTGGTTACCTATAGTAAATAGGGAAAGTGAGAATTTATATGGAATTAAATGCTTTATGCTACTGAATTTTAAAAATGCATTTTACAGAAAATAAATATCTGTGTGCGAGTAGTTTACCCTAAATTGATGTGTTCGATAAATCCAAACTTATATTTCAAGTTCTGCATCTTCCATGTGTCATGAGGATTTTCTAGAGTATTCCGCACCCCATCTAACCTTTGCAGGGAAACGTTTTCATGTATTTTATTTTTCCAAATATGACTCTATTGATTTTGATAAAAAAACTACAGTGTTTTGCATGATAAATGATGTGTAAGCATATGTTGAGTTTTCCGAAAATAGCCTGTGAAAACATGTCACTTAGGAATTTTGTAAATTTTGGATAACGAGTAAACATAAGAGAAAGAGAAACGCTAAAGTACACATATACTATCTTAATAATTCCATCTATTTTCTTCTATTTACACTCTAATAATACCCTAAACTGAAGTGAAATGATACAGGCATGCTGATTGTTTTACCTGTCGACATAAAGTCATTTGTCATTAAATCCAAATTAAATTAATATATCAGAAAAAGATTTTCCCTTTTACAGGGAGATATTGTTCTATTAATCTGAAATAGAATGTTTGAAAAGTAAAATGAAGGGACTTGCAACATTTTAATTTTTTAATCAAAATGGCTTTATATAATGAATAACAATCTTAATAAGACGTTTATCAAATATTATAGGCATGTAAACAGTAATGGAGGTAAAACAAATTTAATAAAGGTTATTAATTAATAAAACAGTGAGACTTAGAATTTTAAACAAATCCCACTAAAGTTTTATTCAATTCTTTGCATTTGCAGTAACTGGCTCGGTAGGCGCTACATGGGTGTACGTTTAAATTTCGGACGTGGCTTTTATTAAATTTGTTTCACCTCCGTTACACTTAATATATCTGTAATGTCTAATAAAACGACTTAAGAGGATTATTTTTATGTAGCGCCCTACCTCCTTCCCAAACCACTACCCAGGTATTGTACTATCAATTCTCGGAAAGGGAGAAAGATCATATATGAATTTCTGATTTCTAAACAACTGTCCAGTCATTTTCCAAGGTTTTAAAATATCGAACAGTATATACATATGTACATATATTAATTGCGAAACATTTACACAAATGTTTAAGTCATGGGTGTGTGTAATAGATGTCAATTTAAGTTAATTTTAGATGTCATTACTGTTCACTGATGCCGTAATTATAGGATGATTTCAAAACTTCAGGTTTAAAAGAAACGTAGACATTTAACGCAGTAATAGAAAAATCAGACACATTGCACTTACGGGATCACTTTTGTACGAACTAGTCTTACAAAAGTTGATTCATTTTATCTACTTCAAGTTGAACGAGATCAACTTTTCTTGAAATTTTTGCAGAAATGCAGAATTTGTAGCAATTATTGCACATTTCCTTGTATTTATAATGGAGTACGAAAATGTAGTAGGTTTGGAAAATCTTTTAAGGGGATTTCATTATGTGATGTCCTCGAAAATTTCCTCTTTTTCTATTTCCCATTTGAGCAAAGTTTAAGCATAAAAAATCAGACAAATAAAAAGTAATGTCTCGGAAATGGTTAACTGCACAACAAGTTATGTTATAAACATTCTGCGCTTCAACAGATCCATATTTTCTGTACTGTCCATATTTTCTTATATCTCACTCTCTCTTACAGTTTGTTAATGATGCAAAAGTAATTCGAATAACGGGATTGCTTCCTGAAAATTCAAAATGAACACTTCATTTGCCATTAAAACATCAAGCACGCCTAAATTGTTAACAATCACAAATCTGATGTCTAACAAATTTTCATTTTTCATTTAATAGACAGAGGCATGCTGGAAAGTACACGCACATGCCTTATTTAAAACTGCTTTTTTATATTCTGGGAGTCTCAAAGCATACATTTTCGTTGACATTCTAGTACCTGATTATAGAACTTTTTAGGTAAAATACAATTATTTCTCTACATACTGCAGAGAGAGAGATAGGAGAGAAAGTAAAAATAATTCATCCTCACAAAAAAAATTGATATGAATAGTGTACAGACTCTGACATAACTCCTATTCAGCAGTAAATTGTAACATTTGATTAGTATAGGTTGATTGGTTTCCAAATGGATGCATTTCCTTCCTAATGTATTTCGTATGGCTCAACAGTATATAAATAAAGGAAACTAAATGAAATGTTTACATGACAGATATTTTCAGTCGCATCGGTTCAGCTATTACTATATCTTCAGTTTCCGATGCTGAATGTACAGGTTATGGTTCATAAAAGTGTCGGAGGCACCTCGTACACTGAGAACTGCTAGAAGTTTATTGCGGTAACCACGCGTCAGGAGGAAGTGGTGAAGTGAAAGAAACACAGTAAGCTGCAAGCTGCAGACACACTGGCCTATCAGTTCCCTGAAAGACCTGTCTAGAGAGAACGATGAACGAGCCAGTCAGCCCTGTATTGTTCATGGGCTGGCTTGCTTCGCCAGTAACAATAAAGGAAATAAATATCATATGCACATCCTGTCTTCATAAAAAAGAATAGCGCAGTATATTGTGTTTGCTGTAGGATAAAATGCACCACTCAAACGACTTACCTATAACTCAAATATGTCTATTTTGCATGAGAGTCATTAAACATTTCAATAGTGCGTATATAACCTATATTGTATTTCGAAGCGAAAGATCATGAAATGCGTATTCTTATTGCAGAGAAAACAAAAGATCGCAGTGGATCCACAGTCAGAAACTTGACACTCTTGTACAGATAATACTAAAATTCTGTTGAGTGTCGTGAATAATTAGTGTCCATTATTGTGAAAACAAGAGCATAGCCATTCTGTATATATATAGAGAAAGAGTAACACAATCTTCCAATTTTAGGGTTTTTTTTTTTTTTTTTCACTGGAGATATTATAAATGGTTTGCAACTTAATTTTGTCAAATATATAAGGAAAAATCAATGTCAAATTCATATTCATGCCTTGTAAATCTGGTGGCGCGAGTGAAGTGATTAGACCGCTCGCCTCTCACCAATGTGGTCCGGGTTACATTCCAGGAGATGTGTAGTGGACAAAGCGGTCTCTGGGTGGGATTTGTCCTAGTGCTCTACTTTTCCCAACACAACATGCATTCCACTACCTACTCCATAATGATTCATTGACAAGCTTTTGACCACAGGCGTTTCAGTCGACAATTCCGAGGGGAAGTAAATCATTAATAGACCATAAAATATATAAGAATGTAAGTTTCAGGTCAAGTTCACCAGTAAGTTCCGAATTAAAACATACTGTGCGCACATATTTTAGACAACATGATGGGTTTATGTCTTAGTGCAGCCACAAAAACAAACTTACTTTCTCTGTCACCTCTCGGTAGTAGGTAAAATATTGTGTTCCATTCAAAAACTTGATATGGTAAGTACACCAGAAATATATGTTTTGAGATCCCCTGAATTCAAACGGGTATTATTACACTAAATTCCGTGTCTGAGAACAGTACAGCACCAAAAGGAAATTTTACATGAGTACTATACTTGATATTAAGTTTACTATCTTCCAAAGATACGAGGCCACGCCGTGGCTCAGTGGTTAGACCGCTTGGCTCTCACCAAGGCGGCCCGGGTTCGATCCCAGGCGACCGCAAAGTGAGATTTGTGGTGGACAACACGGCGTATGGGCGGGTTTTCTCCGGGACCTCCGGTTTCCCCCGCCATCTCATTCCACCGGTGCTCCATCTTCATCTCATGCATCATTAGTGTCATCGCCTGCGGTGCCGTATGAAGTAAAAGCGGGCGTTAAACACTACACACACATTCCAAAGATACGACACAAGGGTTTTCAAGAAAATCCCTCCAATCCAACTATCCTTTCCACGGATCATTTCTTGTATATTTTTACCATCTCAAAAATAACTGGCGATTTTGCTTAGAATATCATATACTTAAAACGTTTATATAATATGTAAAATAAATGTTTTGCATTCTTTGGGAATAGTCAATGAGGTACTCTCCATATGGAAGGAATTTATATAATTTTGTATATAAACCATAAGAGATTATTAAAAACGTACCTTATAGCAATTTAGGCATACGATGTATATAAAATCAGTCACCTCCAAAATACCCTTTATTATTGGTTTAAATCTTCATTATTTTATCATTTCTTAGTGTATTCGCTATTCAGTTATTTATCAAGATGTAATGAACAGGGTATGGGATTTTAAGACAGGCGTATAGCATTCCGTTTTTAAACATCTGACTATCAACTCGGTTTCCTTATCTCCCTTGTATAGTTCTTTGTAAAATTAGACTGACTTTGCAACTAAGGAGTTCACAGTAGTAAAGCAGAATCAACCCCCAGCAAGTGATTTACTCAACCTGGGCAAGATGATCTAATGTTTCTGATTGATTAAATTTATCGTAGACATAATTTAACCCCTGCAGTATGGAAACAGGGTAGCAACGTGCTCCACTCTAGCCAATGAAGAATATAACTAGGACAGACGGCGAGACACGGGGAGTATTCTCAGTGGTGTACTTAGTTCCGATGTAAGTTATATTTTAAAATGGACTATACTACACACAAAATATATAATGCAATGATGGATTCTCGATAAAATGAAGTGTATGGAAAAAATATATTTTCAAGTTAAGATGTAATGATCTACAGCAGTGTTTCCCAACCGGATGGTCGCGACCACCTGGGGGGTCGTGAAGCCTCATTAGGAGGGTCGCGAGAGGTCGAGAGAACTCAGTAAAAAATCAAAAGGGTTTAAAATGGTAGATATATTAATAAAAATTTAACAAAATTATACCCAATATGTTACTTATACAAACACATTAACAAAAAATAAAATCTTCGAGTACTCGTTCATTTTAATGTGAAGGTTGCGTTTGAGTTGTTCAATCCATTTCTCCCATCATAAATCCGTTTTTGCAACATTAAGTATTAAATCGTACACAAAATTTAAGCGATTTCTTAGTTTACTTTTTATTTGGACCATTCATGAAAATGACAACTCCCACAAGTACGAGGTAGAAAATGGAATCAGATACTTCAAAGCCTCGGTTCTTAATTCCGGGTATTTTCTTTTTAACCAAAAGGTATCCAGATTTTCAGATTGGAATTCCAAGTGTAACATCCAAATGGCAGATAATTCCAGCAGATTCTCTTTGAGCGTAGTTGCTAAACTCGCCTCATTTATAGCTGCATTTAAAAACGGATTTAAGATCCATCTTTGCCCAGTGCTATCCGATATCTCTTGCACTGAGAAGGAATAACACAATTTTTTCTTCAAATTATCTAACACCATTTTCATACCAGATATATATATATATATATATATATATATATATATATATATATATATGAGTTGATATTTATCTCTCTTCCGACTTCTTCAGTGAAAATTGTGTCGACGAAAATGAATCAAAGTTGTTTTGATTTATAGATTATGACCACAATTCATTTTTTATAAAACCATGGAGTTTGTCTTCTGCTGTAATGACATTTTCATCCTACCCTTGACTTTTATTCAAGTTAATAAAATGCCCAAATAAGTAAGAAATAAAAGACAATTTTAAAAGGAATTCCGGGTCAGATATTAATTCAGAGTAACGTGACTTGGCTTGCTGTAAATATACCAATAGTTCAGCGAAAAGTTCCAAAACTCTGGTCAGTATTTTACCTTTTGATAACCACCTAATACCTGTATGGTAAAGCGTAGTGTAGTGTCCCCATATCTTCACAAATGACTCGAAACAATCGGGTCTGCAACGATTTTCCTTTAATAGAATCCACAATGTTAATAATAACATTTAGAAGGTGACTGTACCCTTGTGACAAGGTTTTGGCTGCAAGAGCTTGCCGACGGAGAGAGCAATGCATCCAACTAGCGTTTGGTATCTCTCTTTCAGACTGGCAATAAATCCACTCTTCGCACCAATCATGGCTTTTGCTCCATCACTACAAATAGTAATGCATTTTTGTGCCTAATCGATATTAATATCTTGCGTAGCTTCAAGGAACTGTCATGCAAGCACTGACCTGTAGTATTCATGGGAAGTGTCTTCCAAAATAGCATTTCTTCTATTAATATTCCATTGGATTCAAAACGCACAAAAGCTACAAACAGCGCCCTACCCGCGTTATCCGTTGATTCATCAAATTGCACGCACACAAATTAGCTTTTCTTTACTTTTTCTATGATTTCATCACGAATGTCAGTCGCCATATTGCTTATCCTGCGTTAGATGGTATTGTCAGAGAGACGTATACTGAGGTTTTCGACCTCTTGCTTGCCAAACATAATGTCTGCTTTTTCTAAAGCCGCTGGTAAAATCAAATTTTCGGCAATACCGTGAGGTTTTCCTGCTTTAGCAACACTAAACGCTACTCAATAGCTAGCGAGCAATGCTTTATCATTTAGTTGGGCAATAGTCCTATAGCAGTTTTTTGATGTTCAAGAGCTCTTAATTTTCGCTCAAAAATTACATGGGTTTATTTTTTTTCATTAGGATGTTTTGTGTTCATGTGGCGTACCAAATTCCATGGCTTAATGCTTTATCTTGAGAACATTTCCAATCAAATTACGCTATGTTTTCAAGTTTATCAGTAAATGCGACGTGTCTTCCCAGTTAGTTGTTAAGGTACCGTCTTCTTTTGTCAAAGTATTCAGGCACCTCCGGTCGTTTAATTTTGTCCATAACAATTTTGTATAGAATTCCCTAAACGCTGCTCGCCAAATTGTTTTCAACAAATTTCTGCCAAGATCTGCAGCGGCTTTCCTCTAACAGTTTTTTGGGATTTAAATTTTGCTTCTCGATAAAGATTTAATATATGCTGATGAACTTCCTCAAACACAGCACGTTGATAAATTTTCCTCAATTACCTCATTTTTTGTCTTGACTTTGCTAATGATTCTGTCCAACGACTATCTGTAAATTGTTTGATTTCTGATTTTGTAACTCACTGTACTATAGCTTCGTCAATGGTTTCCGTTAGTTGTTTAGTTTATTCATCCATTGATAAACCTTTATAACTAATGTTATCAAAATTATTTTAAGTGCAAACCAATTAACTGGAGAAGGAATACTTCTTCGCGGTTTATTCTCAATGACAGTAAAACCAAATTTCAAATAATAGTCGTCTTGTTTCTTTATTCCACTTCTCCCGATAGATGTTGATGGTTCTGATGATCTTTACAGGACTTTATCCATTGTCAGTTATAACAACTCAAATAAATACGTAAAATGTAAAACAAGTTATTCGCGCTCATCAAACAACTAAACAGCTGACGACACGATCGCGCATGTCTCCCGCTCACGAATCACTTTACAATTTAAAAGGCACCTTACACACCGTATAACACCGTAGTTTCACTTCCGAATCGTTTCCACTTATCGCGCTCTTGCTTTTGATTCCACTTGCTTCGCGGTTTTGCACCTAACTGCCGTTGCCGTGGCCGCGGTCGACCGCCCTATTTATAGGCCAGCGCATTGTAGCGAGAATCATCTCGAAGCGTAACGAAACGTGTGGAGCTTTCGCGGAACCTGTACTAGTTGCGAGTGCTACCAACAGATGGCGTTGGGAGTCTCGGCCCTAACAATATGTTTGTATTTGTTAGTTATCAATTGGCCACGTATTCGATTTAAAATTATATGTTTTACGTGCTTAATTATATATTTATATCCGAATCCTATATAACGCAAAAGCCTAAAATGTTTGTATGGATTATATATTTTAACATACATTCAAAAAAGAGTCGGGGTTCGCGAAATATTTCTTGATACTAGGGGGTCGTATCATGAAAAAGGTTGAAAATCACTGATCTACAGTTATCATTTAAAACTTATAAATACATACTTAATAATCCGTTACTTGAGATCTGTTTAAGAGGCTCAAATTGAAGCAGTTATTCAATAACAAAAGTAGTGAAATTATTTCTAAGACAAGTATAGCTAATTCTCAAATTTTCCTTCAATTTTAACTCAAATACAAGGATCGTTACACATCATAAATGTTTGAATTACTGCAGTTAATTACATTATTTTGGGGATACGAAACAGAGAGATTTTAACTAACGAAACTTCGATTGGCTTTGATTGTTTCCCAAGATCATTCCAAAATGCCTCTTTCTACAGCGTTAATGACTTTTTCAACCGATCTCTCAAAATGTTATTACATTTTTCTTAAATAAGTTGAAATTCATTTCATAATTATAAAATGTTAATTATTTTGGATAGTGAAATGGGATCTAAATGCTTTTTAACTGCAAAAGCATTAAAATTTACAAAGACCGTTCCTTAAAGGCAAATAATTGTTGATTAAGTACGACTTATATGAGTTAAAAACTAGACTAAAATAGAACATTAAAGTTTGATTTTAACAATACTTAAACCAAAGAAAAACCGACCTAAATGTTACTTCCAAGATTAATGCACCTTATGTAACGTTTACGTAGTTGCAGGGTACGTACAGAAAATTGAGAACAAAAAAGGATTGGAAATAATAAAAGCTCAGGCATTGCTTATGAAACAATGCGTGTTACAATCTTACATGGTGGTAAATTATGTACTTTCACAGATGAAAGGGAAAACTGAAAGGGGAAAAAAGAAAAGAGCTATATAACCAGCGGGCTAGGTCTTTGAGACTCAATAGCTGAACTAAAAAACAAAAACCAAAGGTATAAAACAGTAATTACTAAATTCCTGGGGTGTCAAGATGAAAACTGAATACCACAAAGAAAGAGCACGATACACGGAAAAGTGAAATAACAATTATTACGTCAAAAGGTATGAGGGAGTCACAACTAATATCGTAACATCGCGTGGAAGTTAAATAAGTGGTGAGCAGTAAATGAACGAAATAGATTGACATTCACTTGATTTGATCGAAATATCTCTTACCCATATGTAATTACATATTTAATGTAAATAACAGAAATAATAAACGCATAATGTCAATAAATAAAAGTGAAGTAAGAAATATGATTATCATAAGTTGGAGTATTAGCAGAGTTTTCTCCTGATCATATATATTTGAAAGCAACAAATGCGTTCTTCGGATCATAACACTTTTTCTTCCCAGGGTTTCCAATTTATTCAAACAACACTAGATTAACCATTAAAGCAACTCTGTTTTTCCTATTTAAAAAATAATCCATAGAGAAAACGTCTATATTGGCAACGAAACGAAAGCCGAAATAGCTTATACTAATAAGTTATACTGAAATTGGTGCAAACCTAGAGATAGGCTAGCCCATTGACAAATAGTAGCGGCTCCAAACTATAGGTGCAGTTGTTGAGAAATTAGTTATTTGTAGCGTTAAAATATGCTTATATTTACGTCAAATAGGTACATATTAATACTTATCTCAACATGAAACTTTTAAAATTATAGCCACCACTGAATCGGAATATATGTAACTCTAGATGTGCTGCTCATATATGGAACTCAAAGAACCTAATTCCTTTGATTGAAGACTTATGAAGGTTTTCTTTCGACATATTTGTTAATTTTAACAGATTTTGGTTTACGAGCAATTAGATGCAATAATAATAATAATAATAATAATAATAATAATAATAATAATAATAATAATAATAATAATAATAATAATAATAATAATAATAATAATAAT
>CM060951.1:129501197-129561197 GCA_030765055.1 Mantis religiosa
GGCAGGCTGACGCCGACGGTTCCGGAAGGGGGACCTATAACCATGGCTCCTCTGCGCTCCCCTTTATCAACACCACGCTTTTATGTCATGCGGTTAAATAGTGAGAGTAAGAATATGACACACTTGAGCCCTTTTTATATTCAAAGAGAACTTGATAAGATCTGTGGTCCATTGAAAAATGCAACACGGTGTAGGGACGGCAGCTTGCTAATTGAAATAGCCAAAGATACCCAGGCCGAGAAATTGTTGAAAACCAGTCTGTTGGGCTCATACCCTGTTAAGGTGGAAAAGCACAAGACCCTGAACAGTTGTCGCGGAGTTGTCACTACTGCCAGCCTCGACGGTCTCTCTACAGATGAAATTGTGAACTGTCTATCAGACCAAGGGGTGACTGCAGCTTTCAGGTTGATGGGAAAGAAGGACGACCAGCCTTTACCATTACGAACGGTCTTCCTGACGTTCGAACGTACCACCCTCCCAACATTCATCTTGTGTGGTTACGAACGCGCCTCAGTACGTCCTTATATTCCTAGCCCTATGCGTTGTTACCGCTGCCAAAGGTTCGGGCACACGCAGCAACGGTGTACAGGCTCGCCAGTATGCTCCCGCTGCGGCCGCGACGCTCACGATGGCTCCCAGTGCGCACAGGACCCCACCTGTGTCAACTGTGGCGGTACGCACCCATCGACGTCCCGCGATTGTCCTCGGTTTGTGGAAGAAAAGACCATACAAGAGCTTCGTGTGAAAGAACACCTGACATTTCCTGAAGCACGGAAACGTTACCATGAGCTACACCCTGTTACAACCCTAAACTATTCTGCAGCAGTTCGACAGCCTGTTCCGAAACAAGACGCCGTTGTGCAAACGTACTCTAGTCCTCCCTCTCGTGTGTCGATAGGTGTCCAAACAGATACATCTGACACGCGAGGTGGCCGTTCCCGGAAAAAATTACCCTCCACCCCTAAAGAATCCAAGGTTCCTCGTGATCCACGGATGTCTTCTCGGGGATCGTCCGAAGAATCCTCTGAGAGGGACTCAGATCGGCATTGCCCATCTTCGCCGTTCTCGGGTTCCAACCGTTTTGAGCTCCTCGAACCTCGGTTTTCTGTAGGTAAGGGGTCACCCCAAGAGGAAGATATGGACCAGGAGGATTCCGCTGCCATTGCTCGGGCAGCTGTTAAAAAAAGACAAGAGGAACCTCCCGCGAAAGGTGTTAGCCCAACACCTAAGAAAAAGGGCAAGTTGATCCGGCCACCGCTATCCTCGACCTAGTGGCGTTAATTAATTGCGATCTCTCCCAGTGCATTTAACCACGGATATCCTACACTGGAATCTACGTGGACTCCGCAGCCATCGACCGGAGCTTGAACTTCTGCTCCAGGAATATGAGCCAATGGTGGTGTGTCTTCAGGAAACGAAACTCCGTCCACAGGACTCTTTTCAGATCAGGCGGTACTCTGTACTACGTTGTGACCGTTTGCCAGACGAGGGGGTTCCTGCTCACGGTGGCACTATGCTACTACTCCGCAATGATCTCTTCATCGAACCTGTTTCGTTACAGTCTGATATTCAGTCTGTGGCTGTCCGTCTTACCCTGCCCTCCATCAAATTCACCATTTGCAACATCTATCTGCCTCCGTCTGACGACCTCTCGCTCAGCGATATTCAGGATCTAGTCTCCCAGTTACCCCCTCCTTTTCTACTGGTTGGAGACGTCAATGCCCACCACCAACTCTGGGGCTCTCGCAGAGCGTGCGCGAAAGGCCAACTAATAGCCGATTTCTTGGATACCCATAACCTCACGGTCCTGAACACCGGAGCGCCTACCTTTCTTTCTGACGCCCACCACAGCTTTTCACACCTTGATTTGGCTGTCTGTTCTGCGCCCTTGGCAGTTTCCTTCCGATGGTCTGTCCTTTCTGATCCTTACAGTAGCGATCACTTCCCCTGTGCTTTAGATCTTTTGCTGCCTAATACCAGTTCCACGTATATCCCTAGATGGCGCTTCGATCATGCCAACTGGCACCTATTCTCTCAGTTGGCTGTGTTCACTTATAATGAAACCGACTCCGTGAATGCACTGGTGGACCATCTTTCGACGACCATTCTCTCCGCCGCTGAGCGCTCCATTCCTCGGTCGTCAGCGCCATCCCGAAGATTGCCTGTACCTTGGTGGAACGATGACTGTCGCCGTGCTATCCGCTCCCGCAGACGTGCCCTCAGAATTTTCCAGCATCACCCAACACTGGACAACTTGGTAACTTACAAGAAAATGCGTGCCCAGGCTCGGCAGATCATAAAGGAAAGTAAAACCGCCTCCTGGAGAAAGTTCGTTTCCTCCTTTACCCAACATACCTCATCTTCTGTGGTATGGGATAAGTTACGGCGAGTTGTCGGGAAACCGGCCCACACGCCAATCGCCGGTCTTAAGACCGCTGCCGGAGCTGTCGTGGATAGCTTCGGTGTTGCTAACACCCTAGCACGTACTTTTGCTCAAGTGTCCAGCTCCGATAACTATCTGCCCGACTTCCTTGCTATGAAGGCTCAGGTGGAATCCCAAGGCTGCTCCTTTCGTTCTGCCAATCTAGAGGATTACAATCGTCTTTTCACCATGACGGAGCTAGACCATGTCCTGTCATCTTCTCGATCTTCGGCACCAGGACCAGATGGCGTTCACATACGCATGTTGCAACAGCTCTCTCCTGAAGGAAAGGCTTTCCTCCTCCATGTCTACAATCGTGTATGGGCTGACACCACTTTCCCCGATATGTGGCGGGAGGCCACCGTCATACCCCTACTGAAGCCTGGCAAGGACCGTTATCTTCCCTCCAGCTACCGTCCCATTTCCCTTACCAGTTGCATTTGCAAGGTAATGGAACGGATGATTAATGGACGGTTGGTATGGTGGCTAGAAACTCACGACCTCTTGACCAATACCCAGTGTGGTTTCCGTAGACGGCGTTCGACTATCGATCATCTCGTGTCTCTGTCGACGCAAATATTGAACGGCTTTCTTGAGCGCAGCCAAACCGTAGGGATCTTCTTCGACCTCGAGAAGGCCTACGATACATGTTGGAGAGCGGGCATTCTTCGCTCCCTGCACGCCTGTAACCTGCGTGGGCGCCTCCCAATTTTCATCCAAGACTTCCTGAAAGACCGCGTTTTCCGTGTAAGGGTCGGATCGGTGTACTCGGACCTCTTTGTTCAAGAGAATGGCGTGCCACAGGGATCGGTCTTAAGCGTTACCCTCTTCGCTGTCGCCATCAATTCCATCACACAATGCATTCCTCCCGGAGTTTCTTCCTGTCTTTTCGTAGACGACTTCGCCGTCTATTGTACATCCCGTCGCACGCCCTTTTTGGAACGCAGACTGCAACAATGTTTGGACAATCTTTTTGCATGGAGCCGCAAAACCGGCTTCCGTTTTTCCACAGAAAAGTCCCTCTGCGTGAACTTCTGGCGTCGCCGCAGACGGTTACCACCTTTGCTCAGATTCGGTCCAACCATTCTTCCTTTTGCCGATGAGACCACCTTTCTGGGCCTGACGTTCGACAGGAAACTTAGCTGGTCATCGCATATTCTACACCTGAAGGCGCGATGTGTCCGCTCGCTGAACATCTTGCGGGTACTGTGTGGCACTTCCTGGGGAGCGGATCGGACAACTTTGCTTCGTCTATATCGCACATTGGTAAGATCCAAAATGGATTATGGCTCCGTCGTTTACGCATCCGCCCGTCCATCTGTGTTGAAATCCTTGGACGTCGTCCATAACCGGGGCATTCGTCTGGCTACCGGTGCCTTCCCAACTAGCCCGGTCGTTAGCCTTTATGCCGAAGCAGGAGAACCTCCTCTTTCCTGTAGACGAACAGTCCTGTTAGGGAGTTATGGCTGTGGGCTAAGGTGTGTGTCTACGCACCCCACGTTCGCCTCCTTTTTCGACGCAGTGCTGGATCAACGTTATACGCATAGCCCAGATAACCCCAAGCCTGCTGGTTTTCGTTTCCGGGAGCTTTTTCGGCAGCATGCTCTCCAACTGCCTCGTTTCTTTCCTAAGGGGGAGAGGCTTTATCCTCCTTGGCTACGTTCGTCCTCCACCGTCGATCTTGGGATGTTGGAGTTTCGGAAATCTCTGCTGCCGGCGTCCGTTATCCGCTCCGGTTTCTTAGAGTTTCTTTCCCGCTATGGTGACCGGATTTTAATCTACACTGACGGCTCCAAGAGTACCCAAGGTGTTGGAAGCGCATTTGTCTGCGGAAACGCCACGTACACTTTCGGTCTACCTAGTTGCACTTCCATTTTCAGTGCGGAGCTCTACGCTATCTACCGGGCTCTATTGCACGTCCGCCGCCGCAACCTGGGTAACTGCCTGATTCTGAGTGACTCCCTAAGTGCTCTACAGTGTTTGCATGAGCTGTACAACTGTCATCCAATTGTACAGCGTGTCCAGGATGCCATTCACGCTCTCAGCACCTCTGGTGTTAGCGTTGTTTGTGCTTGGATTCCTGGGCACGTTGGCTTGCCTGGCAACGAGCAGGCGGATTTAGCGGCAAAGGCAGCAACCACAGCACCCCAAATCCGTACTGCTTACGTCACCTCTGAAGACTTCAGGCTAGTTATTCGGAGAGAAGTGCTTTCGCGGTGGCACGAGGACTGGCTGACTCTTCGTCGTAACAAACTGCGAGAGGTGAAGGAAACTCCGTCTCCTTGGAGGACCTCGCAGCGTTCTTCTCGTCGCGAAGAAGTGATTCTGGCCCGGCTACGCATTGGACACTGCGCTTTTACACACGCGTACCTTTTAAAGCGGGTACCGTCACCAGTTTGCCCGTTGTGTGGGGACAGTCTGTCAGTCCGTCACATACTGTTGGAGTGTGCTTCCCTAGGACCGCTTCGTGCCACCCTGAACCTGCCGGACCGTCTTGCAGCAGTACTAGCGGATGACTCCCAAGCTGTCCAAAAGGTTTTTAAGTTCCTATCGCAGATACCCTTCGCACTGCATATTTAGATTGTAGCTATAGGGTGGGGTAGTACTAGCACTAAGTGCACTCCTTTATATACCATGCTTCTGTGATGCTCAGTGAGTTGTTCACTTGAGGCTGTGCGACCGTTACCGTGATTTTAACTTTTTAGCGCGCTGTTTTACTCCCTGACTTTTACAATCGTTTTTATTGGCAAGTTCCCTTGCCTTTTGTACCATCGTTTCTGTTGAGGCGCTAATGACCTTGCAGTTGAGCGTCCTCAACTCAATCAATAAAAAATATTAATAATTATATTTAGCAATACTGTCGCATTATTTTTGCCACCAGCAGCACCCTTCCGAAATGCTAAGCTATGATAACACTTATGAATCTTATAAAAATTAAGATTGGAGCTATTAGCTATACTAATAGTACACGACCGTCATTTTCTTTTAATTTTAAGTCCTCCAACGCTAAGTCATATCGAACGATGAATAGAATGGGTGAAATGATGCTCAAATGAGCCCAGGGTCCTTAGAGCTTACAGTTATCTGGCATTCGTCTTTGAGGATAAGGGAAACCTCCGGAAAAACTTATCCAGTTGACTCACCCTGACCGAGATTCGAACTCGGGACCTCTTGAATGTGAGGGAGACATGCTACCACCACGCTACTGAGGCGGGTGCACACAGATTTCTGACAGTAAAATGCATAACCAAATATACAAGTAAAGAACCAAACCACTATTTATACCAATAAATGAATGTCGGACCATTATATGACGAAACTAATATAAGCAGGTAATTATTGCCAATAGTAGCATTTTCACAAATCTTGCAAACATGTGTTGCATATCTTATCACCGATAAATATATTTTACAATCTAGAATGTTTTCAAATAAGCTGAATTGTAAATGCCAGATATCTGTTCCGCCGTTTGTTGGGAGTTTTTCATAGAGTAAGGGATTATTTCGTTAGTTTGTATTTTATGTCACGGTCTAGAACCTACACACTACTAATAGGGTTATTTTTAATCATTGAAATCGAAATTAATAAAGGGTAAGATTCATAACTTCATTAAAAACTTATAGAAGATATAGTAAAATAATTGCAAGAAATAACACATAATGTATGCAGCATGCCATTAGCTAGGCAATTTAAAAGTTGAGTGGAAAATAATTAGTTGAGCCAATGTTACGTATAATGCTTTTAAATGTATCTCAGGTTACTGAAAATGTATTTTTCATTGTATAGTTTCGTTCATATAATGGCTTGGAAAGCGGTGAGATGAATGGGGGGTGGGAATTTTAACAAAATGGGTTTATTTTTACAGATAACTTGCATAAAGTGAAATAAAATGAATTTACACAACGACAAATTGTACAGTTGCACAATCAGTATTGATGACAACATAGTAAGTAGACAGTTATTCACCGCTTAACAGAGACATTTATATGGCTGTTGCTAATTTTCACGTAGTTTTACACAATATTTTAACTTTCTCTACTAAATATAATAAAGTAGAGGGTGTATTACTTCAAAAATTGGAAGTCGAGGTTTCACAGGAAATGTTTCCAAACTCCTCAACGTCCTTGTGTGTGTGTGTGTGTGTGTGTGTGTGTGTGTGTGTGTGTGTGTGTGTGTGTGTGTGTGTGTGTCTTAAGCATAACTCAAAAACTAAATGCCTGTTAAAACCAAATTTGCTATTTAAGTTCAACAACATCCAAGATCGTGTAACCAAGATTTTCAACAAAATCTCTGCACCTCAGAACCATCCTTTACATAGATGATATTTCGAATATGTTTGCATTTTCTAAAATAAATCTTAACAATATTTATTCAAATACCATATGCTTAAGATATTTTCGTAACTAATGAAATATATATCTTTCACTTTCTTTAATAGCCTCTACAGTTCTCTGCAGTCCTAGTTTTTGTATAAGTGGTAAACCATAAGCGAGACAAAATCTTACCAATAAAATATCTAGATCTCGTTAAAACACAATTGTTATAGATATGAACTATTTCCGAGATATTCCATGTTAGTTGTTTGAGCTTATAACTTTGTCAAATGGGAAATAATTCGTTTTGTTAAATCCTAGACATGCAAAGAAAACGGAATATCAAAGCTAATCTTAGTGACTGGGTCTCAAAAGATTTGATTATCACTTAAGTCTACCATATTGTCCTGTTACTATTGTACTTATAAAACATATGTTATAAAGCCAATTACACAAATGTTTTATTCCGAAAGCAGATAGAGGAATGCTATTGCACGCGGAGAATATTTGTTCATTAAAATTAAACGGTATAAGAAACATGGTAATTTTGTAAAAGTGGAAAAGATGCTCCTCACTACGCGAGCGACAAATTGCGGTATCTGTTTACACTAAAGTATGTTGCCTTCCATAAAACTGCAATGGCATAGCAGAAATGCTGATCCAGAGCAAGCTGGTACGTGAAAATTAATACAATGGAAATGTTTAACATTTGTAAGTAATTGTTCCATCAGTACCTGTGGAACAAATGAAAACACTTTCATAACCCATTGTGTGTTGTTTTGTGAGCAAATTCGATGAATACGTTGATAAATCATCACGTACAAAGTACTTACCTTACTATTAACTTCAGGTATATAATTGTACAACGAAATGTTCTCCGTGTAATGAAATAGCATTTCCACAAGTCTCAGTATATGTAATCAAACTTTGATTCAAGCAATGCAAATAACGCCAATCCTTATATATGCTCATCAGGTGGTAAGAACCCACAGTATACCACATGGTCAGGTTTCATACAAATCTATTAATTAGCTCACAAACAATATCTCAGATCGGGATGTCGTTTTTGCTTTCAGCATGTTGCAGATTTCGTAACGCACCGTAAATACTCGCATTTCATTCCAAAACCGTAAACTCATTGTGAAGTCGTCCACCCTTTAGAGCGCTATAATTTCCTTTAAAGACTTTAAAACTTGTGGAAGTAATCTGTCAAGTAAAGCTGTGAAGTTGACACATCTTTTAGAAAGATCTGTGTTTGATAAAAATGTAATCATGTAAAATGAACTACGAGTATAATAGTGTCCTTGAAAACAATTGACGTTACATTACCAACTAAAAATTATTAATCTTCATGATACAAAAATTAACAATCTTAGTTAAATCTTTCAAATTCTAGAACAAAAACAATAATTCAATTTAATATATTCTATCTGACTATGGCATTCCATTATGAAATGCACAACGCGAATTGGCCCTGTCTAGATTGAGAGGAATTAGACGATTGCCTCTAACAGTCTGATGGTTAGCATGCTAACTCTCAAATTGATATATTCCGTGTTGATTCCTGGCGGCGGGTTGGCAAAGTTTTTATCTAGGAATATCCTGCAACGTCTCTAGAGTCTGGAAATATGAATGAAAGATATTAGACAAATTTTTATACCAAACAAAAGAGAATGAGAGAGAGCTTCAGCGAGTGTTACTGCATCTCATCAGCCATATTATTTCAGAATTATTGTTTCAAAAGGTAAAACGCCACCAACATGACTTTGTATCTTATAAATGGAATATTAAAAGTAGATAGCTTAAGGAACTTTTGTAGGTATAGTTTGTAGAAGAACGAATAGAGAAATTAACGTGAAATCAGCCCATCAGATCTCTACTTTGTCTACTACGTACAGTTAACTAGACGAAACCAAAATCAACCAAAAATTTGATATCGGGTTGTCACAGCAAATATACGTTTCCAGTATCTCTGAATCCAAAAGAGGCATTTTTGCATTCAATGCCTGGTAGGGGAAATAGGGGACACCAAGTTTCGCCTAAAATACATGAATACATACCCTCTGAATAAAAAAAAAAATGTTAAAATTTTTAAAAGAAAGTGCGTATGTGTGTATAATACGAGAAATCAAAAGCTGAAAGATGATTCAATATAAAAAATTGTATTTGAAATCCGTATCTTCCACAGATACAGTAAGAAGGTTTTAAAGAAAAGCCACTACTGGAACACTTTATTTTCTAAAATTTAATTCTTGTGATTTTGATCAATATACTATACATCTAGTATATTTTAATCATAAATGAAAGGTATATGTATACTGAATATTCTGGGTGTGTCTTCAGAAGTTTCCATCATTTTGGATACATTTTGCGTAATGACAGACCGTAAGAAATCTTTCTAAACAAAAAGTGGATTTTCAAAGAGATAATTTAATGATGCATACTTTTTGTGGACTGAACCCTTCCGAGATATTGCTTGTCTGTCTGAGTTACCAATAGTCAATACTTTTCTCAAATGGAAAAACTTACACTTTTGTATGTCCGGCTATTTAAACGGAACAGAATTTCAAAATCATGGCACAGGTCTAACTTTAAAAGATTGGACTATCGCATAAAACATTTCTCATTTCCATATTCATACAAGAAATTTAGCAATAAGATAATTTCTACAAATGTTTATCTTGACTATCAGAAGTATGTAAAGAATTTTCAAGTACATTTTCTAATGCAGTAGTTTAACATTACCTTCCATTAGTATAAAATACCCACATTAAGATTTTAAATTCATGTTATACTACCTATGTATACCTATATCTTCTACGGAATTTCCATCAACTTAACATTAATTCAGCAAGGAATGGAAGATGTGTACAAGAGAGACATCTATCAACAATTGAAATATATGTCATTGTAATTCTAGATTTATAATGATCAGGACCTTCCGAAACGAGGAGCCGGGGTTGGATTGCTTAGCTAGGATTATTCCTCATCCTGTTAAGGGTCTGAAAGTATGAGTGAAAGAGTAAGAGTGAGTGAGTGTGTGTGTGAGTGTGTGTATGTGTGTGTGTGTGTGTGTGTGTGTGTGTGTGTGTGTGTGTGTGTGTGTGTGTGTGTGTGTGTGTGTGTGTGTGTGTGAATTCGATATACGTATGACATCCCGATTGCTAAATGGTCCACAACGGCAAAGGTCAAGAGAGAAAGAAAAGGTTTCCAGATTCTGATTTTATTTTATTTTTTTTATTTTATTTTACGTTACCCATGGTAAGTAATATCTGACGATGGGTGAAATGGGTGAAATTATGCTCAAATGAGCCCAGGGTCCACACTATCTAACGTTCATCTTTCAGGATAAGGGAGAACCCCGGAAAAAATCTTATCCACATAACGCACCCTGACCAAGATTTGAACTTGGGCTCTCTTGAACGTCAGACAGACACGCTACCATCTACGCTACCAAGGCAGTCTAGATTCTAACGATATGTCATCTATGTTTGCATCATCCACATTGCCAAACTGTACATAAAGCTTTTTCACAAATCTGAGGTTTCAAAAATACATATTTATTAGGTCATTTTTGTTATTTTACAACATTTTATATTTAGAGAGAACGTTCAGTTTGCACTACACGTTTCATGACCTTTTGAATCTGTATTTAGTCATTTTAGTGCATGTATATTTTGTATATAAAAGTTTTACATTATTAGCATTTTCCATAAGGTCATGTTTCCAAAATTTCCTACTCAACTGAGAAATAAGTGTAATGTTGTACATCGTTTCACTCCCATTCTTGGAGAAAACATCGCACTCCTATTACATGGATGAACTGGAAAGAGTTGCTTCCGGCTGGAGGGTTGATTATTTGCCAGCGAAGAAGGTATTACATCCCAAACTAGAAATCACAAAACTAAGAATAAGGCAAGTCGTTTTGTCACATTTCGCATTAATGTTGTCAGAGATTCTGGAGTCATCTTCTTTGCAATAAACTCCAAGAAGTTAGTGTTAAAGTTTTAATGGTCTGCTTAAAACAAAATGTTCCTAATTTTCTTTGAAGATTATCCAATAAATAAATATATGGTGGTTTAATTAATTTTCTAAATTGTTTTCGTACCATAGTTATTCTTATATTCTAGTGTAGTTGTGCCACGGTAACGTGTACTATTCGCATTTGGGGGGGGGGGGGCACGTGTTTAAATAAAAGCTCCTTTTCGCGATTTTCCATTCATCACTAATCTTTACTTTTTTCTTCTTCACTGCCATACTAGATATTAGACAAATCTATTATGCTATATGATCCAAAGTTTGCTTACTCTTCTACATAAAATTTAAACTGAGTACCTACAGCGTGTCATCTAGCGATCTCACTATAAGCTGCCTTTTTATTTCCACAAATTAAAATTAGTATATATTAACTCTCTATACGCAGGTGCGTCATGTAAATATCAAATAAGTTAATAGTTCAACAATTAACTGTGTTCTAATTTCAACCAAATTTCAGAGTTCTGGAAGTTTTATTCAAGAAGATTCGCCTACACACAATCACAATGGCTGGGCCCGTAGCTCATTTGACAGAACGTACCTGCTGTTTCAACGGTATCGGACTCGATTTCCGGCTGTGCTGAAACCTTTATCCTAAATAAGGAAGTTTCCTTTACGAATATGCCTGCTGTGTAAATATATCTGTTCTGATAACCAGTTATTGAATTATACGGCACAGTTAGGAATGTCGCTGACAAAGTCCTGAATATATCTTCCACAGCTATTTTATATGAAACATTTATTATATATTGGACCGAATGTGTACCGCAAAGTGAATTTATATTAAAAATTGAAACAAGCATTCAGAAGTTCACAAATTATCTTACGTGTAAGTACGTCTAGAAAAACAAATGACCAAGTGATAGTAATGACTGCCCCGTAGCAGTGAAACAACCTAAAATAGAACAAAAAAAGAAGAAAAAACTGTTACACCTTCAGTCATATAAATAGATATTTCTCAATTCAGTCATAAAGCTATTGATCATTTTATAATTATTCTATTCTCTGACAACTTCAAAGCATCTTGAATTATTGATTAACGTTATAAAATAATAACTTCATGACTAGGTCAACATTAACATAATTTTCGTGCATGAAACGCATGTGTTCTTGCGTTTCACATCCTAACCTTTATGTTCAAAAATGTCATTGATTTTCAAACAATTTATGGTTCTTTTTAGAATGATGAGCTTTCCGGGAGTATAAAAAAGCACAGTGTCCACAAGTTGTATGCATGGTTTTATTTACAAACCACAAAAAATTAAAGACAAACAGCTTCGTAATGCAAAATGCTTGTTAGTTTTAAATTATGGGTCTTATTCAGCATAAATATTGTATGTTACACACAGTGTATCTTAATCAAGAAGTACTAAACAGCAAGTTCCGATGCACGACATTAAATTTCAACATTCTTGCTTCTCGTACTTGAAACAGTTTAGTTATACTCGATATTTTGTTTTCATAAATAAATAAAAAGAGTTTTGCCAAACGTGCTCTCTAGTCAATGTTAAGATGATTTTAGAGTGACTTTTAAAAATTTAAACAATTAAGGAAATTCATTACAGATGTCATATAAACAAGTTTAATTTATATATATTTAAAATATTTTAATATTTCAATGGCTGATAAACAAATTTATTCGTTCTACATCACAGGAAATTTGTTTGACTCAAACCGATTTAAACAGCAACCTTAGTTGGTTGCGATTTCAAACTCCTAAATTTATGACGTAAATAATATATTAATTTTGAAAATTAATTTTTTGTAGATATTTAAAAACGTATTAAAATTACGTACTTTAATTAAATAGCGATCAAAAATAATTGAAACAAAATCTTAACGTTTTGTTTTGTTAAAATATTCTAGTTAAAGTTATTTCTATTTTATTAAGACTGTATGATTTGCATAATTAAATCATAAGTATCCTTAAACATAAAACAAGGGTTATACGAGTTTCTAATACTACTTTAGGAGCTATTAGAGGCTTTTTACTGAAGAAAAATTGAACTATAAGGTGAAACAATAAAGTAAGGACGAAACGAAATGTAAATCTGACGCACTTAGAAAGTAAAGATATTAGTTCGTTGACATTATAGTATGTACTGCTTTTAGTAAAAAATTATTTCTTTGTTAATTGGTATTTTAAAATATCAGGATACGTGTTAAGCGTATTACGTAGTTACTGACGTCACCCAATTATGAGTTTAATAAATTCGTCCCCCGAAAATGCACTAAATAATACTCGGTTTCCACCATTCAATTGATTTTAAGCCCATAAACAACAATAGTATCATAGTTTCTGAATATTTTTGTTGCAGTTCTTGTAAAAATATAAATATGCACTGTCAAACCTAAGAAGGAAACGTACACAAAAATTAATACTATACTGAATTTTGGATTTTAAGATCGAAGAGAAAAGAGTGAATATATTTAATCAAGCAATTATCGATTGTGTCCAATAAATACAATATTAAGCATTTGAAACGATTCTTACACATCTGATAAGTATTTCTGTACTCTGTTACTGAAGGATTCCGTGTTTTTCTTCCACTGTAAAGAATGTCAGAAAGCAACATAACGGAAATAAAAGTCTATTATCGTCAACACGCAGAAAGATAATATTACAGTTTACAAAACTATTTTGGATTATTTAAAAGAGCACTATTGTGTTATATAAAACAGAACTGTAAATCTATACTTTGATCTAGTGAAGAAAGAAAGCGACAAAGCCAAGAATTATTAAGGTTTTGTTAAAACGTTGCTCATTAAGTCTCATTTTTACGACTGTACAAATTTATTTCTGCGTCATTTAGTTCTGTCGATTACATTGTAAAATACTAAATTTTGAAAATTCTCTGATGCATGTGAAAAAATGTATTAAATATCATATATTAACAAGTTTAAAATAAACAAGTTTAAAATTCGTGCAATAATAAAAAATCAAAGCTGACAACTCTGATAACTGACTCTTATAAAACGCAGGGAGCTAGGGAGCTTTCTTTATGTATATTAAATATTAGATTTTTTAATTTTGATTCTATAAGCAACATTTTTGAAGTTTCAGACGAATACGTTGGAGTCACCGTATGAAAATAAAACAAAATATAGTATTATAACATAAATAAACTTCCTGTTATTATTTGTACTTCTTAAATTTCAGGAATGTGTATTAAAAGCCACATTAGCAGCTACGAATGCACGCACTTATTGAATTGTTGATTCCCCAAATGGAACATTTAAAGTAAACGTCATACTGGTGGAGTCAAGTCAATGAAACAAATACGTTCGTAATAAACATTTAATTCACCACTCCTATTTTTTGGCCGATTTTTTCTTCACCAGAAAAATCATAACAGAACATTTGAATGTTGTCTTTATGTTGGAATTTCAAGGTATAAATGTAAGCAATTTTCGCAGTGCTTTCGCATTTATTTTAGCTATGCAATATAAACTTATAAAAATAATCAAAACCATAATCTGAAAGGATGTTTAAAAGAAATGATCTAACTGTAGTATCCTAGTGGTCCTAACACCAAATGCCCATATGACCGTTGAAAACATTGTTTTAATGCCTTGGTATTCTCCGTTAGTCATAAAACAAAAAACCTACGAAAATACGACGTTTGCTCACACTATTTCAAAGTAGCATGCTTAGAATGTGAGGTTAGAAAAATCTATAAGTTACTAATAGAGGCAGAGTTGCTACGGCAGTAAAGGCATTATTGCGACGATCTCTACCTGTTATTTTTCTGCTCCAGGTCCAGGGCTGATTAATGAATTTCTTCGCTACCAGATGAAGATCTTGAAGAAACGACGAACTTTCAGAAATCTAGGGTTCAGTTATTGGAAATATAAACAAAACTAGGACACTTAAAGTTAGTTCGTTGTAGTATATATTAGCACAAAAACATGATTCACCACCTTGTTATTAAGGTGGTGTTACATTCAAATCGTCGCGTGCCAACAGCTGCGTCATGGCGGCTTCTCCACGACGCCTTTCCCTTTTAGATCACTTTAAAATTTGGCTCTACTTTCTTGCTGTTCCCGGCTCCAACTAGCCCGCTTTAACTTCATTCCCCACCCATAACGTAACACTACACTCGACTTCGGGCGTCTCCGTCACCCCTCGGCGTCGCTCTACCCGTTACTATAGCAACCCTACGTTCGCGCTACAACACGGGACTGGCAGACGCTCTTCACCTGTTTTATTGCGTCTACCCATCGTTGAGTACAGAGTAATTATTTGTTTAGATATAGGTCAGTGTGTTCTTTAAGTAATAGTCTGCTCGCATGTGTTCCGCCTCCACTCTACAGAATGGTTATGCAAACTCTTTAAAATTACAAAAAAAAAAAAAAAAAAAAAAAAAAAATCCCATGTATTACCTCTGTATAAATTTCTTGACTCTGAATATTTTCATCTCTATCACAAACTGTCCTTGCAAAAATATATTGCATTCTCTACTACTTAGCTACAATGCTTGAGAAAAATTATTGCATTCCATCCAAAAATTCATTTCCAGATTTTACCGATATGCAATTTTGAGGCTTCCTGAGTCAAGAAAAGTATTTTGTTTGTGTTTGTGCAAGAAAAGGTTAACTGAAAAAAGTTAACTAAACATGAAAAAAATCACTTAACCATCAATCTTCGGCGTCTTGCAAAGATATAACACAAAGATTTTAAACAAATACAGTTCACATGGCTTTCATTATGTTTTGTTTCTCAAAAATATAATAACGCTTTTAATTAGAATACCATACCTTTAAGATATTTAGACGAGTAATTGGTTTTCTAGAAAAACACATTAAGTCCTCTTCGTTTGGAAGGAATTTGATATAATACTGTGAAATCAGTAAAATATAAATGATAGACAATATAAACACAAAATTTAGATCTGTTACAAAGAAAAATTTTATTTTAAATAATTTAATGGTTATTAGTTTGAATTTTTAACGCCTTGTCATTTTTAAGTATACTCCCATTCATTTGTCTCACATAACTAATGGAAAGGGCTATGAACCTTCTAGACCAGCAGGACTTTTAAACATTTGACTGTCGTTTTAATTTCCTGTATCTTCATTACAAAGAGCATAATGAAACTGTTCCAGCAATGTTTATGTTAACATGAAATAGAAAATTGGGATGCGACACATTGATTTCTCTGTTTTCTTTTCTTCTCTCGTTTTCCTGCAAATAAAATGGAATTTCAAAGTCAAGCATAGCGACTGCCTTAAAAAGTTCAGCAACGCTTTAATTTAAGGATACCAATATGATAAGTTCTAAAACACCGACAAGCTCTTATGTTTATTTTGAAATGTTAATACTTAAATTAAGGTTTAATATATCCACAGAGTTCCTTCGGTAACTAACTCTTCTCGATTTCCTGGTTCCGTTTGTGATCTTGTAGTCGGAAACTTCAAATGGCCTAACAACCTCTTTGCTGCTGCTGCTTCAAAGAAATATCGGACGACCTAGAACGAGATGGAGAGCTGTGAGTTGCTTGGTTTCGGAACAGACAAATACAGTCTAAACCGAATTGTATATAATGATGATATATCCGCCTCTGTAGCGTAGAACTAGAATGTCTATTTCGAATTTTGATCAATTTGAGTTATCTGGATAAGTTATTTTTCTGGAGTTTATCTTACCTTGAAACATGAATGTTCAATTAATTCATGTGCTCATTTGAGTATAATTTCAACCATTTCATTCATCATCCGATTTACATTGGAGGACCTTAAGTTTAATATTGTAGATATATTTAGACCAAAGTTCATCCGTAATTTAAAATTTGTGTTTCATAGTGCAAGTTTCAGATAAATTACCAAAATTTTATAGGATTCTCGTTTAAAATTTCCTTTAATGTTAGGCAAGTTGCAACCTTTCCAACTCCCTTTCAACACATTTAGCCATTAGGTGTTGTTTAGCCGGTTAGGTGGTATCTCATAGGTCTAGCTGGCTCAGTTGGTTCTGACCTACAAATACCAAGCTCATGGTTCAAACAGCCCCAGACCAATGATTCTTAAGCGTACTTAAAAGCGACAGCCCTACGGCAGTTGAACCGAGGGGATCGCTCAAGCTGTTTCGCTTGTAGCCCCACTTGGAAGGCCCAGGTTCGATTCCCGTGGCCAACCTACCTGACCCATGAGACTTTTCGGGGGTTTTCCTGAGTCACCAGGCGAATAGTGGGTAGTTCAATTAATCCTCCGTATATCTTGTCCCCCATTTCATCTCCATTATCATTTCACATCATCTCTCACCTATTGGTCTCATTCAGGGTAGAAGTTTCGGCGGGTGTCTCGACGGTGCATGGCGGGATGATATGCTTTGAGCAAAATGTTTCTGCTCAGGTATGACGGTTTGCGGTATCTCCAAGCCCGGACCGTAGTTGGTGAACTGCCGGATGTGCTGGCCTGCCTGGGTGTTTACAACCGATAAAACGCATGGACCCTGACCTCTGCACTGTCGTGAGTCCTTGGGACAGCTGCCCTCTGTCTCCTCTCGTCTCATCCTTCTTCCCGGGGTTACCGCAATTGGAACATAGGTACAATAGATCAAGACTGGTCGCAGTGCCGAATCCTCTCCTTACTGTAGTCTAATCCTCAGTTGTAAAGGAGCCTCTGCAGTTGTCTGATAGGATCCAGGAAAGTGACAGTGTCGTTTACAATTACATTATTATTATTATTATTATTATTATTATTATTATTATTATTATTATTATTATTATTATTATTATTATTATTATTATTATTATTATTATTATTATTATTATTATTATTATTATTATTATTATTATTATTATTATTATTATTATTATTATTATTATTATTATTATTATTATTATTATTATTATTATTATTATTATTATTATTATTATTATTATTATTATTATTATTATTATTATTATTATTATTATTATTATTATTATTATTATTATTATTATTATTATTATTATTATTATTATTATTATTATTATTATTATTATTATTATTATTATTATTATTATTATTATTATTATTATTATTATTATTATTATTATTATTATTATTATTATTATTATTATTATTATTATTATTATTATTATTATTATTATTATTATTATTATTATTATTATTATTATTATTATTATTATTATTATTATTATTATTATTATTATTATTATTATTATTATTATTATTATTATTATTATTATTATTATTATTATTATTATTATTATTATTATTATTATTATTATTATTATTATTATTATTATTATTATTATTATTATTATTATTATTATTATTATTATTATTATTATTATTATTATTATTATTATTATTATTATTATTATTCCATATAAACAGTAAATGAACCAGATGGTTGAAATGATGCTCAAATCCTCAAAACTAACCAAAAAGATACTGCGTATTTACCTTTTTCAGGATGAGACTAAACTCCCATGTCTCCCTAGGGAAATTCTAATTGGTGATATCCTGAAATGATGTAGATATGGTATAACAAGGTTGGGAGGAAGAACTTGGCACCTCTACCTATAGAAGATATTTTGTGCTGGATAGAGGAATGAGACAGCAGGGGGCAGGACTGAAGCTTACTGTTGTGGACTGTACAACTTGCTCCTTTGCCGGCCCCTGTAGCCATGGTAGTGAGAGCGTATGTCTCCAGCGTTCCGTCGCGCAGGGGTCGCGGGTTCGAGTCCCACCTCGGGCATGGGTATATGTGTCGTGTATGTGTATATGTGCGCCACTAGAAAAAATATATTTTGCCCCGAATGGCCCTAACAGGTTCTTCCCGAAGGCCAAAAAAAAATGTGTCTATGTATCGTATTTATGTCCGCCACTAGAGGCAACAGATTCCGCCCCCTCCCACGATGGGCAAATGGGTTCTTCCCGAAGGGAAAAAAAAAATCTTGCTCCCTTCTCTCCCACGGGGAGCCGGATCTATAAACCTTATCCAATTAGGAGTACGAGAATTTACAGAAATTCCTTGTCATGCCTGCCAAAACTCTCGCAGACACTTATAAATCTGAAATAGCCCGCCAGAATAAAAGGTAAAGTGAAATGAAAAATGAAATGGAAATTCAAGAGAAGTAATTATCCTTCCCAGCATTCGCATAGCGATCCGGGGAAACTCCCGAGTACGACCTCTGAAACGTGAAACAAAAGCTTCTGCTGAGCGATCCCACTCGTGGGTTCCATTAAATTTGAAATGCGTCTATAATTTTCTTCAAATTGTTATAGACATTTTCAAAGAGATGCGTGCAGAGTTCTCACTCAGTTCATGCGAACAACATGCAGCTACGCAGTAGTGAACACTCAAGCTCTGCCGCGACAAGCATAACATATGTTACGGGAATCCTGCTGATGGTAACGTTGAAAGCTGCGACCCTAGCAGGTGGTCGGTCTGGAATAAGGCCAGGTGATAAACCACGCATCAAGTGTTTACACAAGTTAATCGAATCACCTGCGTCGAGATTTCTAGGGGCACGGGCCTGAGATTACATCAAATTTATTTATAATCGCCTCATTGTCAGCATTTGAAACCTCTATTGGCTTAGCTTCAAAATAGTTTTTGCGTTTATTTGAGGACAATTCGGCTCAAGATTCAACATAGATAATGAGTTATCAACAGTGTGTGTTTTACTCAACTGGTTTTGAGTGTGTGTGTGTGTACGTGCGCGCGTGTGTGTGTGTATGTGTGTGTGTGTGTGTGTGTGTGTGTGTGTGTGTGTGTGTGTGTGTGTGTGTGTGTGTGTGTGTGTGTGTGTGTAATTTACGTTCTCCAACGTTAAGTCATTTCGGACGGTGAATGAATTGGGTGAAATGATGCTCAAATTAGTCCAGGGCCCATGGAGCTTAGAGTTACCCGACATTCGTCTTGAAGGATAAGGGAAAACCCCGGAAAAAGCCTTATCCAGGGGCCTCGGGACCTCTTAAACCTGAGGGAGACATGCTACCATCTACCTACCATCTATGCTACCAAGGCGGTCATTCAATTGTTTGTTACACAGATATCCCTAAATTTTATGTTTTCTGGTCATTTTTGTGTGTGTGTGTGTGTGTGTGTGTGTGTGTGTGTGTGTGTGTGTGTGTGTGTGTGTGTGTGATTTACGTCCTCCAACGTTAAGTCATTTCGGACGTTGAATGAATTGGGTGAAATGATGTTCAAATTAGTCCAGGGTACATGGAACTTAGAGTTACCCGACATTCGTCTTGAAGGATAGGGGAAAACCCGGGAGAAAACTTTATCCAGGGGCCTCGGGACCTCTTGAACGTGAGGCAGACATACTACCATCTACGCTACCGAGGCGAGCACTCAACTGTTTGTTACACAGATATCCCTAAATTGTATGTTTTCTGACCATTTTTGTGTTTGTGTGTGTGTGTGTGTGTTTTTTTTTTTTTTTTTTTTTTTTAACGACGATGTAAACTACTGGTGTGTCAACAGTTCTTTTAAGTGCCAATAAATCTACTCATGGAGCTGTCACTTTTAAGCACAGTTAACAAACCTGATCGGATCCGGATTTGAACCGTCGTCTCGGAATAGGACATCGCTTTATGTACTGAGCCATTCGGAGCGGTAAGTGACCATAGAAAAGGCGCTAGGGTGTGTCTATACGTGTATGTGTTTGTGTATGCATTCTCCTTTAAGTTCGACCTAATGCATATGTTTTCTACAATCAATTTCGCAAATGAAAAACTGCTAGATATTGGCTACTTCTGTGATCCAATGGTTAGCGTTTCCGCTTCTCAATCCATAATTGCTGGGTTCGATCCTCGGCTTTAATTAGAATCATTGCTTACCCTGCTTGTGTCTGAATATGAACGTGAATGTGAGTGTAGTTGTAAAAATAATAAAAAAATGAGCATTAAACCGAGTTCTGGTTATAACAGTCAGTTATTTCTGCCACCGATATGATTGAAATAAGTGGAACAAGTTTTAAATATCTGTGTTATTCGCATGACTTTCTCTACCAATTCTTCAACAACCAATTTTTCAAATAGCTCATTCTTATATCTTTTAGTTAATCGAGTTAGACATTTCAGGAATAGTTTTAGTATATCCTTTCATGTAGCTACATTGGGAATAGGGGAATAGGTTACTAATATTTTTCAAGTGCAGGTCGCCATGTAATGCGCTGTGTTCTGTGTGGGAAATAAAGGAGCTCCCATTTTGATAATTATAAGTATCAGAAAATTTAAAACAATAAAAGAAGTATCTCGGAAACGAGTAATTCCACAAATATGTATGTACTTCACTCAATTTTTTTCCTTAACCATAATAAGATTTTGCCTCTAACCAATTATCATTATGCGAAATTTATTCAGAATAAGGATTTCAGAAGTTATTCTCAGAAACTTCAAGACATAGGTTTTACTTGTTATAAATATATCTTAAAGATATGCTATTTTTGTTAAAATCCTATAGCTATTTTTGAGAAAATGAACTTTTTTATAACTTTTGATGTGAGGAGCAGATTTGCTTGAAAATCTTCATGTGGCATCCTGGAAGAAACTGAACTTAAATGTCATATTGATACATACTTAACCGTCTATTTGTTTTCTTCATAGGCACATACATTTGGAGCTGTTTCTAGAAATGCTATTTTAGGATTCAGGAAACCTCAAAACGGGTTTCGGAAAAAAGCTCCGCATTGAATGTTTTAGTGAAATGCTATAAGTATTTATACTGTCTACTGCACGCAAGCAGTAGACAAAGTAGTCATATGACTTTCTCTACTCATGTACGAACTATTCCTATAAATGTTTATTCTTGTATTTGCTTCATAGATACTAATTGAGATAGATATTTGAAGAAATGATTTTATTCCATTTCCTTATAGGTACAGTGGGAACAGTAGGTTTAAGTAACAGGTGAATCTTTTAAACGAAGCTCATTATGCCTTAGCTTAGAAGTTCCGTTCTCTTGCTTGACCAGGAAGGAGAAAAGAATGACGGCTTACCATTTAAGAAAAGTACAAATACATATTAAGTAGTTCTAACCAATAACCAACAATATCTCGGAAATATATAACTTCACAAACAAAATAACTTAATATAAATTGTGTTATTTAATGAGACCTACATTTTTGTATCGTAATATTTTCTCTACACCTATTTACCTCAGCTTACCACTTATACAAAAGTCATATAGCATGAAGAGAGTTTTGGAGGCTTTTTCAAGATATGCATTGCATTTACCATGAAAATATCTCAAACATGTGGTTGTGATATGTTAGAGACATATCGTTAGAGATATTTTTGAGAAATCAAAACCTTCGAATAATGTGTCATGTAAGTGATTGAAGTGGATTATGGTACGGAGGGGATTGAGTACTCGACCAGTCTTGCTTTATTGTACCTATGCCCTCGGGAGAAAGGATAAATCCAGAGGAGACAGAGGGCGGCCAACCCAAGGAGTCATTATAGTGCAGAGGGCAGCATCCCTCCTATTGACCAGTTGGAAACTCTCCCGGCAGGCCAGCACAACCAACATCCCCCCGGCTGGTCCGGAACATCCCACCGAAGGAGGAAGTGATTACCAAGAGCGTGTCATCCTGCCATGCACCGCCGAGACACCCTCCGACACTTTTAACCTGAAAGACACCACCAGACGAGAGATGATGTGAAATGATAATGGAGATGAAATGAAGGGAGAGGAAATTCTGAGGATGTAATTAATCTACCCAGCATTCTCCTGGCGATCCGGGAAAACCCCCGAAAAATGGTCAGGTAGGCCGACCACGGGATTTGAACCCGGCCTCACGAATGCGGGCCGCAAACGAAACTACCTGAGCCATCCCTCTGGGTTATATATGTGATAGTCTGGGATAAGATAATTCTTTTGTAAATACTTGCAAATTGTTGAATGTAAATACTAAGTTTATTATGTAACTAGTTTTGGTTTTGGAGGTTTACTGTTCACAGACGATACGCGCAAGTGTCCCCTCTCCCCACACACACATGCAGATATTGCTGTGTATGTATATAATATTACATTCATAATTGTCGAAGCAGTAATAAAACAGTTCTTTAGAAAAGCACTCCCACACACATAAACAAGCAGACTTTCATTTTAAAAAATGTTATTTTGGGGGGGGGGGAATTCTTAAAACCTGTATTTTAGCTGAAATCTCGGTATCAAAATTTTGGGTGGAATACAAATCCACCTCTACTTACTATAACTAATAGAGAAAGTAAAAACAGTATTCTCACATTTATTGCACCTCAAGAACAGTTAAACGCATGTATCTGAAACAGAGGTAACCATGTGTGGCGTTAAGCAACTTAAAACCGTAACACATAATTTCTTTACTAAACGGGGGCGTTGACCGAATATGAAGTCGCAATATTCGAATATCTCACATATTACGTTTTGAAGTTCATGTGCTTCATTATTGAAATCAAGATTTAAATATGTATCATTTCTTCTTCTCTCATCTTCTGCTCCTGTCCCTACCCCACCCTCTTTCTCTTACATCTTTGTCATTGGGTCATCGTTCTCTCATTCATTTCACTCTATACAACCGCTCACTCTTTTACTGTATCTCTATATTTCTCATAAGCTGTTTGAAATTTTTAAAAGTGCTGATAATTTAGTTTGCTGCGCACCTGTTTTTATCGAATAATTATAGTAGCACGATTTGATATAGAACTGCTAATGTTCTCCAGGCGGAAATTATTGTGTTAACAAAACAAATGTCATATTTAATGAGCTCAATGTGGCAGTTTTATGAAAATATTAATACAAAAAAACTAAGTATGTAACAATAAATATAAAAATGAGCACTTCGCCCTCAGTATAATGCATTTCTTAGGCTCTTGATATGTAATTAATTATAGCTAATTATAAATGAGACAGCAGTTAAAATAATTAAATATTTTGATGGTCAAGTTGCCTGGAGTAAATTCTTATTCCTTCTCTTCACCTACACAGGTAGATAATCCCGGATATAATTAATATATGTAAGTAGTTGATTTGTGGGGATTCAAAAACACCTGCGTTAGCTGTTTTTGAAACCCCCTTGTTAAAACTCGACGCGAAATCCGCCTGTCCAAATATCGAAGAGGTTGTGTGTTGGTTGTGTTAGAATCCCCATGTTAAAATATCGAAGGGTTGGTTGTGTAGTAACACGTGTGTCACGTGTTAATGAAATCCGAGCCTTGAAAGTCGAGTAGAAATCTGTGTTTAAAAAAAATATATATATATTGGTGTGCTGGCGTTCGTGTGCCACCCCCATCCCCCTCCAGGAGCTTGACGACGACGACGACGACGACAACGACGCATCTCTCCCAAGCCTGCAAGGGCAATCGTGTCATTTTGTTGTATGTATGTGAAATGTAATTAACTGATGAATGTAATTACTGAAAAAAATGTGAATAGATTTCAGTATTCACACACACACACACACACACACACACACGCACACACCGCTCCGTCCCCCCCGGCACTCCTGCAATAGGGGTGATGCATGTTATTTATATGTGAATGCTGTAAGACTGAATTGTCAATCGCCTTCACCTTTGTCGACATTTGCAAAAAGGAACGCGTCGAGTGTAGTTATTTAAATCAGTAAGTATTGATTTTATTATCGGGAGCCGTAGGAATCAAACACTCTATGGATCCTCCCCTCCTACACGACGCAATAAGGAATGCAAACCGATTCCGTGAGCAGATGAATCCGTAGCAGTGCACCAATGTACTGCAGGGAGGGTGCGCGATCGATCACTTCCATCTGTCAGTTGTCATCTAACACTCAGCAAGATGAGCAGCGAAACAAGTAGAGTGGAGAGCGATATCAACTTCTGGGAACATCTGCAAGATTACGAGAGCATGCAGCAACACTGGATGGATCATCACGAGGAAATGTGTGATGGAAAGACTCATCAAACCGTCTGCAAGAATCCTGCACATCATGACAAAGTCACTTCATACGGCAAGTGTGGGATGCAGTGCAAGGTATATCTCAGGTAAGTGGAAAGAAAAAGCACTGGAAATTAGTGAGCTATAGTGTTTTGTGTACGGGTAAAAAAGATTTCTCTCATTGTGTAATTACAGAAGCTTGGAAGGTGAAGACATAACACCCCCAATCCGTGACGAGAAACAAGCCGGCCCGTCCAAAGAACTAGATAAAGAAAAGTGAGTAAAAAGAAAACGTCACACTTAATATAAAAGCGTGTAATAATTCGTATCCTCATAGCCGTGCATGTTCGCAGGTCCGACAAGAAAGCAGAGAAGAAGAGCTGTAAGCCGAGGGTGCTCAAGAAGAAGAGGATCTTCGACAAGGACAGCTTTATAATAATGATGTTCGAACCCATGGCCCCCGCTCCTGAAGAGGTGACAAAGAGTGATGGCGAATAGTGTGTTCATGGTAGACGACATCCCCATCAACTCCGGGCACCGTGTGAACATAGGCTTATACCATGAACTCCCATCCCTCTATATCAGAGCTACAGATGAAACTTTTGTATACATCACAAAGAAAGACTGGCTAATAATAAAGCAAAATATGGATGCGTTGGAAACTTACTTGAAAGATGGTAAGCATCCAAAAGTGTCATACAGTGAGAATATAATATATGCGTACAATATATTACTGTGCATGAATAAAGTGAATGAAGTAACGTTTGTGAATACGTGCTTAAACTTAAACAGCATAAATCTAAATAGCATTGCCATAAGAGGACTTAAGAGACTAATCCCATATATTGAAAGAAACTTATTTCAATTACATGACATATATAAATCAATGTGTTCATACGATGCAAAAAGTAGGAGCGACAGGGAAAAGGTTAAGGAAATGTATGTTAAAATCAATAAAAAGATAACATAAATTTGAGTTTCGTTTTCTTTTTTATTTACACAAAATTACATCCTTATATGATAGATTGAACAACATGCGTTAGTGGTTTATAGGTGAACAATTTATCATGAATAATCAGACAATATAATGATGTTTGTGCAGGAAAGTTAGATGAGGCTTGAACTTCCAGTCTCACATTCACGGCTCCGGTCACGGTCTCCTCAGGCTGATGCGAGCAGTCGATGACAAAGAGCGGTGCATAATTCAGAAAGTCACTTCTCTTCAAAAGTGGGTAATTTTCTTTTCCATAATAGGATGATTGAAATTTCGAATACTGATCATACAGAGATGCAAATTTAGAGTTTCCAAAATCCAAGTTCATATCGTGATAAGGATAACACTCGCTGTTGAGATAAAGCTTCAGATTGGTGATGTTGCAGTGATCAAAGAGTGAGCAATCCTTACTAAGCTTATTCAGTCTGTCGGTTTGTGCACCGACTATGACGAAGCGAGGTTTCTCAAGTTTCGTTGTAGTTGCAATGTTCCAGGTGAAGGCCTTAGTTTGCGGTACCGCAGGTTGAGTGTGAAGGTCCAAGGTTCGAAAGGCTACGTGCAGTGGCTTATCGGATTTGACGAGTTTAAGCTTTTCGACTCGCTCTCCATCTGAAAGTCGAAGAACGGGCATCCTCCATTCGAGTCTAGTTAGTTGAATAATAGCTGGTTCGTTGCCCGATATACAATTATTAGAATCTTTAGATCTAATGAGAACCAGTTCAAATTTGCTATTGAGAATGACTTCCTTGTGATCGTCTGCAAAGCCCAGCAGCATCGAAAGAGGAACTACAGCATTGAAGACACCATTCTTTGAATTCACGATGTCGACGTCAACTCCCGGATAGGTCCATCCGGCATTCTGCATTCGATCGGATTCCAGTGCATTCAGAGATGCATAGTTGCGCATCGTTGAAGAAATGCCCGGATTCCTGGTTCTGTCTATAGTAATGCCGTTCATATCTAGACGAATTTCGTCAAACAGAAATGCCATGGCATTGTTGGTCAGCTTTGAGGAGGAGGGTCCGCCACTTGTTTTGGTGAGAGAGCCCTCTATGTAGAGATAACTTCTACTAGGAAGAGTGTACAAATCTTCTGCTTGACACGGTATTCTAATTTCATCGTTCGCGTCAAGAGCCGATGTATTGTATGGCAGGAAGACGTGCTCCTCCTCTTTACTAATCTTATCATCAAAGGTCGGTACTCCTGTTACATCGAGGACATCCATTATAGCACTTTGAATCCCAAAGCCTCGAGGAACCTTCGATTAGACGACGTGATCGGACGCCCTGTCAATGAGCGAGTATAGCCCAATCTCGAAAGAGGCTTCTTAATATAGGAACGATGCTTAAAATTTATTCCCATTGCGACGTATGTGTAATCGTACGGTTATGGTTTCGTTCCTGAAGTCGAGCACGTCACCGTTCTGATCTACCACTCTAATGTCGAGATGATCAATGAGATTCGTATCGATGATTGGTAGATATATAGGGCTAGATGGTTCTTGCGAAATGTGGTAACCGGGAGGAACCGACGGGAAAAACTCGTACAGAGAATGACCGTGTTTACCGTCAATGAAGGATCCCGTGGCTAGGCTGCACTCGATGCGTATGATGCTAACTTTGAAGATGTTCACCAAATCATCAGACTCAGTCATCACGTTCGGTCGAATCAAACGCTGTGCTTTGAATCCGAGAAGAGAGCCAATTGATCTGTCTTGAGTAAAGTCGATAGTATATGGGCATTTTATCTCAGACTTCATGGTATTATTATTAGCACGTAAGATAAACCCGTCTTCGACGTCGAGGGCTCCCTTGAGAAAATGCGCGATATCATCTAATTCGTAAGTTCCAGGAGGAATCTCGATACTCTCGTTCTTGTCATTACGAGCGAAATGGAATAAGTTGTTGCTCTCATCCACATTAGGAATGGAATAAAAGGTTTCGAAATTCAATAGAGCTATTTCGTAAAGTCCATTCGGATCCAGATGAAGAGGCGGGTTGAGAAAGCTAGAGAAGCTGGCATTCGAACCGCTCACGGTGATTGTGTAACTCATTTTGATCAAACATTCAAGTCGGTAAAACCGTTTTATAAGAGAAACTGCAGGCACAGATGACCGCAAATCACAGATCCAAAATTCTGAAACCTCTTGGTGTTGTACATGAGTTTAACACCCTCGAGGTAGGACTCAATCTGTTTCGGTGGTCTTAGATTACCGAAGCTATCAAAGTAGAATGCAACATCTCCATCCTTGCGGATCGCAACCCAGTGTGTTCCCGGGTTACGCGAGATATCCAAATTTACGATAATCCTTTCTACATGTCGAGGACGTGAAGGTAAGTTGTCTATCATGTACACACCTCTAAAATGAGGAATGCGCAGTCGTCGTGCATAGGCATCGATCTCTGCAGCACTTAGGGCTTTTTCCGGGATAAATACAGGCCTCGCCCCGAGTTTTTTGCACGAAGATGCAATCCTTTGCCCTTGCGCTTCTTACGTCGAATGCCTTTACCCCTAGCTAAACCCTCCATGCTCTGATTGTGACGACTCAACTCTGCAAGCTGTCTTTCCGCGGAACGTTTCTTATTCACAGCCGTGGCGATCTGAGCAGCGCCACCGGCTAGGCTACCTGCAGCGCCCAAAGCCGCCAAAAGCGGGATCAGAGGTAAAAAACCGCCTCGAGGGCTCGGTATGATCCTCTTGCGTCGCTTACGCATTCCAGCGCCCATGGCAACTTTCCCCTTCATGATGGCTGTTACAAGTCGGGCTGCAAGTCGCTCGCCGAAAGATGCGTCAGCAGACTTTACTCGACTCCAAGCCTTTTCAACGAGTTCCTTATCGGCCAAACGTCGCGAATCTGCGTCCTGATGAGTGGCGTAAGCGAGATCGTGAGCGAGGCAGGCTGAGTCCAAAGCGTTTCTGGGAGAATCCCCTCTCTGCAGACGCTTATGTAGTTTCGTTCCAGGTCCACAGAATCGGTACCCTGGTAAATGAGCCTCAAACGGAAGAGAATTAATTAGCGAATTAAGGATTCCGGATCCCTTCTTTACGCCTGCAGAGTTCATGGCTTACTATGAAATAAAAAAGCAAACGTTATGATTTATATGTTTAGTTGCGATATGGAAGTAGTGAAGCAAAAGTGCAAGTTGCCTATACAGGTGCTCGATTTCGACAACGACATACGCAAAGGACGACACGGCGCGCGCTTCCCGTGCAACGTCAGAGCACTCCTCTTGGGTAGTTCGAATGCTGGAAAGACGAACGTTCTACTGAACTTGCTCATCCATGAAAATGGTCTTAGGTTCGAGAATCTCTACATATATTCAAAATCGTTGCACCAACCGAAATACCAGTATTTGCTCAAGGTGCTAAAAACCATACCCGATATTGGAGTTTTCACGTTCGAGGATGGCGAGAAGGTGGTTCAACCATCCGAAGCCCGAGGAAACTCCATATTCGTATTCGATGATGTCATAAATGAGAAGCATGGAAAAATAGCGTCATATTACAGCATGGGTAGACATCGCAATGTCGATGCCGTATACTTAGCACAGTCATATGCGAAGGTGCCTAAACATTTAATTAGAGATAATGCAAATATGATCGTGCTCTTCAGACAGGATAACCTCAACTTAAAGCATATATATGATGATTACGTAAACACAGATATGACGTATGCGGAATTTAAGGACATGTGTAAACAAGTTTGGGAGAGTAATGACGGATCGAACTCGCGACCTTTCGTTGTCATAGTACCCGAGTTCCCTTTGAACGAAGGACGCTACCGTCACGGTTTCGACATCTTTATCAGAGTGAATAAATAACGCGCATCCTTCATTGTAGTCATGAGTATCGATAGGTTCGGATCTCGGAGAGTCATACCCTCCCGGGGCGTGATTAACCGGTATACCATAAGTAGAGATGGATCGGGAAACTATCAATTCAAGGGAAAGCGATTGCGCAACGTTCACGATCCTGAGGAAAGTGATGACGCATCAACTAAGAGCTATGTGGACGCGTGTACGAGTGATGTCGAGAGTCGAATGCAGATCTTCAGCGAACAGGCTTCATATCAACGCATGGGCCAGTTTGAAGCTATGCTTAGGAATCACATACAAAAATCCCTCGACCTCCAATATGAACATCTAATGGAATACTTAACAAAATATGCATTTAAACGTGATTCGGATAACAATGTCATTCTGGATGCTATAAGGATGAAAGTTCTATTGGATCCCATTGACGATCACGATGTTATCAATAAAAAGTATATAGATGCCAGAATGCCAATTCTAGAGTCTGATGCTAATCTATCATTTCGAATGAAACGATTAAAGGATATAGCCGATCCTGCACAGGATAACGATGCTGCAACCATGAAATATGTTAATCGGTTCTATATACAGAAACAGAATGAACTGCAAACCGGTTTAACTAGAACGATAACAACCGTTGCCGAAACTATATCTACAGCGGTGGAAAAGGCCGTGAAAGATATAACCGAGCGACAGACGGGACTGGATAAGAATCTAACCAGTGCAGTGAACGATATTGACAACATGAAAATACAGACGAGACATATCGTAAACGGCATGTTACAACAACTGAAAGGTCAGCTCATCATTTCACTGCATACACGACCCTTTAGAGGTCCCTCGTTAAGGTATACGTTATCCTCGGGTCTCGAATTCTACAAGTCTCCAGGAAATGGGAATGTAATTTCTTGTTCTATGCTTTCATCAATACACCCTCATACGGCGCATGACACAATGTTTGCAATAAACGATAAATTAGTTGAAAGGTATCCTGTCCCTATTCGAACTGGTGATTTACTCACTTTCACAGCACCAGTGGAACGTGCTAAGGATGGTCACATGTTAAGTATAGAAATTATAATTTCATATAAAATATCTGCAGTAGGTTAATTATACATTCAGTACAATATGGATGCCGAAGGTATAAGTCTCAAACAATCAATCGCTCGTCACAGTAGGGCAATACGAGAAAAGTTACGCTCCCTGAAAGGTCTCAAGTTCGAAACTCACCGCGTCATGTCCGAGGTTCTCCAGCCTGTAACCGAGCCCTTGAAGGTTATAGCCGACAGGGATCGTGACAAGTCAAAGCCAGTCGTTAACGATGCAGAAGAGGATGGGGATGAGGAGGAGGATGATCTACTTGCAGAGTACCTGAAGAAGGTTCGAACCGCTAGCTCCAGCGACATGGATGCCACCCACGGCGTGCGGTATGAAGATGGAGAATATAAACTAGGGAATAAAACTATCGATTTCACCGATGACGGTATTCAGATAGGGCAAGAGAGCTACGATGCAAGTCCTGGATTGTACGAATTGCTCTTCAAGCGATCGCCGCTCAATTCATCATATACCGAAGAGGATCTGGACGCCTATTCGCAGATATTGCAGAATACTCAGGTTTACAGGCAGGGATACGCTAGGAGCGGGCGTATAAGAGCAAGCCGCGGTTACAAGTATCGCAATATTATTCGAGATCTTGTTTCCAGTCGCACGGGCTCGGCTCTCTACTGGAAGGAGCACGTACCCGGCAGAAAACTGGATTACATCTATTGGACCGATCCCAACGTTCTAATAGACAGATTGAGATTACTCATTGCATCGAGGGATGCGGGTAACTTTAACCATTCAGCAGAGATTCAGGAAATAATCACAGAATTAAAAAACTCGAAAATCATAGCATGATTAAACGTGTCATAGCAAGCGAATTACACTCGCCGGCAAGAAGGCGCTTCTTACGCCGTAAAATAATAAGTAAAGGTCTTAATGATCTACTACAAATAGATCTTATTGAAATGATACCTTATGCAAAAGAAAATAGAAATTATAAGTATATTCTTATTGCTATTAATTTCTATTCTAAAATGGCTTATGCACGAGCATTGAAAGATAAAAGTGGCATTAGCGTGACAAGAGCTATGCACGGTATCCTATCAGAGTTGAATTCACCTCCTAAGAACGTTCAAAGTGATAATGGAAAGGAGTTTTACAATCGCCATTTCAGGCAATTAATGCTTAGGAATGGAATCAATCATTACAGTACTTTCAGTGGCATCAAGGCTGCAGCAGTGGAAAGGTTGATTAGAACAATTAAAATGAACATGCATAGAGAATTCCTGATTCAGGGTTCGCATCAGTGGTTACAAATGCTACCTAGAATCATCGATTCATACAACAATACCTACCATACGACGATTCGCATGAAGCCCCGTGACGTCAGCAACAACGATCTGCTCCTTAGTGTATATCGTTATGGCGGGCGTGAACGTCGAGAGAAAAGGAATGCAAGGAGTTTTCATGTCGGTGATCGTGTAAGGATTTCCAGGTACAAGGGACTACTTGAGAAAGGTTACACGGCCAATTGGAGTACGGAGATCTTTCGGATTGTTCGTGCAAGGAATACTAACCCAGTTGTCTATTTTCTGGAGGATGCAGAAGGAAATGAAATACAGGGCGGTTTTTATGGTCACGAACTACTAAAAACACGCCATCCTAATGTATACCTTGTTGAGAGACTGATACGCCGACGTGGTAATCGTGCGTACGTTAAGTGGCTGGGTTTTCCTACAAAGGAATGGATCGATGTTAAGGATATTGTGTAAAAAGGAATGTATGTTTTATTGATAAATAAATAAATAAATACACAAGATATTTTCCCAAAAATTTAGTGTTTTTATTTTATAATTCCTTTCCAGCTAAATCCTCTAAACATAATGGTTATATTTTTTAAATAGTTTCAGTATACGTGGCTACATAAACAGAAATTTTTCAGTAGAACATCACAACTAAATCCTCTAAAAATAATGCTTACACTGTGTTTTAAACAGCTTCAATACATGTGCATATAAATAAAAGTAAAGTGTTTTACATGTTAAATTCTTTTAATATTAGTGCAAATTAATGTTTAATCTTCAAAAGAATTTCAATATACCTACAAACATATACAGAAATGCAGTCCCCCCAAAATTATATGTTTACCCCAACTAAATCCTCTATATATAATACATCGACAACAGGTTAAAACTCCTTACACCTAAGTTCAAAGTTCATAGTGAAAAATGTATATATTTTCTTAAAACATACATATATAAGCAGAATTGTAACCCACCCCAAGAAACCATACTTTTATTCTAAATAAATCCTGTATAGATAATGCATCCACAACAGGTTAAAACTCCCTAAATTAACTTCAATTTAATAGAGAATAATGCTCACATTCTTTATAAAATGAGCTTCAGTACACATGCATACATAAACACATTAGGTATTTTCACATGTTAAAACTCCTTACATCCAAGTTCAAATAGATGCTTACATTTTAAAGATGCGTACTAGCGAAAATGTAGTCCCCAGCACCGTAATTATAATATTATCCAATCAATATCCGGTAAAGTTAATGGTTAATGATGCTTATATTTTAAAAAGTTTCAATGCGCGTGCATACATAAACACAAATTGAGTGTCTTACACTTGAAAAATCCTTAAATCTAAGTTCAAATTAATGGTTACTTTTTTTTAAAAAAAGAAATTAACGACGCATCAATAGAATAGTAAACACCTATCCAAATTATAGCTTTATCCCAATATGCATGTATACATAAAACAAATTAAGTATTATGCACGTTAAAGTCCTTAAACATAAGTTTAAAATTAATTGTTACCTCTTTTAAGGAATTGAGAGATGCAATAATCTCATATTATATATCATATTATATCCCCATACATAAGCGGGATTATAGTCCTCCAAAGGTATTTATACATACCATCAGCAACTCAAAGCAATGAATGAGCACCAAAACTTGACAACGTATTTCAAGACTTGCTTAAAATGACATCATGACTCATGTACATAAGTTTTATAAAGTGTAAAGATTTATCTCAAATCACAAAAAGCATTACTTCAATCACGCTTGCACTGCTGCATGTACACATGTTGAAAAATTAAATATTTGTGTCAAATCATTAAAAAGCAAATTATTTCACATGTTTTTGTTAGCTTTAAAATACATTGTCAACTTTTTTACAAGATTTTTTTACATATTTTTTATACGATTACTTATCCAATGGTACAGAATGATGACCTCAGGCCAAGGTTTCATGTGAATTTTTCTGTATAAATCGCTTCGTGTCGAATCCTCTAAGAGCAACTTTATTACTCTCGATGGTTCGAACAACGTGCTTATAACTTCTAAAGCACGTCTGTTTAGCATGACGTACGGCTGTCATATCATTTACACAGGATAGATAATCCTCAAACGTTATGCACCGCATGCCATCACCCGTAACGCCTTTAGATTTCTTGACCGTTTTGCCATCGTATCGATATGAATACAATTTTGAACGTAAACCTACGTATTCTGTCATAACTTTACCCGATAATTCATCTTTAAATAGACCAGCGACTTTTTTATTCATCAACGGAATACCGTACACATTATCGATCGGGTAATTAGATGTATCGAAGAGATGTATATTAGATTTAATAAATTCATAAATGTCACTACTGGTTTCAAACAGAAATGCATCGGTATCCGTATAATTCAACATAACATCTTTTAACTGTTTCTTCAAAATATTATAATAAAAATTATACATCAAGTGTTTTGAAAGATCTAGAATGGCCTGTCCTATATAAATCGGTTTCGTCATCTTAATTTCTTCCCTTACCAGTTCGAGTCCTATAAGGTTCTCGTCAAAAATTACGTATCGTATGAATGTCTGTCGTGATATTAACTTTCTTGCCTGTTTCCAATTGCTCGCTAGGTGAAAGGAATTGTAACGTCTGACGTTCTCAATAAATTTACCATATACGCAATTATTCATTTTCTTCCATAAATTTTGACCGAATTTTGTTTTATCTTCAATACGTTTAGCAGCATTTAAATCAATGTACGTCTTAAGCCAAAAGGATTGTTTGTAGGATACCGCTCGATGTATACGCTTCATTTTCAAACCGAGCTCTACACACTGCTGCAAGTTTCTGTAATGTAATATATATTTTTCCTTATGATTCAACGTTGCAAGTAACTTTTTGTAATTATCACCCGGAGCTATCTCACTCTGCGGACATAATGGCAAGTCGTTATGCAACTCGTGAAGGTTCTCCGGATATTCCAGGTCTACTTCTAAAACATAACCTGTATCTGAATCATGTCTGATGCTCAAAAAATCTATAGAATTAATTTCGTTATCGTTTAACCATCTCAATTGAGCATACGGTAAAGCGTTCCCAGTCATAATGTGTGAATAAAGTCCGTTGCAATCCAAGTATGATAGGTATTTAATCGATTCCGCTTCATTGTAAGCAGATATGTATTTATTATTTGCTTTGGAATAACGTTTTGATACAGTGCAGATACCGCCTCTAATCGCAGATTCGAAAAATTCCAGCATATTTTGATCGGTAATCAGCGATATTTGCACGCGGCTCGTTCGTAACATTGCGTCATATGATAGGCCAGGAGCTGTATAGTAATGACAAGGATCTAAGCCATACATATCGATACTTAAACTTCGGAATTTTTCATAGATGTCTGTTAATAAGATCGTATCCGTCTTGAGATAAAGATCAGAGTATTCACCGAGATTTTGTATACCAAATTCTCTCCATACCGCGCATGCGTGCATGTAATCATCATTGCTTATATTATCAAAACACTCTTGAGGAGGTAATTTGGAATCATTTAATTTTTCCTTGCAATCTAAATATGTATATGGGAAAATACCTTTCCGTTGCATTAACAAACGTTGCTTAGGATCAACGTACATCTTATTTGTGTACCGAAAATCTTGAGGTTCTAGCATATCAGAAAGATCGCTCAGTTTAGAATCCAGAAAGCGGTAGCTATCAAGAAATCTGAGGAATATTGATTTACCATTAGATGTGTATCTTTTACTAAATGACAGATAATTCTCCGATGTTTGCGAAATACATGTAATGGGTTCATTGTCATACGATAACTTTTTTACTATGAAATGCGAATCATACTTTGATAGGCAATGAAAAAATATCGGGATAAAGTTTGGCGTTTTTCTATTGAGGTTGCATGATTTATGAGCAGCCCCTATATATAATCCGGTCTGATGATCGTGGTCACGCACCCTAATCGAGTCAGAATCGAAATCCTTTTTGCATACGTGACACTGGACTGCATTTCTGAAATTTAATTCATCCTCATCACTCATATGCATCTCTGTCACATCACCGTATATCCTAAGCACATCCTCGGCAATCACAGTTAATTCTCTAAGAAACTCTTCAACTGCATGCGAACCTCTAAATATTTTGAATTTTGTTAGTGTCTCGTCATAACTGCAGACCAGGTGCAACGAAACGGATATCGCCTCGTGCACGTGCATATCACGTGTCCAACTATGCATCGCATCGGGCTGACACGATGGCACTTTTATTAACATAGTCTCGATATCAGCGTATATCACAAAAGGGACTTTAACGCATTTTGAGTAAGCCTGAGACTCGATAACATCATTTATTCCTTCGCGAGGCATGCTAATAATTTGACATTTCATACATCTCAGTTTATGTTTCTTCAGAATAACTTCAGTCGAAAACCATGCATTACAGGATTCACACACAAATTTTTTACTTTTATGTTTGGATATCTGCTTACTTACTAGACGCGACATATCGGTTATGAGAGAATAATGCGAATTGATCATTAGAAGATTCACATGGTTTATCTTTTGCTCCCTCGTCTGATATAAGATGATAATGGATTCTCTCTCTAACCCGTATATGTTCACCGAGATATCATGATTTTGCTTTTCGAATAATTCAATGTCATGAAGGGCGACGGGGAAGTTTATTCCTTTAAAATTGAATTCGCGATATATATCATATTTACTGTACGTGCTAGCTCTATGCCTGTTCTGGCGAGCTGGATATTTTGCTGCCAGCATACAATATGCAAAACATTTAAAGTCAGTATTCCGAATATTCACGACAGCTCTCTTTGATTTTATCCACGATGGCAGCGGCTTAAAGCAACCTGCGTTTAACGGATCGTACTGACATGCGTATAAAGTTAGCGAATCTATCCTGTAAAGCGCTTTCGAACTGGCTTTTGTTTCAAAATTTTCTAGATGGGTGATTATAGGCTGTTTCAGTTTAATTTCATACCATTCAGATTTGTTTGTCGATTGCAATATAGCATCCATCTTACTGTTAAAATTAATCGATTCAACTGTTTCATTATCGGGTGAAGTTATTATATATTGACATGTTAAAGTACCGGCTAATTTAATTCCTGATTTGTAAGTTCTTATGGCCTTCTGGATTTCACTGGTAACAAGGGGGTTGCACAAGTTCAAGAACGTTGATGGATCTAGCTCGTGTATAGAATTTTTTATGGTAACTGTGAAGATCCTGTGCTGGAACGCTGATTCTACAGTAATGCATTCCAATGTTTTGTCGTTGCGTTTCGCCTGCTTTGCACTACTTGCTTGAATATCTTGCATGCCCGGTCTCTTGCGACTCGTTACACCTCCTGAAATTATGGATTAAACATGTCAGAAAACACGAATAATTACACTTTTAAAATAATAAACATTTGAACACTCATGGCAATGCTATATTTTTAAGCTTTAAAATGATTACTTTATTAACATTGCTGAACTTTGAATTTGATTTACATAACATGTTTTCCTTAAAAGAAATAAGTTGCATGTTATTTGCAGTGGAATTAAATGATAACTGTATCTTTTGAATAACAAAGATTTAGAACATTCAGAGTACTGCATTCCCAAATATGGATTTTTTTTTAAATTGCACCTCTGTCTTTTATTGAATTTTGCACCTCTGTATTTTATTGAAATTTTATCCTGACTTACGTAACATGTTTTCTGGAAAAGAAATAAGATTATACACGTAACATGTTTCCCTGAAAAAAAAACGTTATACATAATGCATCATCACAATATACTCATTTGTATATGGCTACTGGCTGTTTAATTAGTTAATTGAATTCCTCAACTTCCCGTCGATTGGCTGCAGATATGCATTAATGACTTTTAAAACGTTAAATTTGCTTGCATTATTACTCTTATCGATTTGCCTTTTATATAGAATGACTAATTCGTTAGGTATTCCATTCACAAATATTAACAGATTAACGCTAATTACTTTAACTTACACTGAAATATTTGACATCAAGAGATTGACACTTCATAGCAGTAGTGCAGCACGATTTTAGTTTTTTTGTAAAGTCTTACCTTCACTGGTTACTCCCGACTGTTTAAAAAAGTTAATTTGTGCTTCTTGAATCCATTTTCCAGAGTTTCTTCACCGGAATACACGAAACTCCAACCACCCTGATTAACAGCATCCACTTGAGCTGCTGTCATCTTCTTAAATCTCTCGGGCAAAAAAACCTGGCATTCTTGCAGCTTAAGTACGACTCTATCACCGTATCTCGTCTTCACGATTTTGACATCGTGTATGGCTTGTGGCACGTCTCGGGGAATCTCTCGTAACTTCTTCGTCGGGAGATAGGAACCTCCTTCCGCAAGCTGATTTAAATCGTGAAGAATCGATTCTGGAATTATAAATTCACGCATATTATTCAACGCTTCGATTCATTACGTGGAAATTACTGTACATAGACATATGCATATTGCTTACCTTCATTCATGTTGATGCTGTCTGCTACGTTTCAGTTGCTGATGTGCTGTTTTATTCGCTCGGTTCACTGTTTTGTTACCTCAGCACCCCCTCCCAAAATTTCCATTCTGCCTGTAACCTGTTTGCACACATCCTTAAGTTTATGCTTCTGCTTCTTTCGCTATAAACTATTAAACTTAGAGTAGAGTTTTAACCTGTCATCTTATGTATCTAGTAACTAAAAATTAAATAATATAAGATCTATAGCTATTAACTGTAAGTATATATATACTCTTTAGAAAGTTTCCACCCCTTTTACGTTGCGCACGCACTCGTGTGGCGATTGGTCGTTTATACCCTTTATTACGATACTGCTACCTGCACCCTGATTGGCTAGCTTGGATGAAGTGGAATATGTCACACCCACTGTTCACCTTAGTGCATTCATGGTAATTACCTCATTGAACAATATTTCAAATTTGTATTGCAGCAAACTAATAATATCATAATGCCATCTATAATATGAGTATAACCTTTTATTGCATTTTAATTATTGCAAGCTGTATTTCGAGTTTGTATTGCTACTTAATGCAACTGTATATATTCCGAAGGACCGTTTGAGTGTGAGCGTTAGATAATTTATGTTTTTATTCCTTCCAGTGATATTTTGCTTCAATTCGGTAAGCCTAACGCCTCGAACGGATTAGTCTCTCGTATCAGATTTATTCAGAAGCGTGTCTCTCGTAGTTATTCACCAAATCGATGTACAGACGTTTTAAGAGGCACTGGCATTATTATAGCAGACTTTGCATAGCTTTTCAACGTTTTGGCATGTTTCTACTCAGCTGATTTATATCATTACAATTATCCTTAATACATTATTTATTACGTTTGCATAGATATCTCGTTTACTTGTCTCCTTTACGCTCGAGTGAATTTTTAGAACCCAGCTGCGTTAATTGATTCCTACCCGCACGTGTACGTAATTTTTTCACCCCAAGTAAGTTATACGGATTCTCTCTTCCGTTGGGGTGGTTTTAGCTGCAGCGAACAACATTATTTCTCAATAAATCTTTACCTACCTTTCCTAACATTTCACTGCATGCGCATTATTTTTAACAGAGGGAATGGCTCGGTTTTACCACACATTTCCATGGAGTATGATTCATCGGGCTCCCAATAACTGAATACATTAACAGATAAATAATAAATAGGTAGCTAAATAAATACAAGTTTTCAGTTCGACGTTCCTACCTGCGCTGCCTTTTGAAAACGTCGACGATGGGACAGAGACGGCATAGTCTTACAACATTTGATGTATTATTAAAAGTTTGATACTGTCCAATTCGTATTTGCATTCTTAGTTACTTATATATGCTATATTCGACGCGTTAAGCCTAGCGGACTACTGTCATTATCTCTAAGTAAAATTGGTTTTAATGTTTTATTTTTGCGAATCCTATTTTAGAATCCTTTTTTAACTTCAATTCGTTAAGTCTAACGCCTCGAGCGATTACTGCATTTTATTAGATTTATTTAGAAACATTTTTCTCGTAGTTATACGCCTATTTGGTGTACAGACGTTTTAAGAAGCACTAGGATTGTTATAGCTGACTTTGCATGGCTTTTCGACGTTTTGGCATCTTTCTACTAAGCTGATTTATATCATTACAATTATTCTTATTACATTATTTATTTCATTGCATAGATATCTCGTTGGCTTGTCTCCTTTACGCTTGAGTGAATTTTTAGAATCCAGCTGCGTTAATTGATTCCTAGCGCAGGTGTGTGTAATATTTCACCCCAAGTAAGTTATATGGATTCGCTGTTCCGTTGGGGTGGCTACAGCTGTAGCAATAAACATTCATCCTCGCTAAATCTTTACTTGACTCTCTTAACATTTCACTGCATATGCATTTATATTTTGAACAGAGGGAAAGGATCGCTTTTTAGCACACATAGAGTGTCAGATTCCTCAGGAGCCCAATAACTGTAATGGATAACTCAATAAATACTTAAATAAACAAATAAATTAATTAATAATGTATACTTAGTTACGTGAATAAATACATTTTTTCCATTCGATTTGCATGCGTGCCGGGGGGACGGAGCGGTGTGTGTGTGTGTGTGTGTGTGTGTGTGTGTGTGTGTGTGTGTGTGTGTGTGTGTGTGTGTGTGTGAATACTGAAATCTATTCACTTTTTTTTTCAGTAATTACATTCATCAGTTAATTACATTTCACATACATACAACAAAATGACACGATTGCCCTTGCAGGCTTGGGAGAGATGCGTCGTTGTCGTCGTCGTCGTCGTCGTCAAGCTCCTGGAGGGGGATGGGGGTGGCACACGAACGCCAGCACACCAATATATATATATTTTTTTTAAACACAGATTTCTACTCGACTTCCAAGGCTCGGATTTCATTAACACGTGACACACGTGTTACTACACAACCAACCCTTCGATATTTTAACATGGGTATTCTAACACAACCAACACACAACCTCTTCGATATTTGGACAGGCGGATTTCGCGTCGAGTTTTAACAAGGGGGTTTCAAAAACAGCTAACGCAGGTGTTTTTGAATCCCCACAAATCAACTACTTATGTAAATGTCGAATTCCACCTAAGATTATAGAAATACTACTTTTAGTTGTCATTATGTCATCTAAATAACCCTCAGCTTCCACCCCCTATGACGCTTTAAAACTGTCATACGTTCTCCTGCGTTGGCTATCGGCATTTTAGTTCCTGTTTACATTAGCAAACCCCAATATTTGACTTTCCATCTACTTATCAAAACAGTGGAAATTAATAAAAGCAATAACACGTTGGTTTTGAGTGTCCTTATCAAATTGTTCCTTGTTTGATTTCCACTATTATTTGAAGATTTAAAGTGATAGGTCGCTGACTATTCTGTCTGTAGCTGATTGATAAAATCAAGCTTAAGTAAAAGTTTACGTGCGTTTTAGTTCTTCTTCCACTGCAAGAATTAGACTTGTTATTTTGATGAACTTTCGTATTGAAATGGCAGACTCAGACTGAAAAATTCAAAGCCACCCGGAATTTGAACCACGGATCTTCCGATCTCCGCGCATTTACTCCAATCATTGAGTTAACATAGCGGCATACCAGCACGATATTAAATTCTCCAACTGACCCGCATTTTTACTGATGTACCACTAGGAGTTCTCATATACACATGAAACAACTACTTTAATGGCGACTTACTATGCAATAAGTAGTTTAAGTCCAAAGCTTCATAGTTTAGACGACTATTAGGTCAATTAATGGAACAAAGAAAATGTGTATTTAATAAGCATTATTGACTTAATTTTTATGTAGTTGGTTGCGAAATTAGGTTTGTCTGTTTCGAATTTGTGCAACATCATAAACTTCATAAGTTTGCACTCTCTTACTCACAGTTAAGTTGGTGAGTTAATTAAAACTATAAAAATATTCATAGTTAACCAAATAAAACCGAAAAATATGGGATAAACACAATAGTTACGAATCTTTAGTTTAATATTCATCTAAATTGTGAAGTTTGGGGATACGAATATTTCCAACTTCCATGAAATTTTGTGAATACGGTTTACAGCTACATCCAAAAAACTTGCAACAATAGTTTTCTCGCCTTGAATCCTTAAATGTACGAACATACGTCTGGATTACATAAAACTCTCAGGACCATCAGATGAGAGGGAAGGAGAGGAGATAGGAAGTAATACGAACAGTAAGAAAATAATGGATAAGTTTTAATTGCTGGTAATTGAAGAAGTTCTGCGACTTAGCACAAGGCAAATGAGAGTCACAGGTGGTCTCTTGAAAGACCATTAGCAAATACCTACATAGAGTGAGATAAGAAAAACCTGCTCTGCAGACTTTAATGATGGGGACACAGTATCTCATATTACCATGTAATGTGCATACTTATGAGGAACTTAAGGATGGTATCATTAAGGGAGAATTTTCAAAGCAACGTATCAATATCTTGGCCATGAAAGCTGGAATAGGTATTTTTATTTTCTCTACTTCATACATGGTAACGTGGGAGCGAGATGGCTCGTGATAACATGTGCGACCGGAGGTCGTGTACCAAACTCCTGTATATGGCCGCCTGGCCAACGGATGTTTCGTAGTTTCTATCGTGGTGCCTCTCCTACAAAGGGTTTCTGGTCCCTCATTTCTTTCATCTCTTTCAGAGTTAAAGGACCAGGTGATGGTGCTGGGCATGTTGTGGCTGCGCGGTGGTGGCAGTGTAGGTTTTAAAGGTTTCTTTCTGGAGCTGGGGGCTTGAGGATGGGCTTCATGGTATCCGATGCATTCATTCTGAAACCCATTCACCCTTGCGCTCATTAACTTCTGAATACGGTCGCCCTTTAAGTGTCTTCTTCGTTCCTCTCTTCCGAGAGTCGCATTCAAAGAACAAAAGTCCAGATTTGCTACGTGAAATTCTTTTCCCCGGTTTCGGACACCCCCCCCCCCCCCCCCAAATCTCAAAAGCTGTAACTTTATCGTTGCCATTTTACATTTAAAGTTGAGAAGTTATTGAAGGTATTTCACTAAATTTTCACTATATTGAAGGTATTTGGCTAAAGAATTTGATACCTAAGGCTTCCCAAACAAACAAATAATAAATAAATAAATTAACAAATAAATAAGTAATAAATAATTAATTAATAAATAATAAATTAAATAAGTAAATAAATACGTACATACCTACCTATCAACTTATCTAACTACCTATCTACCTACTGAACTACCTGTCTGCCTGGCTTGTCTGGCCTACCTGGCCTACCTGCCTGACTGCCTGCCTGCCTACCTACTTACTTACCTACCCACTTACCTACCTACCTGCTTGCCTATCCTACTTATCCTACCTACTTGTCTGCCCACATATCCTACCAACCTACCTACCCAATCACCCACCCACCAACTTACCTACCTGTCTACCCACCTACCTACCACCTGCATGCCTATCCTTCCTACCTACTTACCTGCCCATTCATCCAACCACCTACCAACCTAGTTATCCACCTACCTACCCACCTAACTACCCACCGACCTACTCACTTACCTACTCACCCACCCACCTACCTACCTACCTACCTACCTGCTTGCCTGCATGCCTGTTATCCTAAATATGGAACCTACGTACCTAATTACGTACCCACCTACCCACCCAACCACCCACCTACCCACCTACCTAACAGTAAAATGGCATTTTCAAAATAGTGTCCGCATCGGGTGTGTATTTGTGAATAAAATACCAAAGTTGGAGAAACACCAAACTTCTCTGAAGCTACTGGCAGTGAAGCTATTCAATATTATCAAATATTATTAAACTAAAACTGGTGATCAATCTGGTTTAAAGTTGTCGAAATCCTCTGGGATCGATTTCGCTATGTTTCTACACATCCTCAACCAGTAAATAGATCCGGTCCCAGAGAATTTCGACAATTTTAAGCCAGGTAAGTGAAGCTGGTTACTGCGTGTTGTAGTTTATTCATAACAACAAACTTTTTAAAGTTGTCTTACCCTTCACTAACCTCTTTTCAAAATGTTTTATTTCTTAAAAATGGCTCTGATATTTTGATTAAAATAATATATACTATATCATGTGGAATAATACCACTGTTTCTAGATACTCGCTTCCCACCAGAAATCCTTCTATAACTACCCACCAGTCAGTGTGAATCCGTTGGCAGACCAATTTGACGGCATTTTCTCGTGGTTTACTTCATTCGCCAAGGTAAATACCAGATTCGATACTTAATGCCATGCCTATAACTTACACCTTAGTTGTATAACAATAATTACAATGAAATCAGATGGTAAAAAACAAGTGATATGCCATATCTCCACAGATAATAAAAGCAGGTAGGTAGAAGAGAGGTGCAACATTCCCGGCATGTCTAAAAGCAATGTACAGTTGCCTAGCACTAAGACCTCTGTCGACATGTGTCGTAGTCAGGGATGAGACCTAGAGGAATCAGCGTTTGCCCCACACCAAGTCATGAAATAAGTGATAAGAAATGCCTCGGGATTTTACCACGTGCTTAAAGCCATGTAAAAATAAATAGGGAAATTTACAGTATAAATTGGCCACTTCACCAATCTATGACTGTTGATGTCTAATGCATCTCCAGTCAACGATCTGGAGAGGCTGCGACTTAACCTACTCTGCTATGAAGAGGACTTCATTTTATGCAAGAAAGATGCCTAGAGTAAACTAACTTCCTGATCGATCACTCTGCGAAGTCTCTGTTCTTCAAAGTGAATTTATTAAACCTACGTTACGGCATTTCATCCCAGACCGCAGGAGCCACCTGTGGTGAGGCGATAATTTATTAAGAGCGATATTGTGTCAGCGGTGACATCTGCTGTGTTACTTAGGCAACTCTCTTGTGTGGCAGAAATCTTAATTGAAGAGAGCTGAAAGAGTATTTTGTGGCAGCGCTTGATAAAAAGTAGAAATGTTACTGCAATATGGGTTTTAATTAAACACTGAAGCGTGCAGGCTAAACCACATCACCCTTAACAGTCATTTATTTAGAAAAATATGTCACTAAAGGTTTAAAAGCAAAAATAGCTTAAATGAGTTGAATATTGCGAAGTATTTCATAGGTTTATTAGAATGAATATGCAATACGTATATAAGAGAAAGTAGGCATAATCAAGCAGCTTATTAAAATATTTAAAAAACATTTATAAGACGAGCAAAGCGAACCCTGGTCTAGAAAGACAACTTTTCGACTGGGGGTGCCGAAGTGCTGACCGCATCTCCACCCCGTATCGGCTGGATCATCGCCCACCTCTACCTTGCGTATTTAGGCGTGAGGCCGGCAGTCGGGTTGGAAGGCTTTGGCCTACTAGGAGTATTACGCCACAGTTGATTATTTTTGTTGACATAAAAATAGCTATAATTACTCATGTATATAGATGGTTTAGTGCCCACTTATGATAATGAAGGAACTTTACAGAAAAATATGTACACATTAAATGATATAGAATATGAAGTTCCACTCGCATTCCTTTCCCTACCCACTTTTCTACAATCTGTTCTTAAACCTGCTTATTTACACCTTTTCATATTAATCGAGATAATCTTTTGGAAAAATGGTTTATTGCATAATTCCGTGAGGGTATATTGAGAATTGGATAGTACGTGAGCTTAAACGACGATCAGATATTTTAATAGCTGGTCGCTGTGTAAATACTTTGATATCCCATTTTCTTTGTACAGCCAAGATAAAAAGAAAGAATAACTACTTTTTATTTAAGAGAAGTATGAGAGTTAAAGTTAAAACCAATACAAACGATTATGTCGAAAAAGGTAAGCCCCAACGAAAATAATGTTTATCATAATTTGTGCACTTGAACAAGGTTTACATTATATATGTGCTAAGAGTTTTTCAGTCTCTTGCGGTTTCCCAGTTATGTAAAAGTCATTCAGAATGATGAGTGCTTCAGAAATTACTACAAAAAAATTCAACTCACACATTTAAATTATGAAAATATTTTGAAAGTATAGTATTTTAATAAAATTGATTATAGCTCCTTTTGAGATCAACATTCTCAAATACTTATACATGTAAAGGGTAATTCAAAATGCACAATTTTTCTGTAATATCTTTGATATTAATTTCACTTTACTCTTTTAGGTCATATTGCTTCAAGACAGAGACAGACACAACAACATACACACGCACGCACGAACACACACATCTTTTCTCGGATTCGCGGAGCCTCAAGACATGTATAAGTATTTATATGTATTTACAGTAAATCTTGACATTACATTTTAACATGTACTGTAGGTAAAAATATGTATGAAAAATTATTCGAAAACCAAAATGATGTAATTCAGAAGCCAGCATTCTAGTAAGGTAAAAATAACTGTCGAGGATGATGATGACGACGACGACGACGATGATGATGATGATGATGATGATGATGATGATGATGATGATGATGATGATGATGATGATGATGATGATGATGATGATGATGATGATGATGATGATGATGATGATGATGATGATGATGATGATGATGATGATGATGATGATGATGATGATGATGATGATGATGATGATGATGATGATGATGATGATGATGATGATGATGATGATGATGATGATGATGATGATGATGATGATGATGATGATGATGATGATGATGATGATGATGATGATGATGATGATGATGATGATGATGATGATGATGATGATGATGATGATGATGATGATGATGATGATGATGATGATGATGATGATGATGATGATGATGATGATGATGATGATGATGATGATGATGATGATGATGATGTAGGCCATGTAGGCTCTTGGCCTCCCTAACCACCCTCTTCCATTCTACTCGGTCAGATGCTTTTCTTCTCCAGCCTTTAACCCCCAACTTTCTCAAATTATGTTCTACATCATCTACCCATCTTTTCCTGGACCTTTCTCTTCTCCCTCTGCCATCCAGTTTTCCTATGAATATCTTCTTAACTACACTGTCTTCAGGCATTCTCTGCACATGGCCAATCCACCTTATTCTTCCTTGTTTAATTTTCACTTCTATATTTGGTTGTCCAAATAGGAACTGTAACTCCAAGTTCTCCATCCCTCCAAGTCCTTTATCACTCCAAATATATTTCTCAGGACCTTCCTTTCCCACCGTAATAACCATTGTTCTTCTCTGGTTGTCAGCACCCAGCTTTCTGAACCATACATTACTATTGTCTCAGTACAGTTGTATATATTTTAATTTTAGTATTCCTACTGACGTTCTTTGATTTAAACATATTCTGCAAGGCATAGAAACATTTGTTACCACTTGCTATTCTTTCTTGAATTTCCACTGATGTTTTATTATCTACTGTTACTATAGATCCCAGGTATTTAAATTTTTCCACTCTTTGGTATTATTTCTCATGTAATTTAACTGTAGGTTCTCTTCTTCTTACATCGCCATCACCTCCCATCTTCATATACTTTGTTTTACTAACGTTCACGACCAATCCTAGATCTTGTGCTTTCTCTTCTAACACTACATAACTTTCCTCAAGAGCTCTTATATTCCTTGCGAGAATTGCCACATCGTCAGCATATGCCGCTATTTGTACTGATTTGGAAAGTATGGTTCCTCCAGGGTTTATGGGTAATTCTCGGATTACTTTTCCAGTGCTAAATTAAACAGTAGTGTGGATAGTACATCTCCTTGTCTCAACCCCCTCTCCATGGTAAACATTCCTGATAAATCTTGTTCCATTCTAACCCTGCATCTTGTCAATTCCATAGTCATTCTTGTCAATCACACCAGTTTCCGTGGTATTCCGAACTCTCTCGCCATCTGATAAATTTTAGCTCTATCCAGGATATCATAAGCTTGTTTAAAATCTACATATAGCTGATGAAGCTGTCTGTCATGTTCATAAAACTTTTCCAGCATTTGTAATAATATAAAAATCTAGTCTAATGTAGAGCGTTGTTTCCTAAATCCTGCTTGGTAATCCCCAAGTATCTTTTCTAACCATCGCTCCCGTGGCATGGCAAGTACCTTGCCAAAAACTTAGTAAGCTTCATCTAGCAGTACAATCCCACGGTAATTTCCACACTCTGCCTTGTCTCCTTGTTTATGTATTGGACAGATTATTCCCACATTCCAGTCATTAGGCATTTCTTCCTTTGTCCATATTTCTTTAATTAATTCGCAAGCAATCTTCTCCAGTTCTTCTCCTCCATATTTCAGTAATTCCGGCTCTATTCCGTCTGCTCCTGCAGCTTTATTGTTCTTTAATGGTCTATCTTCCTGATTTGTACTATATCAGGCTGTTCTACTTCCTCATCCTGTTCCTCTTTTTCCCTTTCCAGTTCCTCTTGCTCTTCCTCTTCTTATCAATTTCTTCATTTCCGGTGAGTAACTGGTAGAAATGCTACTGCCACCTTTCCAGCATTTTGTTTCTTTCCCCGATAAGGTTGTCATCCTGATCCTTAAGGAAAACCGCTCTTGATTGGAATCCTCTTTTAAGATACCTTGTTCTCTCATAGAACCTCTTTAACTCATTTCTATCTTTCATTTCATCCATTCTCTTTCTCTCAAAAGGTCTTTTCTTCAATCTATATTTCCTATCTGCATTTCTTCGTTTTTTCTCTGTACTCCTCCACTGTTAATCCTGTTGTTCTTTGGATCATCTTTCTCCTAGCTTCATTTCTTTCTTGGATTAATTCCAAGCATTCCCCATCAAACCATTCTGTTCTCTTTGTATGTTCTTTCTTTCCCAAGGTTTCATCTGCAACTTCATTAATGGTTGTTGTTAATATTTCCCATTTTGTTTGAATTTCTTATTTCTCCCACTGTTCTCTTTTGCTTACTAACATTTCAGTCATATTCTCCTTGTATTTCTATCTTAGATTTTCGTTTTTAGACCCTCAACATTATGCTTGTCACTTTTTTTCTTTTCCATTCTTGCCCCATCTATCTTTTGTCTATACTTGATCCTGACAGGATAATGGTCCGAGACGCCATCAGTACCTCTGCAGCTTCTTACATCCATAATATCTTATGCATATCTCCTGTCTATTAGGACATGGTCTATCTGGTTCTTGGTGATATCATCTGGTGATATCCAGGTCCCTTTCTTTATATCTTTATGTGGGTGCAAAGTACTTTTAACTATCATTTCCTTCCCACTGGCAAAGTCTATCCATCTCAACCCATTGTCACTGCTAGACTCATGTAAACTCTCTTTTCCTATTATGTATCTATATACCTCTTCTCTGCCAATTTTGGCATTTAGGTCTCTAATGATCATTTTAACATCATACCTTTGAACTTTATTAGCTTTTTCTTCTAATTTAGTGTAAAATTCATCCTTTGCTTCTTCTTCTTCTTCTTCTTCTTCTTCTTCTTCTTCTTCTTCTTCTTCTGTCTGCTCTATATGTGCATATACGCTGAACACTGTAACATTAAAGAACTTGGCCCGCAGTCTCAGTGAACACATCCTGTCATTAATTGCTGTGAAATCTAATACGTTTTGCTTCAAAGACTTTTGTAGCAGGAATCCTGTTCCATTACTACCAGTATTACCGCCGCTATACATCAGTATGTGGTTCCCAGAGGCTTATCATTCCTTGTCCTTTCCATCTAATTTCTTGTAGTGCTGCAAGCTTCACTCCATATTTTTCCATTTCAATCCTTAGTTCCTTCAACTTGCCAGGTTTCTTCAGTGTCCTTACATTCGAAGTCACCATTACCAAATCTGTTTACCGTCTCATTAGCCGTTTTCTTCGCCGGGTTGTCTCCAGAGTATCCGAGTTAGTCCGAGGCTGTATTGGGGTATCGATAACAAAGTTCTTTTTACGAGGTAGGGGAGTTAACCCTACGCCTAACCCCCAACCTGGAGGGCCAGGTCCCACATTTATGTCCCCTGGGACTGGGTGGCCATGTTATACCCCCGAGCACTGGGTGACCATTTTAGTCGCCTTTTACGACAGGCATGGTCTACCTTGGGGCTATTCTTTACACCTGGCTATCACACGGGTGAACTGTCGAGGAACAAATTTTAAAACAGGCGAATTATTTTATTTATCATTAATTAATATTATTTGTCAATATATATTATATATTATTAATTATTTATTATTAATTAATTATCAAGGAGAGATAGATGTTAAGAAACTATTTATTTAGATGGAGACGCAATAAAAATACTTTAAAAAATCGCAAAGGACAGATTCAATTATTACATTTTAAAAAACGACTATATCATATGTCTGTATGGGAGCAAAAGTTGTATTTAAAGGAAAAGCAGAGTACAAGAAAACGAAATTAGATTTATAAAGTCCTAGTGGAAGTGTAAAAGAAGAATTACAATTCTGATTAAAAATAAAAAGATTGTTAGTTTCAGAAATAAACGGTTGGAACATGTAAAGCACATGCCAAAAGGAAAGATAGTTAAGAAGAACTTGATACAAACTAACAGGATGGAGAAGCATTGGAAGATGAAATAAGGTTCAGTTCTAACAGAACTTTTTTTCATACTAGCGTCTTTAGGGCAAGGTTTGTAAAGATAGAGTGTGACTGAAAAGTTCAATGTAGGTTCAAATCCCGGCTATGGCAAGGTAGTTTTCAATGTGACTCTTCTTTTCCAAACCTTATCCCACAGATGGCTAGAGTGAAAGAAAAATTAATTCCTGTGTTTTGTTAACATCTAAAAGTATTCGTAATCCTAATGACCTTCCTAAGAATATTTTGAGCAGTTATGCATTTAAGGGCTTATTTTCTATATTAAAACGCCTGAAAAGCTTGGTAACATTTAAACACCACATAAATAACGTATAAAATAAGTAGAGCGTACATATGATCAGCTAACAAAGCCTATTAAAACAACAAGCGCTGAACTACGTCAACTTATGAAAAGCCAATATATTTATTGTACAAAAATATTGATTGCTCGACGCCAAATATTCTTTCCTCGCCAAAGCAATTAAATCAACTGCCTTCAGAAATGAAACCAAAGAAAGAAAAAACATACAGCGCAACAGTCAAGAAACAAAAATAAACCATTAATCTACACAACTTACTCTAAAACCTTTTCTCTCGAAGACGAATAGCGAACCTTCCACCAATTCGCCTAGCTGGGGAGGACGTCCATTGGAAAACTTGCGTGAAGTATCTTGGTGTTCTACTAGACATCAAATTGACGTGGAGAGACCACATTACATATGTGGCTAATAAAGTTAGCAAAAGGATGGGCATGCTCTACCCTCCCTATAACCGACGATCGGTGATGTCTCTGCCTACAAAACTACTCCTGTATAAGCAAGTACTCCGATCAGCCATCACATACGCCAGTGAAATATGGGGAGTAGCAGCCAAGTCTCACCTACACCGCCTTGAAGTTCTACAATACGAATTCCTGCGCATAGCCACAGATTCCCCTTGGTATATTCCCAATATAGTTATCCGACGAGACCTGCGTATCCCCACAATAACAGACTACATCCATACCCTTTCACGTTCCTTTTACCAAAACCTCTCCCATAGCTTCAACTCCCTCATCCACGGTCTAAGTGAGTACGACATCGATCCCGGAGAGCGCTACGAAATCCCGAGGCTGCTTCCAGGCATATAAAATAACACATCAGATGACTTATATATAACTCCAACCTCGTCTTCTGCCGTATATTATCCTTCCTTACAAAACACTCCACTGCCAGTAGAGGGCCTAGTCCTGATCTGGCTTGAGACCGAAGATCTGACATTCAGATCTTCAATGTCCAGTCGTGATGATGATCTAAAACCTTAATTGAAGGTGACGTACAGGAAAACCCAAAAGTATAGAACATTGGCTATAACATTTCAGTGGATGAATAAAGTGATGTTTATTTTTTTTTTTTTTAATTTCAGAGGAAGTAGGGGCCCTCCAGACAACGTAGGGTGCAGCACTTCAGTGGAATCTAATGAAGGTAATGGAGGTGGACTACACAAGTTTAAATTTAACAATGTTGTAAATTTTAGATATTCTAATAGCTCTTAATAAGTTAAGAAACTTCTGGTCAAAAGTCTTTTTCTAAAATGAAAATTTCAGACTTTATATGTTATCGAAAGTTTAATTAACACGTTTAATGAATCAGAGATAGTAACATTGGAGAAATGTCCAAGAATAATATTGGCACAATCTGGCCTTTCTGTAAGCTTAGCAAAGAAGTTAGTTATTTACAATGAGTATTATTTGTAAATAGAACAGGATGTCATGAATAGTGCTTTCAACAAAAAAATAATGTTTTTCTGACTAGAACATTATACCATGGAAAATCTGAGTTAAAAGTATAGAAAATAAGTTATATTTATAAGGGATATTGCTCCGTCGTGATGTGAGTTGTGACCGTCGGCCGCGCCGTGGCTCAGTGGTTAGACCGCTTGGCTCTCACCAAGGTGGCCCGAGTTCGATCCCAGGCGACCGCAAAGTGAGATTTGTGATGGACAACACGGCGCTGGGGCGCGTTTTCTCCGTGATCTCCGGTTTCCCCCGCCATCTCATTCCACCGTTGCTCCATCTTCATCTCATGAATAATCAGTATCAGCCTGCGGTGCCGTATGTAGGAAAAGCGGGCGTTAAACACTACACATTTCATTGTGGCCGTCAAATCAAATCTCACAACAACATGGACTGTATAAAGAATTGGAAAATTGTCAGGAGAATGAATGCCTGGCGCTTATCAAGATGTATTTAATTTACTTTCTCAAAGCTAGTACACTTTCATGCTGATTATTTGCTAAACACTTTCCATATATCACGTATGAAGAATGTTGACTAAGTCTATTACAATATTACAATAAAACTAACTGCAGTTGCCTTTAACATGCTTCTTGCTGCTTCACTACGATTCTCAATTGTCTTTTTCTAAAAACAGGTCCACCAACTCCCTTGCACACTATGCGACCAACTGTCACTGAGCATACCGGCCGCCATGAAATAAGTAATATACTAAAATAAGTAATTAACTAAAATTGTTCAAACATGTACAAAAAAATCACAAATTTGTTTCTGAAGGTAGAGAGCAAAACTTTACAATAGGCCTCTTAAATGACCTGTTGTGCGACTAATTATAACTCGAGCTAGTAGGTCGTCTCCTGGATGTACTTGTTCCACTAAAGCCTGGTGTGGGTTCTTTTTCGGTTCGTTGTCCTATTGTGTGCTTGGTTAGGGATGGAGTGTGAAAGGTTTGACGGTGAGGTGGAAAGGTGGGGGTTTTGTCTAATTGTCGGTGAGCTGGGATCTCTTTCTCAGGGTTCGGTTATGAAAAGTCGTGTTGATCGTCTCTCAATTCCTTTATTTTTCTTTAGCCTGGCTCTCGTAGCTCTCTTGCTAACACTTGCGTTGTCTTCCTAATTTTCCTTTCCCCTTTACGATGTTTTTACGTTGCTTCGCGAACTCCCTTGTTATTCCCTATATTTGCACTATCTTCAAGACCATAACTCTAAGTCGGACTGCGACATCATATCCTACTTTTATCGCAATACTCAGTACCAGAGTAACCTTCCAATAACACGTCTTCTCCCCGTCGTCCTCACTAACAGGGTGACGCTCTTTTTCCTGTCGTATTTTCAGCTTCTATCCTAGCTTTTCTTTCCTATCACCGCCCATTTTCTATTCCTTTCCTATTTTACGCCTATCACGTGGTTTACTCTACATTTTATTGGCAGGGCTTATTTCTTTAATTTTCTCTTATTGGTCACCTCCGTATGTCTTTCCTATGCAACAGTACTATTCTCCGCCCCTCTGGGTTGTATGACCTCTCAGCGTCATAACGGTATTCTATCATGCTTGGCTGAGTTTTCCTTATCCTTCGCATACCTTACTGGCGTCTTGATGTCGGTTCTATTGTTCTGCTTCCTGCCTTGTCTATGTGCCCCGAAGCAACTCCTGTCCAATTTTTCCTTCATTTATACTATATTGCTATTTCGAATATTCTTTTTAACTTTGTTTCTTATATCATTTATTCCCTTTTTATTCCCATTATGCTTATTTATGATCTCTACTGTTGTATTAGTTTCTAGTGATCTTTTCCCTCTTGGAACCTGAGGTTTCTGCTTCAAATGCCCTTCGGAGGAATATTGCTATTTTTCTCACAAGTTGGGAAAAATTTCAAATTCCTTCGAAAGTCCCACTAAACCGCGACCTTCAAAGTTTAACTAACGTGCTAACGCTGACAATTGTTACCTAGTTTCTCCTCTTTCCCTTCGTCAACGTAAGTGCAAGCAAGGAGCTTTAGAGCATTTGTTTGGTTGTTTTTTTTAATTTTTTTTTACAATAAAATACATACATACATTTATACATTTATACCCTTATATACATTGTTACATATTTTCTTAGTTTTCAATGTGTCCAATATTTTACATTACGTTATCAATCTGATTTTGAATTTTTGGTTTGTCTCTGATTTTCTCTATTTATTTACATTATTTGTTTTATTGTTGTCTTTTGGGCTTTACATTGCCTCTTTAAGTATAGTGAACCTTTAATGTTTCATACACTGTCACTCGCGTCACTGCAATGTCGTGATTGCTTTTGTGTTCGGCACTTGTATTTATAATTCCTTGTATGTTCCGCTAACTTATTCTAAGTACATTTTTTTTATTAGTGTAACCAGGTATAGCATTTGTTTATATTATAGTTAAATTCCATCGCGTTTATTCTTTATGTCCGTTATTCTTATTTCTGTGAAACGTGTGTATTTCTTCTATTTGTAACAAAGTTGTGTTTACTAATTACCTGTGCCGTACATTAATGAGTTCAGTGACTCCGGTTCGCGTCAGGTAATGGTTTGAGTATGTGTGATTTCCAGTTCTTTAAAGGGTCGTAATAGTGCTATGTTATAACTACCTATGTTTTTCTTCGTTTTATAGTCTACCAGCTCAAAAGAACGATCACCGAACTTCGCAACGATCATAGCCGGCCCTTCCCAAAGGATATGCAGTTTTTGTGATGTTTTGTTAAGCATTGAAGATTTGTTGTGGGTTCTCACTAGCACCTTATCTCCTATGTTCGGCGTCCATTTCTTTTTGTATCTTTTCTTCCTTTTATTTCTAGTTTCTGCTCGTTTCCTCAGGCGTTCGTAGGCTTCTTGTATTTGCTGGATTTCGTTCATTTCGTCTGTGTTAATTGCTCTTTTTAAGCCTGGTAAAATGCTTTCTGGCGTTTGGTTTAGGTGTAGCTTGACTGGCGCTATACCAGTGTTCGGGTTAATCGTGTTGTTCATAATTTTTTCTATTAGTGGTAGTTGGGTGACCCACGAGGTATGTCTTTTGCGGTATGTTAATATTCGCAGGTAGATGGATAGATCCCTCATCGATCTCTCGCACGGGCTACTTTCCGGGTGGTATGCTGTGGAGTTATATATTTTGATACCTGATGTTCTTATCTTATTTACGAAATGTTTGCCTTTGTGTATGGACGCGTTATCAGCCAAAATGGCGTCCATTTTACCATATTTCGGTATAAAATCGTCCAGAATTTTGCTTGCACAATTTGCGCTTGTTAGCCTCTTCATCGGGTATAATTTAGTGAATTTGGTAAATACGTCCACCATTACGAATATGTACTTCATCCCTGCCGTTCCCGTAGGCATTGGTCCATGAGCATCTATTGTGACGAGAGCTAGTGGTTTGTCGCGTAATATTGATATTGGTGGAGTGTGTTCGTTGCGCCGTTTAGAGATGTGTGTGTAGTTGGGACGAACGTCTGATTTGCAAACCATTTCTGTCGTGTCACTGCGCCATTGTTATTATATACTGTCGTTGGAGATGTATTGCCTGGGTTTTCTTGCCTCGACGTTTGCTGGTTTTCCCTACTGTTCATGTGTTCTGTCCGGTTGTCTGTCACGGCGGGTCGGTTTTCCTGGTAATGTCCGTTATTGGTCCAATTACGGTCTGGTGGATTTTCTCGTGGTATGTCGTTTGTATAGGGTCTCCTAAAAGCATTGTATCTTCTCTCTCTTATTGTGTTCCTGTCGTAGCCGTTTCTCCTTTGCTGTGGTCTTTGTGTACGTACCCAATGTACGTTGTATAGTTGTGGTTCCTGAAAATAGTGGGGATTTTCTCGGGTTTGTCTTTGGTAGCGTGTATTGTAGTTTCTGTGTTCAAAGGCAGGTACATGGTCTCTGTATCGTTCTCTATTCTGGGCGTTGTCATTTCTCCGGGCATTTCCTGTGTTGTATGCCCTGGTCCCACTAAGATTCGGTTCATTGTATACCGGTCTGCCCTCTCGTGGTCCTGTGTTTGAGTCCGTCATCTGTGGTTGCAGTGCCGTCAGAGGTTCGATCGTCTCGTTTATAGTGTTCGGCCTTGCTACTATTAAATGGTTCTTTATATGTTCTGGGAAATGTTTTATCACGAGATTAATGAATTCGTGATCCTCTATCGGCGGGTCAAGCATTTTACTCTGTTGTGCTAGGTCTAGAAAGTAGTCAACCATCTGTGTTCCCTTGTGCAGATATTTCCCTGTATTTATTTTGGTCCGCACAGCATATTGTGTGGCGCTATTCCAATATTTGGTGAGAAAGTTTTGTCGAAACTCTGCATACCTGGTATGGTCACCAACTGCTAATCGAAACCACGTGAGTGATCGTCCCTGTAAGCCTTTCTTAATAATAAGCATTTTGTATTCCTCTGGGGTGTTTTTAAGAGTGAAATATGCTTCTACTTCCATTATATAACGCTTCGCGTTGTACCTTTCATCATTGAATGTTGGCACGGTAATTTCATTTAATAGGTTAAAATGGTAGGGGTATCCTGTATTTGCGCAATTATTGAAAATGCTACCCTGATTCACACTATTACATGTATCTGTGGGGGCTGATGAAGGCGTGTTCTGGCACGAGTTCAACATCCCCTGCCTAACCGGTACGTTCGGAATGTCAGTACTCTGAGGCTGGTCATTTGTTATTCTGAGGTCGTTAATGGCCTCTTTGAGCACTGTCATTTCTCGCGTATGGTTTGCAATGGTTACTTGCATTGACCGGTGAGCTGCGGCCGCCTGCGTCAGAGTTTCTTTAATTATTATGAGTTCAGACTGTGTCTGCTCGTGCCAATCCTTTTGTCTATTTTCTATACTGTCGCAGGTATTTCGCAACTCATCGCTCAACTGGGCATGCACATTATTACTGGTACTAGACATGTTATTTATTCTTTCTTTGATATTTACAATGTCCTGCTGTGCATCATGCATTTCTGTACGCATGTGTAGGAATTCTGCCTGAGTTGTGCCTGTCCTAACCTAATGTTCTCTAGGTGTCTATTTTGTTCTATTAGTTTACTTTCTAACTGGTTTCGTAAAGTTTGTGTTTGTTCTGCTATTTTCTTTTCTAGGGTCTGATTTTGCTCTAATATTTTCGTTTCTAGTCTTTGGGTTTTCTCTCCTAGTTCTCCTAATCTGGTCTCTAGATTCTGACTTTGTTCTTCTAATCTATTTTCTAGGGTCCGGTTCTGCTCTACAATTTTAGTTTCTAGTCTTTGGGTTTGTTCACCTAGTTCTCCTAATCTTGTTTCTATGTTCTGAGTTTGTTCTCCTAATCTAGTTTCTATATTGTTCTGAAATTGTTGGAGCATCTGTTGAATTGTAGTTGTGAGGCTTACTACTGTTGCAGTACTAATGTCTTGTGCTGGGCTGTTCATGTTTTGCTCCTGTGATTGTTCCGCCATTGTTACTTTTGTCGTTCTACCACTTCTCAGTAGCATATACTTATTTACAACTTGGCTGGCCCTATGTCTCTTCTCCTTGTAGAAAGATGTTTAAGGTGTACTTACTCGTGCTGATGTGTTGTTTTTACCTCCTTTGGCTCTGATGGTTGTTACGTCCCTGTTGTCGTGTTGGATGCCCTCGTCCCTGGCGTTCTCCGTTGTCTTGATGTTGAAGTTGTAGTTGTTGCTTCCTGTTGTCGCCGTGGTCGGTCCCCTGGTCGTCGGCGTGCGTCTCCGGTGTCGTGATGCTAGTTGTATATTCCTCGTTGTCGTAGTGCCGAACTTCAGAGTTGGTTTAGGACACGTTGGGTGCCAGTTTGGTGTGGGTTCTTTTTCGGTTCGTTGTCCTATTGTGTGCTTGGTTAGGGATGGAGTGTGAAAGGTTTGACGGTGAGGTGGAAAGGTGGGTGTTTTGTCTAATTGTCGGTGAGCTGGGATCTCTTTCTCAGGGTTCGGTTATGAAAAGTCGTGTTGATCGTCTCTCAGTTCCTTTATTTTTCTTTAGCCTGGCTCTCGTAGCTCTCTTGCTAACACTTGCGTTGTCCTCCTAATTTTCCTTTCCCCTTTACGATGTTTTTACGTTGCTTCGCGAACTCCCTTGTTATTCCCTATATTTGCACTATCTTCAAGACCATAACTCTAAGTCGGACTGCGACATCGGATCCTACTTTTATCGCAATACTCAGTACCAGAGTAACCTTCCAATAACACGTCTTCTCCCCGTCGTCCTCACTAACAGAGTGACGCTCTTTTTGACGCTCTTTTTCCTGTCGTATTTTCAGCTTCTATCCTAGCTTTTCTTTCCTATCACCGCCCATTTTCTAATCCTTTCCTATTTTACGCCTATCACGTGGTTTACTCTACATTTTATTGGCAGGGCTTATTTCTTTAATTTTCTCTTATTGGTCACCTCCGTATGTCTTTCCTATGCAACAGTACTATTCTCCGCCCCTCTGGGTTGTATGACCTCTCAGCGTCATAACGGTATTCTATCATGCTTGGCTGAGTTTTCCTTATCCTTCGCATACCTTACTGGCGTCTTGATGTCGGTTCTATTGTTCTGCTTCCTGCCTTGTCTATGTGCCCCGAAGCAACTCCTGTCCAATTTTTCCTTCATTTATACTATATTGCTATTTCGAATATTCTTTTTAACTTTGTTTCTTATATCATTTATTCCCTTTTTATTCCCATTATGCTTATTTAAGATCTCTACTGTTGTATTAGTTTCTAGTGATCTTTTCCCTCTTGGAACCTGAGGTTTCTGCTTCAAGCCAGCTTCCAACTAAGAGCAGGAACGTTTACTATGACCATGGTACCCGGCTGGATATCTGCATCCTTACTGGTCCACTTGGCTCGCTGCTGAAGGTGATGTAGTTCAGTGTCTTTCAAACTCTTCTGCCTCAAGGACACCCTTATTTAATAATCTGTTCACGGACCTCCATAGTTTGACAACTCAATTTTTATGAACGAGTCAACTTCTGGTTGAATTTTATAATTCGAATTTAAATAATTACTTTGTGTATAATTTAAGATATTTATGGTATATTATTAAAAATTAAAAAATTAAAGTTAAACTAAATAAAATAAACTTGTGAATAAGATATATTTTAAATAAAAATATATATTTTAAATTGTATTTATTAACATTCTTCTTCGTTCTTTTCACTGTGAAATAAACTTTATACAAGTTTGCCTAGCTAGATTTCCATTTAACTTCGGCCATACATCAGTAAAGGTTTGAAATACCACACTCTCTGGATTACCCAAGGACTAATAACACTTGGCACGACAGTTATAAAATCATTTCTTTTTCCATGTAGAGAAACCATTTTTATACATATCCACCACTTGACCATTTCAACAAAGTTAGTATTGGGTTACCACAAAAATCAGTTTATGTGGAAAATACTTGAAACATTGTCCATTGCAAAGTATTAGTGTGATCAACGCAACTGTTTATTATTATTATCACTATCATTATTTATTATTATTATTATTATTATTATTTATATTATTATTATTATTATTATTATTATTATTATTATTATTATTATTATTATTATTATTATTATTATTATTATTATTATTATTATTATTATTATTATTATTATTATTATTATTATTATTATTATTATTATTATTATTATTATTATTATTATTATTATTATTATTATTATTATTATTATTATTATTATTATTATTATTATTATTATTATTATTATTATTATTATTATTATTATTATTATTATTATTATTATTATTATTATTATTATTATTATTATTATTATTATTATTATTATTATTATTATTATTATTATTATTATTATTATTATTATTATTATTATTATTATTATTATTATTATTATTATTATTATTATTATTATTATTATTATTATTATTATTATTATTATTATTATTATTATTATTATTATTATTATTATTATTATTATTATTATTATTATTATTATTATTAT
>CM060951.1:129566197-129600139 GCA_030765055.1 Mantis religiosa
ACCTCATACTTAGCTGGTCCAGAACATTTTGAGACATATCAACAATTCTACGTTTAAATGAATCATTTGATAGTGGGACTGTGTTCAGCTCTTTGGCAGCTGAGTCACCAATCATTATGCTACACATCTTTTTAGCTGCTGGCAATATTAATTCCTCTCCAATGCTATAAGGCTTGCCTATTTTACCAATCAGTAGCGCTACTTCATAAGAAGTGAGTGTTGCTTTTTCACTACTGGTTCCAGCAGTAATTTTTTTCCATTCTATATTTTGTCATCTTCATCTCTTTACTTTTTATTTTAAAATAATCTGGTGTCTTACCGATGCAATCGGATGTTTCGTCTGTAAATGTCTTCGCAGCTTAGCAGGTGTTGACAAATGCAAATCAGCAGACTAGTAACTCTTTAGAACAGTTGGTAACACATTCTGTAATTTATAGGACTTTTTAAGTGAGAAAATATGTGTGCTTCGTCGTAAAGAAAATATAAAGTATCTTTCTTAAAGGTGGTTTCAATCAATCCCGTAATATTTAGCGACCGTGACAGGACAAGATGGATACTTTAAAGAAAGAAAGATCGAGCATGAGAAGATTGTTTACGCGAGCGGCGAACGCATTTGTAGAGAAATTAAGGGACAGGAATTCCACAATGCATGATCTTACCACAAGCTTTAAAATACTGAAAGATAAAGTATACACGAAGACAAGTGAAGATAAGTTGCAGGTTTGTGCCAAACTATCAGAGAGGGTTCTTCGGCGAGAGAGCTGGTTAACAGTTACCCGCCGTCAGCAGAAAACTATCCCAAGGCCGTTTGAACAGCTGAGAATTAGATTTGCACGTGACGAGCTTTTAATCGACTTTTGTGTGAGAGCTATTGCAATTAGTACTCTAAAAGGTTTCGATGCCTGAAGTATCCTTTATGATACACTTGGAACTCAGCTGAGAGCACTAGAAACGTTAGGTAACAGCTAACATATATGCCGCTATGCTCTATCCATTAGTTGAGTCTGCGTTACCAGATGAAACTTTAAAGGCATGGGGAAGATTACAGGCTCAAGAAAAAGGAGACCCTTCTGACAATCTGGAAGCATTGTTGACTTCTTTGCGCCAGGAAGTCGAGCAGAAAGACTACTTATAGCGCATTCTAGTTTTTACTACGGTAAGTCTCGCGATATATGAATCAAAATAAAATGCCCACAGCAACAGCTTTGCATGCAACAGGAAGCAAGGAATTGGTGAAAATGTGTATTTGGTGCACAAAAGGTTCTCATGCATCTCAAGATTGCTTTAAGGCAAAGGAAATGAATCACAGTAAAAAGGTAGATCTTTTAAAGGAAAAGAATGCTCGTTTTAATTGTTTTAAGATGGCGCATAGATCAAAGGACTGCAGAACTGCGGTGAAGTGTTTATTATACTGCAAGAAGCATCTGGAAATATACAGCCAGTCAGCACCAAATGCATGGTATGGCATGGCAGAAGCATCAAGTCATAATGTGTCCAATGTTAGACCAGTCCAAAGAGCATGAAGAGGAAGCAAATGAGGTGCAGAAAACTCATACGTTAAGAGAAATGAAAATTGGAACAGTTTTGTTAGCAACAGATGTAAGGAAATCCTTTGGAGATTTCCTCCAGAGAAACAAAGGAACTGAGTAAGTGCGATGCCACACCAACAACAGTACCAGATTTTGAGTGACAAGGATGTGAAAAGAACCCGACTGGGTAGAAAGGTGAAAATTCCTGAAAGTTTGGACCTATAATGAAAAATTTTTGTTGAGGAAGTTTGGAATTGTAATGCACATTAATGTTAGTCAGCTATTTAAAGTTGTGTTGCAATTCAAAAGGCAAGGTTTTAAATTGCAAGTTGGGAGGATGCTGACAAATGCAAATTACTAGACTAGAAACTCTTAAGAGCAGCTGGTACATTCTGTAATTTATAGGACTTATTTTGTTGGTCATGTTGTTGTTGTTTAGTGAGAAAATATGTGCTCCGTCGTAAACAAAATATAAAGGATCTTTCTTAAAGGTGGTTTTAATCGATCCCGTAACAGCAGGATTCATTGCGTTATTGTACAGTACAACATAACACAAAAAAGCATTGAGGTTTTTGTTCATCTTCAGTTCCAGCTCGAACTTCGAAACTTAAATCTTCTTCGCTGAATTTTCTCCGTTTTACTTTTCACAGATCGGCAGAAGAGCAACTAATTAAAGTAGTAGGCTCACTACTACAACTTGCCTCTTGATTGCCAGTTATTGTACGCATACGTTTAATTGATCCTGTCTGTAACCAACGATTCATTTTGAATGAGGCGAATAAATTCTCACGACTCAAAATTATACACTTTCCTAACAAACACTATCATCACTGGCTTCAACGTTGCGAGAACGACTGGTTTGTTGTGCGTGCGTGTGTGTAGCCGGTGCCAGTGACAGGGCTGACTCAGACCTGCGCGCTCAGACTTCACCCACGCCGCAGCTAACCTCTCAGGCTCAGTAGGGTTGCGTCGCTGCTGTTATATGCTGCACTACACACTCCCGACTGTTACGCTGATTGCACCTCTCAGCTGCATTACATCATTACGATATAGCTGCATAAAAAGTGTTAAGTAAAATGTATGTAGTTGGGCACCAAGCAGATAAGTGACTTAGTAAATACAATTCTACTTTTCTATAGTTTTAATTCAACACTATAACTTGACTTAAGGAACCCCGTCGCGGACCAACTCCAACATCCCCTCGCGGACCACCGGGGGTCCGCGGACCATACTTTGAGAAACACTGATGTAGATAATCACCTGACCATCTGGACCAGAATTCCTGTAACTGTTGCTGCAATATCTCCCACCTGGTTAGCAAACTAAGTTTCACACTGCCGAAATCTGGCTGAGGTAGGCTGGTAAGAGGAATATCAATCAAGAAATGACCAGAAATTTGAACTTTCAGATCATTTGGACCAGAAGAGAGAGTACATAGCATTATATCACAAATGAGAGATGCTAACATAATTGTAAGTGGAGTGCGGCGTATCAGTAAGAAAAACGATGAGAATTAACAGTGAACTCGACTGGCTGTGCTCAACTAAAGACTGTGTATTCGTAGATGGAAACTTCTGGCTTCAAGATTTTGACTTTGCTAAGGATGGCGTTCATCTTAATCGCACAGGAGCTTACAAATTCGGGGAGCTGCTAAACCAGGATATTTCTTCAGTATTTAAGGGAAACTGATGTGTGATTTGGTGGATGCAGAGAAACCAGATAACTTTGTTCAACCAACTGCAAAGTGGCTAAAGGAGTCCTTTATAAACAAGGTATGGAAAGTGCAGGCTTCTAAACCAAATAGGAAAGAGGAGGGAAATATATCACGAAAAGATACTGCACCTGCCCAAACAACTCGAGGTCCGTTCTTGAATATCTATCATCAAAACACACAAAGTATTAGAAATAAATTATTAAATATTGTGGTTATGATAGAAAATAATAATTATGATGTTATATGCTTCACAGAGTATTGGCTTAGTGAAACTGAGCTTAAAGTAATACACTTACCCAATTATTCATTAACTTCATATTACTGTGGGTCCTCAATGAAAAACGGTGGCTCCTTTTTTTTAATCTACGTCCTCCAACGTTAAGTCATATTGGACAATGAATGGAATGGGTGAAATGATGCTCAAATGAGCCAAGGATCCAGAGAGCTTAGAGTTACCCAACATTCATCTTTCAGGATAAGGGAAAACCCCGGAAAAAACCTCATCCAAGTAACTCGCCCTGACCGAGATTCGAACTCGGGACCTCTTGAACGTGAGGCAGACATGCTACCACCACGCTACCGAGGTGGGCTGGCGGCTCTTGCATATTTGTCAGGGATAGTATTGCCTCTAAAGAAGTGACCAAATATCATACCATCTGTATTGATACCCACTTTGAGGCATGTATGGTGGAAATAGTTGAGTTTAACATTAAAATTGTGTGTATCTATAGAACCCCCGATGTAAATATACACTTGTTTTATAAAATATATGAGAAATAATAGAAGGGATAGCAAATAGAACAAATATTTTAATAGTAGGTGACTAGAACCTAGACTTCACCCCAGGGAAGCTGGACAAAAAATTACATCAGAGTCCTTAATACCGGGTTCTCGGATCGCTTTGCACAAGAGTTTACAGTAGTTAAAAATACTCAGAAGAAACGTAAACAACATGTCAGTGAATACAAAATTGGGAGGGTATGTAATATCGACGGTATAGACACTCTAAATTCACTGCTAATGAATGAAAACTGGTAAAATGTCTACAAGGAAAATGATACAAATCTAGCCTGTGAGTCATTTATAAAAATAATGCAGTACTACATTAATTTGGCTATGCCAAATCAGCGACTAAAAGTAAATAAGAACTCTGATAAATCTTGGGTTACTTTAGGTATAAAAAAGTCCTCAGAAAGATTAAATCTAAATAGATTGTTTAAAAATAGTAAGTGTGATAATTTTAAAGCCTATTTCTTTAATTAAAAAAATATATATAAAGTCATAAAAATGCTGCTAAAAATGCCATAACTATAATATTATTAATTCATCTGAAAATAAATCTAAAGCAATGTGGAAGGTGGCAAAAAATGAGATGGGGCTAAAGAACATAAAAAAAAACACACCAGCTTAAAACTAAATCAGGCAAAATGTACTCTAAACCATGTGAAGTAGCGTACAAATTCAATGAATATTTTGTTAGAATTGCCAATAAACTGCAACAACAAAGTTCAAAAATGTGGTCCCCTGATGGTATTCCTTCTTCAACCAGTTCAATGTTCATTTATCCAGTAGATATTTGTGAGTCGGAAACTGTAATAAAAAGCTTAAAATCCAAATATACAAGTGGAGTAGATGACATACCTGATATTATTTGGAAAAGATGTAGCGAAAATGTTGTTAAACCCCTATGTCACATAAATATGTCACTATCATTTGGCACCTTTTCACACTGCTTGAAAACAGTTAAAGTAATCCCAGTCTTTAAGAAAGGGGAAAAATCAAATGTGGAAAACTATAGGCCAGTAGTATCATTACTATGCTCAGTTTCAAAACTCTTTGAAAAAGTAATGCTAAACCGACTGGTCTCATTCTTCAATAAACATAATATCCTAAGCTCAGCACAACATGGATTTATAAACGAGAAATCAACAGAGACAGCAATTCATGTTTTTTTAATTCGAGTTTACAAACCAACAGATCAAAGGGAGCATAATATTGGTCTGTTCCTAGATTTATCTAAGGCCTTCGACTTGGTAGACCATAAAATACTTATTCAAAAACTGGAATGCCATGGTATCAGGGGAATTGCAAGAGATTGGTTCCATTCATACCTCAGCAATCGAACACAATTTGTTGAAATAGTCGAAACGAACATTCAAGTACTTATGAGGCCTCAATGTGGGTGTTCCTCAAGGGTTCTGTACTTGGTCCCCTATTATTTTTTACTTTATATAAATTATTTACCCAATCAAGTTAAAGACTTTCAAATAACTCTTTTGCGGGCGACACTAATCTTTCTTTCAGCGGGGACAAAATACAAGTAGCCAGTAATATAAGGGAATCAGTAAAGCAATTACAGTGTTGGTTTCTCAAAAGTAAGCTAGTGATTAACAAAGAAAAGACTCAAGCTATATCTTTTAGACATCAAAGGAATACAAATTCGTACCAACTGTCTATACAACTTGAAAATAAAACTATTACCTACGCAAACAATATTAAATTCTTAGGAGTATGAATTGATCAATATCTGCTTTGGAGCACGCATATTGAGAAGCTGACCTCGAAGTTGAGTCAAATATGTTTTGCCCTCAAAATAATAAGGGAGAGGGTAAGTCAAAAGACGTTGAGAAGCCTGTACTTTGCATATTTTCACAGCCTATAAAATATAAAATCATATTCTGGGGTAAAAGCTCTGATGCTATCTTCAAATGCAGAAAAGGACAATTAGAATCATCACATATAAGAAATCATACTTATCCTGTAAAGCATTGTTCACATCATTAAAGATATTACCATTTATATTTTAGAAATCTTAATACACACTCAGAAAAATCTCATATCATTTCAATTAAACAAAGATAAGCATAATTATGACACAAGAAATAATCAGCAGTTAAGCAGTATAAGCCATAACACAGCATTATTTCAACAAAGCACATTATATAACTCTACTAAGCTATATAACAGTCTGCCACAAACATTGAAAGCAATTAGGTGTTCCAAGAAGTTTAAACACAGTATAGTATCTCTATTGCAAGAACATTGCTTTTACAGTGTAGAGGAATATTTAGAGGCCTCAAATTCATATATATAATCACTGTACATCTGGATATATTGGATACAGCTCCTGACTCCCGATTCACTTCAAGATATATTTTTCTTTGTAATATTGTAGTATCTTTTATTGTAAATGCATCATCTTGATTTTCATTAACATTGTAAATATTTTGATTTTTCTTTAACATTGTAAATAATTTTATTTATCTAGTTATGTAACTTACACAATTTGACGTGTCCTATATCATGTATGTGATCTCTAGGAATGAATAAATTGATTTGATTTGATTATGAATGAAGCAGTAAAGCCATAACACATTAACACTTTTGATGAGTACAAGGGAATCTCTTGAAATACATGTGGATCAGCCAGAGCCCAAACTCTACAATTGTATTATAAATAAACTACAACACTGGTAACCAACTTCACTTATCCGTTTTTTAAAATTGTTGAATCCTCCGGGCCAGTTTTGTGATGTTTTCATCACAGCCTCAGCCAGTAAACAATGGATTAATACTGACTGATTAACTTGCTCGGTCACTGCCATTTGGTGATGGATAGTTCACTATCGTGCTGCCATTTACTGGGGACAAAACAAACTTAATGTCCAAATTTATTGGCAATATTTCAAAATTTATCAAGCAATTTTTATTTTTCAAAATAAATATTTTTGCCCAAACCATTAAATCTATCGGTCCATTCAGCCGTTTTCATAATTTAACTTCTGGATCTATTTCATGGTTAAATGACCAAAAATGATCTGCTACTGCTGAATTATCAATCTGTTGTTGGGTATTCACTACTGTGATATACACCAAATTAAATATCTGCTCCAAAGTATAATTATTTATTGATACCAGCAATTCGCATTACATAAGATAGTGGGTCGGGATAGTGCGTCTTTGCAGGAGTTAAAATTGCTTTCTAGTTCCGAAGACCACTGTACTGGCTGTACTGACGGAGATCCTTTAAGATTGGATATACCTGCATTAAGTGGGGCCTGGTGTTCGGAAGCCGATAGCAAGAACCGACGATAGAAATTGATCACTCCCATGAATCGTCTGAGGTCCCACGCAGCCTTTGGTATGGGAAGTTCTGCAACGCTGCGATGCGGTCATGTAAAGGACGTGTACCTTCGGCTGCAACCTCATGCCCTAGGAACTTCACTCTTTGAGCTTCTAGAACGCTTTTTCGAACGTTGATTAGGATGCCATAATCGGAGAGCCGGCGAGAAAGAGTTCTCAGATGGCGTTCGTGCTCTTCAGTGCTTTTGGAGAACACTAAGATGTCGTCGATATAAGGGAAAGTAAAGTCAAGGTCTATGAGTACTTCATCTATGAACCTTTGGAAGGTCTATCCAGCTTTGCGCAGTCCAAAAGACATAAATGGAAACTCGAAGAGCCCGAAGGGCGTAATTATGGCAGTTTTTTGTATGTCATTGGGATTGGCGGGATTCTGCGTGTAGGTTTTCACGAGATCCACGACGGAAAAGATTGAGCATCCACGGAGCTGGCGACTGAAGTCATGGATGTGACGTGGGGGATACCTGTCTGGTATTGGCCGGGAGTTGAGTGCACGATAGTCTCCGCAGGAGCGTCATCCGTCGTCCTTCTTTGGTACTAGATGGAGTGACGAGGCCCATGGTCCCGCTGAGCGTCGTGCTGTGCCACCTTTGAGCATGGTATCGAATTCGTTCTTCGCAATGCGGAGGCGATCTGGTGATAGGCAACGTTGTCTGCATGGGAGTGGTGGTCCTGGTATGGTCCGGAACACATACACTGTGTTGTGGCGTATCCCACTAGGCGTTCCGGCCGGTCGGGTTAGGTCAGGAAACCCTTCAACGATGTTGTGATAAGAGGACAGGGCGTTTATGGATTTCACATTGGGTTGTGCCATGGATGCCGGGCGAGCGGTTACGGATAGGCCTGTGACACCATCGACTACGCGCTTGTTATGACAGTCAGGAAGAAGATAGGAAAATTAAGTCTGACTCGATGATTGGAATAGCAACGTCAACGATAACAAATTTCCAAGAGAAATCTCGTCGCAGTCCAAGATCCAGCTTTAAACTCAAAATGCCAAGTTCGTAGTCCATTTACTGGCAACGACCTTTTAACAGGTGTCCAGGGAAACAGCATAAGTCTACAAGAAATCTGCGGCTCGTGCTACGGTCTGTGACAAAGAGGCGGCTTCCACTTATGGGACAATCGTTCACCGCCATTAGAGGTTTGCCTTTGGAGTTTGACGTGAAGTTGCACGGAGAGACACATTTCTGGGCTTTGTTGCGGAAGCGTTGAGGGTACCAACATGCATCGGCGTTGTCATTAGTGATGTCCGCCTGTTCTGGGAGCAATGTTGTCGGCCTCGTGAACCTGATCGGGACCGAAGAGATGGTTGTAAAGCCATTTGTTGGCTTAATTGATTCAAACGTTTAGAAGCTCGCTTATTTCACTGTTTTGATTTTCCGAATTTATAGCTTGGAAGGTGGAGTGCCACGGGAGTGGCGGTGTTATTTCCAGAATTTTGTCTGCCGAGGTGGCGACATTGTCCACCGGAATTTCTGTTTGTAGAATAGCCTGTACTTACTAGGAAGATGCCGGATCCATAGTTGTCTCAGGAGGTTGTCCTGGATCTGAACAGTTCTGGCTAATGAGCGAAGATGACGGAGGAAATGGGAAGGATTTCTGTCCCCAAGTTCTTGTTCCATAAGGAATTGCCACACTTGCTGTTCTTTGGGCAGTGATAACGACAGACGAGATCAGTTTATAAATATAAATACGCATCTTGAACTGGAGGATTGATTGATTACAGATGGGCATGTAGAAGATTCTGTTATGTCAGTTCTGTATACATTCACAATGCTAAAGCGGTAATCTCTCTGTATAAGTAAAACATTATAATTTAAGTGTAAATATATTAGTTTCTATCTGCACATTTCACTAAACCTTTGAGCAGTGCCATGGTGTGCATGTTTGCCTCATCTGAAGAGCCCAATCTAGCTGGGATGAGTTATCTGATTAAGATTATTCGGGGATTTTGCTTTATCTTGGGAATAGAAAAGTCAGTAATTGTGCCCTGGGCTCCCCTGAGTATTTATTTCATCCTATTATTCATTGTCCTATATGATCTAACTATTTCAAGGACATTAAGATACAAGAAATTGTCCGCAAAGCAGACCAAAATGTTTCTACCCCCTCATTATTTCCTAATTCTCTTATTTATTATGCATTTAGAGCTAAATCCCTTAACCCATGAGTGGTCGTGTGGGGTGTTCAGAACACCCCAGTCAACCTTATCTATGTATTATGACATAATGGATAGAAATGTCGTTTCATGATCTTTGGCACCTTTCTAGGAGACTTCCATTATTGATTCTAGTTTTACTCAAGGCTCGCACATTTATCAAGAAAATATTTGATCCTACTTGAAATTCTTTAACAAAATTTACAAGACGAGTAAGACTTGCTTTAGCTACTGCTCGTGCTGTAATTAATTTCCTCTTAATTTGACCATCCATGTTGATAGTTACAAATAACCTTTTACTATACCAGAAGAGAAATCACACGAATCTAGGTGATGAGATGAGACAATCAATAGGAATGTATATGTAAGAATGAAATTAAAAAAAGAGGATACAAATTGCAACGGTTATATATATATAGTCACCCAATTAGCGGAAAGCACAACCAACGACAGCTGAGTAAGGGGCCAGAGGCAGTCAAGCCACACCCAAACATTAGTCTCTGTCACTAACTGAGGGGATGATTAGGGAAATGGCACTTGTCGCTCGCTGCCTCTTCCCCCCTTCCACTGCCATCTGGAACCTTCGCGGTGATTCACGGAGCTTAAAGTTACCGGACATTCGTATTTCAGGATAGGTGAAAACCCCGGAAAAAACCTTATCCACGTAACTTTCCCTGACCGAGATTTGAACTCGGGACCTCTTGAACGTGACGCAGACACGCTACCATCTATGCCATCGAAGCTGGCAAAGTTACGGATCTCGCTTAAATTTCGTGCATTTGAGAAGTGAACTGACCGCTGTATATTCACATTCTAAATTTTGTAACAATATGAGTGTTCTCTATCGGTACTTATGATCTCAAGGTTTAGACTTCGTTTTTCTGAAACCCACAAGCTGAACGCATTAATTTGAACGATACTGCAACGAGTTGTTCAACATAGACATCCTTTCCTACAATGAAAAGGATTAAACGCTATTCGCGGGATTCACTAGGTCAAGTGAGAATGTCTGCTTTTCACTGTTAAAAGCAAATAAAATAGCTTGTTCTAAACAATGATGTGCAAGCAAATATTGTTCTATAGCCTCATAGACATCTTTGCTACCAAGAAGTGGAGGTAAAAGTTGCACTACAAGAAGTAAGTTAAGGCACTACTAATAGCACTAGCAGTAGCAGTAGTGATAAAAGTAGTAGTAGTAGTAGTAGTAGAAGTAGTAGTAGTAGTAATAGTAGTAGTAGTAGTAGTAGTAGTAATAATAGTAGTAGTAGTAGTAGTAGTAGTAGTAGTAGTAGTAGTAGTAGTAGTAGTAGTAGTAGTACAGTATTCGTGCGGCGGCGGCGTTGACGGCAGTGGTGGCGGCGGCGATGGCGGCGGCGATGGCGGTGGCGGTGGTGATTTTAAGTTTGCGTTTTCTCGAATGTGTGAGTCACACTACGCCATTGGTATTTAGCCATATTTTCTGGCTATGTTAGGTTTTTAAGTCTGTGGTGGAGATCCTTTTAACACTGCTAGAAGATTTATAACGTTTTGAGGGTATTTGGTGATACCTTACAGTAATTTTACCTGTGTTAGAGGAATTGAAGTTGCTTTTCGTGACCACTTATCTCGGTTTGTAGACATTTTTTTTAATATGTATATGTTTTCCAACAATTTTTTATTCCTTGTTACATTTGATACTGTTTTCATGCTCATTAATGCTTTTTCAGGAATTTGTCGCATTTTACAGTATTCTCATGTAGTCTGGCATATTTTGATACTTTCAAGGTCCTCTATTTCAGTGATTTATTTTGCTTTTCACAGTCAAGTTGTATCCTTTTGTAATTTTATGATGGTTTCATGTGCGTATGTTGGTGCCAGACAGATGCTTGCTCAAAGTAATGACCGCAGGAGGGCTGTTTGGTCAATAGGTCGTTCATCATACGTTCTAGGCAGCTACAGAAGTGGAACGACTCTTTGAACCTGAAATTGTTATCTACTTCCGCCTGTGGCTCGTATCTCCTGTGGTTACTTCATGGGCGCTGATGACCACTGTAGTTGAGCGCCCTTATACACATCATCATTCATTCATTGGTTACTTCACTCCTAGGCACTATAGGCACTACAGAACTATATAAGTTGCAGTGCTCGAAGTGCCCTTCTGGATGTGTAACCTGCACCTTAAATTTCGTTTTCGAGTTATGTTGTTCAAATTCAAGCAGATACATTCACGTACCTTTAGACTTATTTGTAAAACCCTGGAAGAAATACTGCCTTTGTACTTCAAAGCAGATCTTAATAGCCGAGCATGGCTAAACAGTCCTAGTCATTGTGTCGATACGTCGGACGTGTTTTACGAGGAGAGCGTTTCGAGAAAATTCAATTTGAAGTGTCAGTCAATGTTTGAGCAGAGTATAATAATTAAAGAATTTCGATTTAACTTTATAATGACTAGGAAATGAGAGGAAGCAGTTTGAGAAGTTTTAAGGATAAGTTTCCGAGGGTGGAAAGTTAATTAAGTCCAACCCGCTGCAAAAATAAACAGTACGAGAATTTCTGATAAGTCACTGTGCGTGAAAACAACCGTAGAAAAATGTCATGCGGTCAGAATAACCAAGGCCTGGCTTGTGGCTCTTCTGTGAAAACGCGGAAAAGCAAAAATAGAAACCATTTTTAAGCATTTCTTTGGAACGTGCTTAGATAGTCCTTTAAAGCACCAAAATACCTGAAATAAACCACATGCCTGAAAATCTTTTATCTGTATTTCCGTATTTGTGACCGAGCCAGGTGGCTCAAATGGAAAGCTTGGGGCCAGCATTCGAGAGATCCCTAGTATGATACCCGGTGGCCCAAAAATTTGACCAGAGATTAATTGAGAGTCTCCATGATTACTAAGTGATTTTTGGATCGGATCTTTTCCTTTGTGTAACTTACCACCCATCCATTTCATTTCACTTTCATTTCAATTAGGTCTTTTGAAGACGATGGGCTAATGTGGAACTTTGCACACTGTAACTGCTGTTCTCAGCTTATAGTCGCCTCCGTAATAGGGCAGGTCGATGTCGAACCTCGTGCGGCTAGCGGCGAATCCTGGCGCCAGGGTAAATCTAAGCTCACGTTAGGGACACTCAGGCTGGCTGAATTACCCGCAGAGCCTTACAACCTCATCCTTCCTCCCAGGACCCTGATATACCGTACGCTCCTGTCTGACGTGCTTTACGTAAAGCACATCCTGATCCTGCCTGTAGGTTCATTGTGCAATCCCCTCCACTTCTAATTAAATACTTTTCTGTTTATCCACTTGCGACAGTGGACAAAATTTTTCTGAAATTTTTCTGTTTTGTTAAAATAGTTGATATCACCATCTTAAACACACTATTATCTTATTCGTCTTCTTCTCCTGGTGCTTTCTTTGCCCCCTATCTAGAGAGAGTACTACTCCACACAAAAATTGATTTCACTATAATACCCGTTATAGGTCCTACAAACGCTAAACAAAGTCGGAGAGATCCATGTGTGAGTGAAAGAGAGAAACAGGGGAGAGGAGACCACCATCTTCCAAGGATGTAATACCAAGGTTTTCAGGAAAATCACATTCAGATGCCAAATTATTCTTTACATAAAACAGTTCTTTGCTATTTATTTCCTCAAAAATGATTCTAACGATTCCGGTTTACATAAATACACATGCTAAAGATATTTAAATAGCCAATAAAAGATAACCGGAAATCTTTGAATTTCTTTTGAGTAGAGAAAGTATTGTGAGTATCCATATAAGATATATATGCATGTAGGTATATATCTATGTAATTATGTTGTATTTATGAAATATCTTGATCTAAAAGAGACTGAACCGATTACCACTAAACTTGGTATATCAAATTCCTCTACCCCCCTCTTAAAAATTCATGACATCATAATTATTTTCATCGAAATTAGAGAAGGATTCAAGCGGGTATAAAACAAAAAGTCAGAATCTGTCACTTAATATCATAACAAGGGAGTGGATAGTTATGTGCTGAAAACTGTAAAATATTTTATTTCTTATGTAGGAAAAAAAGTAAATATGCATAAAAATGCAAAAATATTTTGTTTCAATATTACACAACTACAAATACTTATGCTAAAAATCACTCACCAATCATGCTGAGACAGTGATGAATTGAAACAGCTCGCTGTTGCAGTGAACAGTTTCTACAAGTTTTCCATCACAAACCGATGTCGGTTGCTTCGAAACAATGCACGATACCACGATAAAGACCTTTCAACATAACAAAATGATAAACTTGCATATTTTATCAAAGGAATGTCACTTGCACACTCATTTTTAATTTTACCGTCTAATTTCCCTTCTAAAACCTTGGCAATTTTACACATAGTACGAAATCCACAATTTTTTTTCTATCACACTTTTAAATTTCTGTTTAATAGTTTCCACTTTTGGACCTTTAACAAAATTAATTTTTTTATCAATATCAAACTCTTCATTAACTGTCCCAGTTAAGAAGCTGGTTGATATTTCTAATTTTTATAGAAGGAAAAATTTGCAGATATGTAAGGCAATTCATTTTTCTATATACTGTCGTTGAGTAAGTTCTGAAGAATTTCAGTTAAAGAAACGTCATCCTTATTTAGTTCATCAATCACTGATTTAACATTTTCAAAACTTTTTGCATAATACACAGCTGCTTCCAACAATGGCCGCCAAAAAAATTACTATAGTGGAAGTGAAAGATCTGGATTTTTGGTTCTGCATAAATCAATTCTTGTTGGTACTTTCGCAAACACCTTTTCGTCATTTGAGATCAATTTGTCCACTTTAGGATACAATGTACGTATGTGCTCACATACTCTGTGTAAACCATGTAATAGATAAGTTACGTATATCATATGTGGGAAGCTTGCAGAAAGATCTTCGGCTGCTTTCTTCATATATGGAGCAGCATCTGTGAGAAAGAGTAAAACACTATCAAATTTAACCCCATTCGGTCATAACAGCTGCAGAGATTCATTGAATAAGCGAGCTTTTGTTACATGATTTGATGCTGATATTTCTTTGCCTGCTAACAGAAAACACTGCTTGGAAGCTAATTCATTTTTTTCTAGCACACCTACCACATTTCCCACTTTCCTGCCGCTGGAGTCGGTGATTCATCAATGCTTACCCATATATTTTTATTTTCACATTCTGTTCTGATCTTTATTAGAATGTTTTCGTAACAGGTAGGCACATACAGTTTTCTTAATGTTGATTCTTCTGGTGTTTGAGACTTTGTGTATTTCATAAGAAAATTTCTGAGCTCTGGACTTTCCAATTTTGTAAAAGAATATCACACGACAGAAAAGTTTTACATAAATCTGCATAAAATTCTGGACATTTTGAAATTATAATATGTGAAGTCTGTGAAGAGAAAGCTGCTTCACCTAAAAGAGCTTGTCTAGAACTTGTACCAGAAGCGGCAATTGTATGTTTATTATACCTACTAAGTGCTGCAAGACGTGCGAACGCTGGTCTGCATTTACTTACTGCTTTCCCACATTTTTGGCAGAATAGAATTCTTCCATCATTGGTAAAGATGCCACTGAATTCAGCAACATATTGTTGCAAACAATAGTGAATACTCGACTTTACTTTCAGCAGCATATCAGAAATCACTTCACTTAAGAACCTGTACTGTATAAATACTCTGCTTCACAAGACTAAAGCAGTGATTGAAGACAGTTGCGTACCTTGCGTCAGCCCCCCACATCATAAAATAAGGGATTCCCCTTTCAGATAGCAAGGCAGCACATGTAGTGGAGGTCATTCACTACGCAATACATTTGGGAATGAAGTTCATTCAAATTGTTTTCTCATAATATGATAATGTACAACTTTTCTTTTCTGCTAAATTTAAAAATTATAAGAAAGAAAAGTGACAAATTATGTGTTTTAGCAAAATTACTTAAACAATTTATTTACATAGAAATATATTTGTTTCCATAAAAGTCCACTCCCTAATCATAACCATACCTTTTCTCTAACTTTTTGTATGTTTTGTTATACTTGCCGCAAAACATCTAGCAATGTGAAAATTTTAATGATAGTTCAAAAGCATGTTACCTACCGGGTGACTGCATGTCTGGGGAAAATATCCGTAGCTACTTTACTATGCATTGGACCACACTTCGCTGAAATTCATACCTGCAATCCCTTCCCTTCTATTACATGGCACATATCATACACTTTGACACTACTGCCACAACTTTCTGCACCATTAAGCTGAGTAAGAATTTTCTCTATGTGATTTGCTACTTCATCTTTTTTTCGAAATAGTACTTTTCAATTTCTTCAATATGTTAACATGCATTTATCCTTTCTGGCTTTCAAATTTCTGAAATCGCTGGAGAAACAATGTTCAACATCTTTTGCATTAAAAGTTGCAATCTGAGGCGGTGCAGGGTTCGTTGCACGAGATCGTCGCCAGCGTTTTTTTACTGGTAACCACAGTCCTTACCTTGCTGTCCTTAGGGTAAGCATCTGGTAATTCCTGTGTTCGATGATGTTCCCCAGCTGGCAAGTTAGTGTGAAGGAATAATTACTTTTGATCATTAATCTATTTACTGCTGACAGATAAATTTTGTACCTTACGCTGAATAATGCATTCAACAAAATCATCTATTTGTTATATGAGTTTGGAAACTTCATGTTTCTTCACAGGAGTTTAAAATGGCCTGCTTCATCCACGTGTTTTGAGAACTGTCCAATCAGAAGGAAGTGAAACGCTGAACTTAATCTACATTGGCTACTCATTCATTTAGACTATTCAAGCTTTTGTGAAACTCGGTGAACATGCACTTTCATTTTTCATTTCCGCCTCTTGTTTGATGAAATTGTGTACATTTGCAATTATATCCCTGCTCTGATTGTGCAATACTTTACCACTTTTAAAATGTGGGAGTCGTTATAGTCACATATAAAATATAAGTATTGCAAACACAACTCAAGGAAAACTTTCGATGCGGACTGTATGTGGTACAGCTGTGAGTAGGTGCAAGTATCATATCAGTAGTATAGTAAACAACAATCAATCCCCAGACTGGTCTCCTGGATTGACGGTCACAGCTGCAAGCCTAAAAGTTTTACGTTAACTGTACTTTCAAATATTAACAGAAGTTTTCAAACAGGTAGATTAAATCAGCATTTACAACACTACTGTATAACTGGATAGGACCACGAATATGTGCATCTGTATTATTGCAGTCACAGAATATCCGCTTATGCTGTTCTTCTTTTATGAAGCGAAAGAAACTTGAAAACGGAAGCAAGTTAGGCGGACAATGGCCAAGGTTTCCCTCTTTTCGCATATCTTCACCGTCTTGCTTTCAAGATTCCCTCAAACTTCTGTTCGATATACTGAAAAACAACTAAATTAAAATTAAAATTGATGTACTTAAAATGGAATAAACGATATGATCAAAGCCTTATTTTGAAAGCTCCTCGGAGAACAGAAAATGAGAAGTGTAAAAATGAAGGACGGAAATAATAAGCAATAAAATAAAGAATTTTCTTGTGATTTTCACCGTTATACAAAACAAAATAGGTTAACTTTGAGTGACATTTTATTTTCCATCCTTGTTGCTACTTGTTTACTTTCTGTAAACGGAAACAGAAACGTTGTTTTCTATTAAAACCTCAAGGAATAACTTTATTCCAGATGTCAAACTCTAAAATGCATTAAAACCTCGTATTAGCTAACATGAACGTCCTAATAACCACCTGACTTCAAAAATGTAAAACAGTACACTCGGTGGCAGAATTATTAATATTATCATTTTTTTCGCGCCACTTCAACTGGAAACTCGTTTTATTGCTCTTTTATTTGACTCCAAGCTCGTGTGAGATAAAAAGCAACATCAAAGTGTGCGTGTACACGTAGGCGCTCTGAGGGTGGCGCTCTGTTCGCGACCCCGGGGGAGCAGTAGCTAGACGCTCCATTTGCTTGATTAAAGCGCTTCATTACGTAACAAGTGAAGACCTTGTATGGCTGGTCCATCCTCCAGTAACACTTTAGTAAACACAAACTTTGTTCCAAAAATAATAAAGATATATTGGAACTCCGAATTGTACTTTCAGCCTCGACTACAATACTGGCAGCGTATTTCAGAGATGGGTACAAACTGTAAACAGCCATAGTCATGTGTTTATTCCAGCGTAATATGTACTGCGGTAAGTTTGCGCTGCATTGCCGCCAACTCCATCATAAAACTAGCCACAACTAGCCACTCACATGACTCTCTGCAATCATTCTATACAACTTATTCTTAAACAAAGGCTTGATCTTTTATCTTTTGCATGTTAATCAAGATACACTTAGTATAATATATTCTCTTGTAATTACAGTGAGAACTGGAGTATACGGTAGGCTTAAGCGATATAAAATCTTTCATATCTGGTCACTAGGCTTTTGAAATTACGTTCTTCCTGCATGGCTAGGAAATGAACATTTGATGTCTACTATCTCGTGACTTTCTTTACTTTTCTACAAACTATTTTTACAAGCGCTTATGCATCTATATACATGTTAATCCAGATAAACATCTGTAACAATTATTTTGCTGCACATTTTTAGGTACTAGGGGAACAAGGGAATGCAGCAAGCGTAAGTGATAATCAAATTTTTAAGAGCTGATGGCTATGTGAATGTTTTTAAACTCCGTCTTCTTCACTTGGCCTGGATATAAGAAACGAATGACTTCCTATTTGAGAAAAATTATATTAACAATTCAAACAATAGCAAGGAATATCTAAAAATCTTGTTTTCAAAAGAAGCTATTACAGAAACTGTGTGCTTTAACTAACTTTAGTTCTTTGTGTAATAACATTTTGCTTATCTCTTACGGTTTAACAACTGTGTAAGAAGCATCCAGAACAAACAGCATCTCAGGAATTTTCCAGAAAATTCTAGAAATACGAATAGACTTCATTTGTCAGAATAATAGTTAAAATCATATGGCATTTTAATCAAATTTGTCAGAGTCTGTTCCAGAAAATCCGAGAAATACGAGTATGCTTCGTTTGTCAGAATAACATTTAAAATTATATGGCATTTTAACCCTTCATTACGCGATTTTTTTAAATATCCTCCTATAAATATCTTTCTGTTTAAAATTGATCACAGAAACCAGGAAAAATAGTAAAAAAAATATTTGTTTAATTTTTTATAGAATTTTAACCTTTTTTTTGTCACTTTGCATATTTGCAAAACCGTGCATTTAGGTCAACATAGTGAGGTACATAGAGCACAACAAAACTTAACATACTGAGACACAAAACTGGATGAAATTACTGGCTTAAAGGTCTGAAATGCACTAAACAGCATTTGTCTTTGCTAAGGCACAGAAATATCAACTTCCTTTTCAATACACGATGCTTACTGAGAGTTTCAGTTTCTGTGAAATGCAGTAAAACAGTTTTTATCCTTATTCAAGCACAAGTTCACTTTGCACTTATCACACATCACATAGGTGTAACCCTTGCAGTCTGGTCGCTTGCATGTCGTTCTTTTCTCATTCCAGACAGGCCAGTGATTCATTGGATCCATTCTTACATCCCTCGGTGGCAGCGAAGATCCCTTGTATTTCAGCCTCTTGCACTCCACGGCATCTGCACTGGCGCTTGGCCTACCACGTTTTCTTGTTTCCAAACCAATCTTGCACAGAGATAGAGCTAGATCAGTCCTGAATTTCTTTTGATTCAATGGTGCCTCTATTTTCCCCGTTTGAATAAGCATTCTTCTGTATAAGATCCAGGAGTTGATAATAACTGTGTCAATCAAGTGAAAAAATAGACGCAGATACCATCGTTTTGACCGCACCTTTATGTGATGTCTTCCTATGTTGCTGTCCAGTAAGTCAAAATTTCCCATGTGGGAATTGTACACTGACACCACTGCTGGACACGGCACCATTATGTGCTCCTTCTTCTTTCTGTCAAATCTTTTCACTTCAGTTTTTGGCATCTCTCCAACAAAAGTTGAGAGAAATGACACATTGCTGTTGTCTTTGTACAAAACGGTGGAAATATCTACATTCTCGATATTTGTAACAAATTCCTCTGAAAATCCACGTGGTTTATTTTTAAGTTCTTTCTCATTTAGAAATTTGCAATTTGGTAATCTGTTCCTCTGTATCGTTCCTACACAGATAATGCCCTGTTTGTAAAGATAGAGAGCTAATGGCACAGAAGTATAATATCTGTCAAAATAGAGCTTGTAATTTTGATCACGTGGTATTTCTCTTGAAAGGCGGATAACTACATTTCCACTAGCTCCCAAATCAGGTTCTCCATCTAGTCGAAACTTTGCATCATTCTCCTGCCCGCTGTAAATTTCAATTTTGTGAGCAAAACCCATGTCTCCACAAAGCACAAAAAGCTTGTAGCCCCATTTATGGGGCTTATCTTTCATGTACATCTTCATGTGGTGTCTAGCCTTTGTTGAACACATCTGCTCGTCAATCGACAGTCTTTCGCTCATGGGTACAGATAGACATTTTTCATTTATATAATCCAGCAGTGGCCTTAGTTTATACAGTTTGTCATATTCAGGGCTTTGGGGACCTGGCATTTTTGCATTGTTATTGAAATGCAGTGTGCTATGCAGCCTCTCAAAGTGGCGCTGAGACAGGGTCTGCTTTACTAAATCAACACCGGTAACTTCATTCCATAGGTCACGGACACTGGAAGGTGGAGCCAAAGAACTAACAATGCATATGCCAATAAATTTGTATATGTCATAAGTTGTGCAGTCCAAAGGCTTGTTGGGATTTTGCTGAACGCTATATAAATTAGTTTCATCAACAATTTTAGACACAATTTCTTCTGTAAAAAAGTATTTGAAAAATTGGTATGGCGTTGAGAGCTCTAGAATTGATTGTGGTAGAGACGCACTTCCTTTGAATGGAAACTGATCGCTAACAAAATCTGCACTTTGCTTCTTCCACAGAATTTGATATTTTTGTGCTTTGATTGGCTTCTGTGGAGCAGTCACCTCAGGAATGGCTGTCTGATTTTCCATTGCATCCTTTACATTTGAATTAACCTCGTTCTGTTCAGTATTATCAGGTCCACTTTCACTATCTGAAGATTCCAGGTCGTTATAGTTTATTGTGGGATCTTCATCAGAAAAATCGAAATCCAGACCATCATCACTATCAGTGGGGCATTCCATTGCAACAAATTCCTCTACTGACATTAGTCTGCGCTTTCCGTTCTCCAAGTAGACAAACGAGTCCATATCCAAAAAGCAATGATCCAGGAAACTAAAAAATAATAGAGAAAAGGAAGCCATTATTGTAATGATAATTGTATACTGAACCTAATATTTTCGCGCACTTTTGCAGATGTGCAAACTAAGAAAAAAGTGCTCTTACTTACGTGATGTCTAGCAGATGGGTATTCCAAATATGAAGTAATATTCACCAGGGATAGCAGAACACCACAGTAATTTTATATTTCGCACACCTCTATTTTCATCTACATATATGCACACTCACAATGTGGCATCTCACGCTGTACTAACCCGCCAAGACGCGGAAGCAGGCAAGAACACGTGGTGTCAAGAGTAACACCATCTAGCGGCAAATTCTTTCTTACCACTCTAAAGGCATATGTATGCAGACGTGCAAAGCAGAAAACTGTGTTAAATTTTCAAGGACAACGGAGAAAATGACGTTGGAACATCCCTTTGCAGATATGCAAAGCTACGTAGTGAAGGGTTAATCAAAGTTGTCAGAGTCTGTTTGAAAAAATCAAAATTTTCGAAAATTGTTCCAGCTAAACACCGAATTAAATACTCAAATACTCCAAGTAAACACTTAAATCCTATGATTGATGGTTAACTGATTTTTCGTTTTTGACTTATAATATTCGCAGACCCACAAAAATTACACACACGGGCAGGTTTCCTTAGTTTTCATTTTCAGATTCAAGGACCTCAAAACTTCATTTCCAGTGGAATATCGGCATTAATTTTTGGGAGGAATATAAAGCTTCCTTTGCTTATTATATGAATAGCAAAGAAAGTAATAAAGAATGGTATATAGAAAAACTAGTGTGAGTACAAAACAGTAGATTTTGTTTCCAAAATCGTATAATATGGAATAAGTGGGCAATTTAAATGTACATGAGAGAGCTATCGGCGTTTGATACGCTAGCATGGAACTGACACGTACAATGTACCTTGTTTTGTAGGCGTGTAATAACAATTACTGTAATGCCGTGAATGTGTTCAGCGACGTCCACAAACAGGCTGCTCAATAAACAAGTGATCGGATCTGGACAGGAGGTCACACCGTCTCAGTCAAAGGAATCAGTCCCTTTTCACACATTACCTAACTTTAATGGTAGTTCTTCTTCTTCTGCTTTATTTGTAGCTGTTCCATTATATCTAGATATACTTTCTTGGCTTTGATTTTATCTTCCGATTTGAGTTTATGTTTGGCTATTTCTACTTCGGTGATAAACTCCTCTTTATTTTTTGAATAATTAATGCATGTTTTAAAACCTTTCCAGGTTAGGTAGCCAAATTTTCTCCGTTGTGAAATTTTGTTGCGATAGGTTAATTACATTGGTCAGTTTGTTATTATACTACCCGCCTACCTTATTATACTTGTAATTGTTGTTGTGGAGAAATTAAGGCAATATGATCATAGAATATATGTACGGGATCACTATCCATAAATACTTTATATCGGAATTAATGACTGGTAGGATTAATAATAAATTTTGAAAAAAAAGAACACAGTGTCATACATAAAATTGTGATAAATAATAATTTATATAACTTAAGCATTAATGCATAAGTTAAGATGTACAAGACTTAATTATCACCCTGCAGTAAGAGAGTAAGAAATCAGCAGCTAACGAACTTCCTACTTAAGAAAAGCAATTAGTATAAGTCAGGTTAGCTAAGGCAATTAGGTGTTCGGTTAACTCGGCAAACAAGAAGTCAATTCGCTCAAAGGTTTGGATAATCAGGACGTACAGAAGACAGAGCTGCAAATACACTTGTGACCCAGTTCTGAAAATAGAAAGGGAACAGAATGCTTAGAATTTAGTAAATTACAGAGTAACAGTATTGTTTCAGGCGTGATGAGAAGTTTAAGGTATACAATATCGTATAAACCTATATATAAGTAGGAACTTTGATGAGGTAGTGGTGAAATATGCAGTACTTGTGTTGATAAAACTGCGTGAATTTGTGAAACGGTGTCTTCTCTTTCGTATCTTACAGAAGTGGTTTATTGATGCCAATTATGGGCACTCTGTAGCACCTAAAGACCGCTTTGGTTTATACATACTTGGTAGTCACCGGAAAAGGATTCTACGAATAGCATTTCGGTAACTAAGAGGAAGTTAAATTTAATTACGTACACTGTTATTTTAAACCGTATTTAAACCGTAAAGGAACTCGTTGGTCCTAATTTAGCATATTTCAAAAGATACAATTTCAGAAATAGTTTAGTTCTTCAAATTCAGTCGACCGCAAATTAGTGTTCTTTATTAATTTAAATTCAAGTAAACTTTTTTGTATAATAAATACATTGCAGTTTTGAAAATACAAGTACAAGATTGAAAAGAAAAAGAGACATCGACCTAAGACTTGAAAGTCAGTATTTCCTCGGAACGTCAGGACCATCGCTGAATGGCTTCCTGAGTGTGTGTTTCAAATTGTGAAAATTAGAGTGTAATAATTTATATTCACCTAACTTTTCCAAGTTGTGTGATTTTTTATTTAAAAAGAGAAACGAGGGATTGAACTCATATATAATATATAATATTTTCATATTTGAAAATCTTTACTCTTTGCATACCATGAGAAGTAAACTAGGGTAGGCTAATTAAAAAATATTATAAAATCCTGGAACACTCAAACTAAAATGAATAAATATTTCAGCAATTGTTAATTATAATTAAAAATTCCATTTTACATAACCTAGGTGTTTTAATGGGGTCTTCTTTTTTCCTGTGTCGTTGGCATTTGCCTCCTTCAAGGTTTACAGTTATAATAAATTATATAAAATGCATGATAATCGCAGAAAATTGAGGATACACAATGCATTAGTTGAGTAAACATCTAAACATATTATATTTTAATCAAAATTACTGAAACCATTTTTAAACAAAAAAAAATGACTTTTGAAGTAAAGTTTAGCTTTTACGAAGTAAGGTTTGTAGCAACATACAATAGTCGAAAAATAGGAAATGTTTCTGACCTTTTGCTCAGATCTGTATTGGGTACCATCAGAGGAGCCAAAGGAGGCCACTTTCTACAAACCCAGAAGAAATTTTACTTCATAAGGAAGAAACATTACTTCAACTGGACGCGGCCTTTAAGCCTAAAGTCATACATAAACAAATGCTTACCTACCTAACCCTTGGGTTTTTCGGGGGTTCTTCCGGGTCGCCAGGCGAACGCTAAGTAGGTTAATTACATACCCCGGATTTTCTGTCCCTCCATTTCATCTCTGTTATCATTTCCCATCATCTCTTATCAGGATAGAAGTGTCGGTGGGTATCTCAGCGGTGCATGGCAGGATGATATGTTCCGAGTGAACCACTTCCTCCTCTGTAGCCAGTCTCCGAACCGGCTGTTGGGACCATTCCCGTACCACTGCAGGAGAATGTCCGTTGTCCTGGCCTACCGGGGGAAGTTTCAAAGTGAAATGTAGGGACCCTGTCCTCTGCAATGTAGGGACGGCCGCCCTCCGTCTCCTCTCGCCTCATCCTCCCTCCCAGGAATGTCCCACTTGAGGGTATAGGTACAGTGTTCAAGACTGGCCGCAGCGCCAAATCCCCTTCTAATTGTGCACTAAGATGTTATCTATCTTAAGGTTTACTGGTTACACAAAAGTCATTCAGGAAAATAGAACTTTAAAGTCTATTTCAAGAAAATTTAATTGATACATTTTGTTAAAAATGGTTTAAGCATTTAACGGTTAAGCGTTTAATAAAATTCCTTAAAGACTTCTTGAGAAAACAAAAACAATGAAATATTGCCTATGTAAAGCAGAGTTTGGAATAGTGGCATTTTCGTGATAACTTTAGAAAGTCTTAAACTAAATACCAAGCATCATTTTTACCAACTTTTCTTTTTTGGGTTATTTTGTTCACAGACATGCTTGCACAAAACAAATACAGACATCTGGTACAGTCTATATGTCATTTCATTCAGGGTGCCTCAAAACGTGTATTTTCGATTAAATCTTTACATCAAATTTTTGGATAGAATATAAATACTTCCTCTACTTACTGTAAATATGGAGTAGGTAAAGTAATGTTTTGTTACTTTTATTTTACTTTTCTCTTCCTTCCTACCTTCCTTCCTTCCTTCCTTCCTTCCTTCCTTCCTTCCTTCCTTCCTTCCTTCCTTCCTTCCATCCTTCCTTCCTTCCTTCCTTCCTTCCTTCCTTCCTACCTACCTTCCTTCCTTCCTTCCTTCCTTCCTTCCTTCCTTCCTTCCTTCCTTCCATCCTTCCTTCCTTCCTTCCTTCCTTCCTTCCTTCCTTCCTTCCTTCCAATCTTTGTTAAAGGCAGGTTTTATCGAAGGCATTTCCACTAAAATCTCGTTAGTGAATTTGCCGCGATAGCTCAGTGGTTAAGAGCAGCCAAACGGAAACCGGAAGATGCGTGTTTCAAACCCCAACTATGGCATTAAATTTTTCAATCTTAAATAGATCTGAAGCTTTCCGGGCAACGTCTAGAACATTTTCAATCTTAGATTACCTAACCAAAACTCGTTCTACACTGGGCTAGTTGGAAGCGCAATTAATGTTTGCATAAATGTCATTGATAATGCATATATGTGTGGCATATATGTTAATAAAAGCCTAGTTATTATTAAAAAACAAAATGTATTGACAATGTTTCTATATAAAAGATAATTTGTGGTGTTGGATTTTCTTGGAAATCTCTGTATAGTAACCTTGAAACACGTTACTTTAAGTACCAATCTTGAATTTTACCATATTTTTCATTTGTTCTCTCTCCCCATCTCTCTCTCTCTCTCTCTCTCTCTCTCTCTCTCTCTCTCTCTCTCTCTCTCTCTCTCTCTCTCTCTCTCTCTCTCTTGCACACACATACACATGCGCGCGTGATTCCTTTTTTGGATTTACTGGAATTCAAATTATGCATTTTCGGGGAAAGGTTATTTTGAATTTGTAGATGGAATACAATATTTTCTCTGTGTAATTAGTACTCGTTCATGGTAGCGAAGTAGAACTAAGATTTAAACACAATTTCTGGACATTAAAACAAGAACGAAACGCTAACTGGACTTTGGGACAGGAATTTGTGTCTATTCGTCGTTAATTTATCTTTGTCTTCATCAGCCGCTCGGATGCAATTTGGGACAGGATTTCTATGTTGGACGCACAATTCTTTCTTTTCTCGTGTGAGTTTTTGCGGCTATCTATTTCCTCTGGTCACCAATTGTATCATCTTATTCTAAATAAGAGTCATGAGACATCTGTGTTTCAAGGCGTGGTTCGGAATAAAGAAGTCAAATTCTGTAATTGGTTATATTTATACAGATTCAAATTCATGGACTTCACACATAACAATACTCCATCCCTTGTATGTATTGACGTTTACAAAAGCACTCGCCAGATCAGGTTTACTTACCATCAGTGACGTTTTGCTGCTGTTATTTATATTCCGTATTGATATATGTTTTTAGCATATATACTTGAAGCCAACTGTTTAGGAATTCCTATGCTTGTCAATAACGCTTTAGAAAGTTTCGAAATAAGATGCAGGGAAAAAGTTATCCATATAGGTACTAGAAAAAGAATCTTATATTGATCAGAAGAAAGAACAAATTAAACTGCATAGCTTTACAAAATTTCAGAAATATTCTGGTTTATTAATGTAGGAGATGCTACTGAGACACACCTAGGTCTAATGCGATGCGTTATATGGAGACTCAAAAACCTTCCGATACGTTTTAAGCATAAACTCCTCAACTGAGGAAATTGCTAGAAAACATTAATGCTCCAATTTCATGATTCTATTCGTCGTGACCATAAACTGGCAAGAACGGTAGTTTTGTCCATCGTAAGTACATGTCTGATTGGAAACCTGACAAAACTATAACCCGATGTTATTTATAAAAATGCGCGCGCGTGTCCTAGTTCCTTTCCTTGAAAAGGTTTACGAGTCTGCGAGTAAAACTTTTCTGTCCAATTTGATTTTCCAGCCGATACGATCTCTAAACAAGTTTATAACGACTGCAGCTGTTAAAGGAGAAAATCGGTACTTCTCAGAAAACTGAAGTGCTTCCTTAGCTCTTTCCGACGGATCAAAAAAATGTCTCATATAGCGTAAATAAAAATGTCTAACTTACCGAACTTAAAGCAAATGTTTGCAAATTCCTTTTTATTACTCCGTTTACATACCACCTTTGGCTGTAGTGGTTATAACGGCGACCTGTTTCCTTTGGAACCTATTGCCTATCAGCAATGGCGTTAACCGTATACGTTGCTTTTCTTTGGTGTTTTATGAATTAAATCGTAATCACGTTCCACTGGAGAGTGAGGGAACTGATGTTGGCTCAAAAAATGGCTATACCCAGCTGGAAGCTCGCCGCATGGCTGGTTTATTTCGAATTACGCAACTGGCGTCCCTAGAGTGACTCGAAGCAAATATAGAGTAAAATTGCCTAGGTCTGCGGTAGCTCATCATTTGCAGTACAGTGTATCTCTGTTTGGCATGGTATATTGTGGAATAATTACATAGGAAACCATCTGCTGATTGTGTTGTACTTATCATGATATATATTGCAGAAAATCTTTGTTTAATGTCACGTTTTCTCTCGGAGTCACATATGGAATGTCAGCTTCAATTTACACTGAAAATACCTATAGCGATACTAGCCCAAAGAAACACCACAACCAAACCAAAAGAAGGAAAGAGCAAAATAAAACAAAAACATTGTTACAAACCTTTTAACAAAATGGTTCAGTATAGACAAAAACAAAGGTTCGAAACAGTTGTAATCCAGAGTAAACTTTTCGTATAAAATTTAATAACATAGCAGCGGCAGCAGCAGCAGTAGAGTACTTTGGAAGTAAGTTTTCTGTACGCTTCCTGATTTCCAACTTGGTAATTACCTGTATAATCTATTTTATTAATTTAGGGCCTGTTGCTAGTTTTGTGGTAGCTCCAAGAATTTGTTATCTCTAGAGAAGGTGTTTATTCTCTAGGAGAATGTGTTTCGCCGTTTCTTCGGCTTGTTGAATACAGATGGCAAATGGGTTTCATATGGTACAGTCTCAATGTTTTCAGGTGTTTGCTGCACTTTCCGTGTCCAGTAATATAGCTAATACTCTTCTAATTGAACGTTTGTCTAGCTTATCAAGTATATTAGTTTATGCTCGAACAAGCCTAACTTTAGTATTTATACGACTGGTAGCAGTGCTTTCACGGACCTCAATTAAAGTAAACTTGTTCATTAAAGCATTGGCATTCGACCAATCTGAAGTGGCCACATAAAATTGGCCAAGTATCGATTACTCTCGTTTCGATCGACGACGATACTAGCGCTGGTTTAGAAAAAAAAGAAGTCAAAATTTCTGATGAAGGATAAATATTTGAAGGATCTGTTGAAGAATCAGTACAAAATAAAATTAAAACTTCAAACACAATACTAAAATCAGTAGAAAAAGGAAGCACACAAATTAACATCAATTCACCTTCAACTACTTTCTTTTAGGTTAAACTGTGTCACAAGCTAACAGCTGATTATAGGGAAGTAATCAATAGGTCTGTGCCTGCGTATTACGTCTCACTTTAGATAAAGGAATAACGATTGTGACATATCACTCAAACCACAAATGAGTACTTTGAAATTAAACCTTTAATTTAGATACATGATCCAGCATAAACAGTCGCATGAAACTTGACTATACTGGTAATTAAACGCTCATATCATAATTATAAACCTATAATAATAATAATAATAATAATAATAATAATAATAATAATAATAATAATAATAATAATAATAATAATAATAATAATAATAATAATAATAATAATAATAATAATAATAATAATAATAATAATAATAATAATAATAATAATAATAATAATAATAATAATAATAATAATAATAATAATAATAATAATAATAATAATAATAATAATAATAATAATAATAATAATAATAATAATAATAATAATAATAATAATAATAATAATAATAATAATAATAATAATAATAATAATAATAATAATAATAATAATAATAATAATAATAATAATAATAATAATAATAATAATAATAATAATAATAATAATAATAATAATAATAATAATAATAATAATAATAATAATAATAATAATAATAATAATAATAATAATAATAATAATAATAATAATAATAATAATAATAATAATAATAATAATAATAATAATAATAATAATAATAATAATAATAATAATAATAATAATAATAATAATAATAATAATAACAATAATAATAATAATAATAATAATAATAATAATAATAATAATAATAATAATAATAATAATAATAATAATAATAATAATAATAATAATAATAATAATAATAATAATAATAATAATAATAATAATAATAATAATAATAATAATAATAATAATAATAATAGGTACTCGCGTTTTAATTACTACCATTATAGTCTCGTTGCATAATATATTTAGTTCCTTCAATAAAGATTGGTACTCCTCCAATTACTCCTGCAAAGCAACAGTTTAAAATATGTGTCGATGTATGGGTAAAGATAGGAGATAGTACTGTATACTGCCACCAGATTATGCTACTTCCCATTAATGGCACAGTAGAGCAGCAATTGTATCGCCTTGTTAGTGCGCTTGTGGACATCAGTGAAACAACATGGGAGCAGACAATCACGAGCAAAGGCGGACTGTGTTTTCTATGGAGGGAAGGAGTGACTGCTTCAGACACCTACAAGAGGTTAGTGGCCAGGGGAGGCTGCACCAAGTCGCAGGTCCGTGTTTCGTTGGGTGTCCGAATTCAAGGACGGCAGGGACTCTGCTGAAAAGCGCAAAAGCACTGATGGGCGTCCAGCAACTGGCCAAAAACCAAACAAATGTCAATTACCTGATATTGAAGAACATTTGATGAGCTAGTGCAGGCAACAGGTCTATCATGTGGCACCATAATCCATGGTGCCACATTCCCTCACCAATGCGCAGAAAGAGGAGCGTGTGATAGTATGCCACAGTTTCTGCAACAGTATAGTGTGAATCCAGAGGAATTCTTTGCGAAACTGGTCACCGTCGATGAGTCACGGTTTTTCCACGAGACTCCGGAATAGAAAGCCAGTCTATGGATTGCAAGCATGGACCACGTCCCAAGAAGTCACGGCCAAGACTATTCTTTCGCAAACACATGACAACTGTGTTCTGGGATCAGGAAGGATACTGCTGGTGGATTAGCTCCCTCCCAATACCACCATCAACAGTGAGTGGTACTGCAATTCACTGCAACAACTCCACCGATGCATTCAACAACGCCCCCATCAAAAATGGGACCGTGGTGTTCTTCTCCAACAAGGAGTTCTTCTTCTAATGTTCTTCTCCACATACCAGTCGCCAGACCATGGCCACCATTCGTACACAAGAGTTTACTGTGTTGTCACATCTTCCATATTCAACGGATTTGGCTCCCAGTGACTATGCCCTATTCGACTCGATGAAAGAGGCCATGCGGGGTAAGAAGTTCACTACTACTAACGAACTTCATGCAGCTGTCCATCAGTGGCACTAGGATATAGCCAAAGAATGAGTTTGTTCAATAATTGGTTCCTGTAAACAAAATATCAAAAAGGTTGTAGTAACAATCATTTTGAACGCCCCTAGTACTATAATATTTCTTTAGGCTTATTAATTGTTATAAAGTTTGCCTTTGGGTATTGTTTTCCATTTCTTTGGGACTTCTTTTAGGTCCCAATGTCTAAATGTGTTCTTCGCATTCAACATGTTTATTCCACAGGTAGGTTCTGGTCCCAGAAAAGAAAGAGATTCTTCTTTCTTTGCTGAGGAAACAGCTTTTTTATTTCCTGCGATACCTTTTTGTTCAGATGCACACCGCTGTTCCACTATATTGTGGGTGGAAAGGTTTGATAAATATTGATAAAATTCCCATACTAAATTTAAGGTGATGGAAATTTAGGGCTTTTATTGCACCCTGATACTCAGAGTTTACAAGGATCTATTTCCCCAAGTTGTCTTCTCCCAGCATAGATCTGCGTTTTCAAGTATAGCAGGTATCTCTGCCTGTAAGACAGAAGCGTATCTTCCTAGGATTATGCATTTGCCTGCTGATTTGCAATAAAAACCGGACCAGTTTTTCATATATGGGTGAATCATCAGTATAAATTAACAGGTGGTTCTTGTGTACTATTTCTTTATTTGTTTAATTTTATTTTACAATTCAATCAATGCATTTTAAGAACATGGGCATTACAAATCAAACCGTAAATGATGGGAATAACTAAACGATAATTCTCCTTGTTTTGAAATTGTATTAGCTTTCTTCATATGTACCTAAAACCACCTCTTAACAGCACCCGCCTCGATAGCGTAGAGGGTAGCGTGTCCGCATCACTTCAAGAGATCCCGAATTCGAATCGCGGTCAGGTTAAGTTACTTAGATAAGGTTTTTCCCGGAGTTTTCCCTTATCTTTAAAGGACTGTCAGGTAACTCTAAGCTCTATGGACTCCGGGCTCACTTGACCATTATTTCACCCATTTCATTCATTGTCCGAAATGACTTAATTTTGGAGAAAGTAGATTAAAAAAAGTGCCTCTTAAGACAAGTCAGTTGAAGATGCTATTGCGATCTTGTTATTACCAAGGAAAGTTAAGAGCGTCTTAACTAGACATAATGAAAAAGTAAAACAAACGTAATCTTGGGATTGTTATTAGATTGAAGTGTTCCATAAAAGCAACCACACTTCAGCTATATAGTTTCCAAACAATATATACTTCATGATTGCATGACACCAGCGTCTGACGTTGGGACATAACAGCGCTTCGCGACTCGTGTGTCCTTTATTCCATTTGCATCCACAAAGGAGAGACTGAAATTTTAGAAACACTTGCACGGCGTGTAAAAGAAAACTAGAAGTCCCTTCATTCTTCTTCCTTGCATGTTAGGAATTCCAGCCAACCACTCATGGGTGGAAGATATTAAGAGGACGCCATTTTGTTCTGCTTTAATTAGCAGAGTGGCCGCGGGCCGCGCTGCTGACGTCACCGTCTCAAGAGGCAGTAAATGTGTATGTTAAGAGTTAAGAGTAGCGTGACATTTGTGCAAAGGGAAAGGGGAATATCTGTGCCTCATCCGAAATCGCAACTTCCTCCTGTATTTAATGAACAGAACCAAAGTTTCCGTCAACATACCTGCAGTCTTAGGCATAAATAGCTAATTACCATTAATTAGTAAAGTAAACGTAACTTTTCTTGCAGTTGACTTATAAGACAATGCGTTTCGTAAAATTTAATTCAGGGAGGAAAACTGCTATTCTCTTTCGTTCCAAGAGTTGCATCGGCAGTTACGGCACTTTGCTACGATGTACTTAAATTATATATACTCATAGAAGTTAAACTGGGACAACTTATCTTTAAAATGTGCTAAGTGGTACAAAATTCAACCGAAATGACTCCTTGGTAACTTTTGAGGCTCCGATTAGAGAGATAGATACCAAATTTATTTATCCTCAACGCGGATGCTGAGCTTCGATGTTTCGTTGTTTTTCCTGGTTGGTAGTTAAATGCTGCAGAAACGCATCTACCATTATTTCCTTTCCATCGCATTCATTTATTTTCTTCTCGTGTTTTCATTTGGTTTCGCGGTGTATGGCGCTGCCAGACAGATAGCGTGGATATTTGCCCAAAAGGATGAGTATTCCATGTAAGTACTAGATAGCTGCTTATAGATACCATGTTCAACAAGAGAATAAAAGTACCGTATCACTCCGCGTCCACATGCATTCGGAATGACAGGAGGTACCGTTACCGCTTCGTTAAGTATAATATTAATATGTATTAATATCATTAATATACATTTCAACACAAATAACATATATTCATTCAAGCTAACCGCTTAATCGCTTCGTTAAGTATAATACTAATATAAATTTTTGACACGGCACATTTTTCGAGCTAAGAATCACGCAGTACACTAAAGTAAATCCATGAAATTTAACTGCTACTTACGTATTTTTCGACTCTTTAGCACGAGACTTGACCATTGTCAGCAATTCCGTCATCCTCGTGGAAAATTATATTTGTACTCTGTATATGATGTCACTTGATTGGTATGCGTTCTAACCTCACACAGTGGTAAGGGGCATTGCCCATCACAATTCGGTTGTAATTTGGGGAGAATCTTTCGAAATCAGGATTTGAAAACGTTGCCATTCATTCCTTCATGAGAGTCACCCGTTGTTTTGGAGACGAGCACAAGCTCGCCACCCTCGACAAAGCCATCATCAGTTCCTATGTGCAAAACTATAAGACGCTTTCCACTCTCCGTAGGATTACTAAGTCCTGCACTTAAAGCAGATCGAAATGCATGTTCTTTTTATTTCACTGGGGTGTCATACTTTGCTTGTCGTGTGTCCCTCGTTAACCCACGTCTCGTCTAAATAATAAACTTTCCGCGTTTTACGGAGTTCATTTATTTTGCGGAGAAAATCTCTTCTCCATAAAATAATATCATCTCTGTCCACAATGACACTCTATCTTGTTCTATTCACAAATTCTGAACCAATTTCCAGCATTAGTTTGTGGAGGGAAGATCATTTGAAGTTTGGAAGCTTGGGATCACAGTTAACAGCCAACATCACTTTGTTTAAGGTGCGAGGTTCATTATTAAGGAAGAATTGATTAACTTTCCGTTGGATTTCTGACCTCACAAACCCATCACAGACAACATCCAACACTGATCTGGCACGTGGTCTCTTCTTGCCGGGAGTTGAAACCTCACCGAATGTGGCTTTTTGTTTAACTGCATTATAAATGCTGGAAACCGACACAGCGTTTAACTCAGAGGTTAACTTCACCATTTCATCGATAGCAAGTTCTGGAACCTTTTTACAGAACTTGTTAAATACATTCAATATTATTATCTTTTCATCACTTCGTAAAGGCTCTCCGCGCGCATGTTTTACAGTATTGGCCAGTTCCGCCATGATTCACACCTAGATACGCCTGTCAGCTTCAATATGCGCGCACAGTATGATTTACTTTAATTACAAACTAACTGATCTATTAGTATATGTTTTTATAGTTGAAATATGCTTAGTACGCACCTTTTGTGCCCTTTAGCAAAACGAACTCAAGACTCCACACCTCAGTAGCAGTACTTCTT
>CM060951.1:129601139-129633639 GCA_030765055.1 Mantis religiosa
ATGTTATAGTTTGCGATAAATTGAGCACCCGCATGCGATAATGGGGTAGATCACAAAACATCTAATTGAGCTACAGTCAAATAAACATTTCAGAGGATAACATTTCAATAACAGCAGTCTACAATATTTTGAGATCTAACAGGCAACATTTGGGAATGTATTTATTGATATGTTAATGGTACTTGAAATGAGTTGTAAGATCTATACCTAATAATAAAAGTGCAAAATGGCTTACGCCATTATTGCATGCAATGTTCAGAAAAATGTAACCGTGTTTGAAATAATGAAATCAAACACTGTAATTCACTGCGCTTTTAAATATACTTTGATATTTACCACCAATTTGAAACAAGAAACTCATTTACAGGCATAAAGAATATTATAATTCAATCATCTATTAATCTTATGTGTTTACTAGTCACATAAACATGTCTCACTAGTCACTTTCATTTGAACTGCTGTTAGCTTGTTGTGACTGAGGTTTGGCTGCTTGATCAATAAATTTGCTCATAAATATTTTGCCTGTTTCTGATAAGTAACAGGATAGAACCGTGTAATTTGGCCCTCTTAACACCAATATTCGGAACTATCATAAGTTGTATAGCTTGAAGCTTTTTATTGGGATATGGTTTTAATTGTCAGAGTAGTTTTCTTGAACAGCTAAACGACCATCGGGCTTGTAGGATATCATTCGAGCCCTGTAAAGGTCAAGTCATTTACTTGGTAGTTTCAACTGATTACTCTGCCTTAGTGCTGTATCACAATCTAACACAATTCCCTTAAGGACAATGAAAGAAGGCTTATTAGCATTTCTTATTATGTTGATGTAATCGACATGATATCTTGATGACTTCTGTCTTCTTATCTTTTGTGAATATATAGCAAAAATTTAATCACACTGGCAGTAACTATGCCCGAACAGGAAAAACATGTCTAGTGGTGATTCCCAACGTCACAGAAATGTACTGATTCCTGTTTTTCCCACTGCATGCATCAAAAAATACTGTAAGATTTGCCTGGTATAGAAGCTCCTTTGCAAAACATGAAATAAAAGAACCAGATGCTATTGGCTCCTTTCTTGTATTCACCTTTCACGAAATGAAATATATAAGAGCTGTTTGAATGCACATGCACATTAAACGAAAACATCCAAATCAGCCTTTTATAGAACTTTTCAGTGACAGAAATACGAGGCAATGACAAGTTCTGGGCATAATCAAACTGTATTATTAAATTTTTCTCATTAAGTTTCAGCAGGTCCTTGTACATTTTCTGATAAACTTTCTTACTATGCAGCTTATGGTTTATGATTTCTTCAAAGGGTGCATTAACTTGTTCTACTTTGTAAATTATTGTGGATTCCGCCATACTGCTTCCCTTGTAAGGATATATGTGTATATATATAAGTTATATTACTATATTCCAGTATAGTTCACACATTACATCATTAACGAAATTTACATTGTATTATTACCTCAATTCTTAGTGTCTTATTTAATTTATCTTCCAAAGTCTCGGATGTGCTAACCATTTCCTTTCTTTCTCCCTACTTTTTTCTCTTATTTGTCAGCAAGGAACACATCATACACAAAATCTGAATCTGGGCTCATTTTGCTTTGTTACTTCTATGTAACAATCAGCTGCTGGGCAATAAAACATCGAACGCGTGACTCGTAGAAACCATGCAGCATTGTAACAATTCATGTGCTATAATCTATTTGCTGTTTCATTTGCTGACACATTATTACAGAACAGACATTGAGGATTCCGAATTTCATATACTGGGCATATATGGAGTAACCAGACTTACCCCATTATTGCATGCAGGTGCTCAATTATAGTTTACTTTAAAGTATGCTCAACATAGAATGGGTATTTGATAGAATGATATTGGATTCTCTCATTGAATTAGATTGTAGTGTTGGTCTACCGAGACGAATCCTTGGCTGCTAACAGGCTTCAATATCGACATGGTGTTGATCTCAACCCGGCAACCTTATGCAAATGTTTCGGTCGCGTTTAATTTCATAAACCTTTGTGTTGCGGGGTTTGTTTACATGAGCCGTTCGTTCACTAGATTACGCCACACCCATTAGTAACAAGCAGAGGTCAGCAAATGACGCCGCTAGGGCGTGTCACACTAACTGGAATACGTGCATCATTTGTGGAGCCTGGCACCATGCAATTTTAATGCTTTGTGCTCCCCTGAGTGCTTCAAAAAATACGAATTAGGTCATCATCTAAAGAGCTACTTTACTATCTTTCTCAGCGCTTCCATTAGCTAACCTTGTTAAGTTGGTGGATGTGCTCTGCTTCCCGAATTTAATTCACATGCTTAATTATTTATTGAAACTTACCAGCTCCTACAAGAACATTAGTAACAAGATCATTTCTGCAAATGTTTATCGCAATTAAGATATATTTGAAGAAGAAGCTTTTGTAAAAAGGAGTCTTCGAGAGTAGAAAAAGTAATTTGAGTGTAACACATTCAGTTGTCTGTCTTTGGTTACAACCTCAAAATTTGTGTGGAAGTGCATTTTCCTCTAGTTTGAAAAACTGGCATCATTGTTTTCAACTTACAGTGCTGTTTGTATTGTTGGTGGTCTTCTCTTTTCTCCCTCTAAATCATTTAAGTCTCTTAAGAGAAGAACAATCATCAAATTCACCTTCCATTAGGAGCTTGTTGCCTCTAAGAGTTTGTCCAGGCATTGAGAACAGATCTGTTTTCACTATTTTACCGCGTAAAGTAAAGCTTCGTACTGAAACATTGGTTAAATCTGCCGATAACTGACTGCTTCTTCAAATTGCCAGGATACTTTTCGCACAGCTTCTAAAAGCATTCGATATTGTCACGGCGGCTGCCTACCGTAAAGGGATTAAGGATGACTCACACCGTACCACCGGTTTTGTTTGCTGCGAGAGAAGCAAACAATAATGGAACATTCAAGGAGAGCCACTAGCTGACATAAGTAGGAAGGATGTACCTTATAGTTGCATCACGCTGATGTGTTTTAGACAGTTCGTTTTTAGCAGAACTAGAACATTCGACTTTGACAATGTCCCATTCCTTGGATTCGAGAAGCTTCAGTTGCCATAATATTTCTTCAGTGACCGGAGGGGTATAAAAGGAGATGCAAAAGCCAACTTCGAATTGTTGCTAGTTATGAGTTGACCAGTGAATATCGGAGTTGTGAATGAGTCAGCCAGCCAGAGAAGCGAATGACGAAATTTATTGAAAGTTGGCAGAGTCGGCAAGCAGTTCAGTGTAAAAATGAGTCTATGGTCTGCGAGCAGTGAACGTCGAGAAGTTTGAGCAGCAAATTTGGTGCATGCAACAGAGACAGAGGAACGTTAGACTTGGGTGTTTGCTCTGTATGTGTGTATCTGTAAAACTTAAAGAAACTAAGTTATCGCTGTATAACAATGTTGGTGACGATAAAGTGAGTTCAGCACGACAACTTCTGTTGTTATTTTTTTTCCAAAATTTTCCACCATTTTTAACAGTTTAACTAAGGAATGGTTCAGTATTATAACATTATGTACGAAAGCGGCCATTGTTGTACAAACTGAATATCGCACTTTCTGTTCCTTGCTCAAGCATAATATGTACTCATAATGCATATGAATACTTTTACATTTATGAAACACCTAGTATGTAATTTGAGGGTATTTGGCTATTGCATTTATAACGGCGCTTTTGCTGTAAATATAAGAATTTGAAATAGGTTTGGGAACTACTTTCCTTCCATCGAGTAGGTAGCTCAGCGGTAGCGTGTGCGACTGGCATTCGGGAGGTCGCAAGTACGATTCCTACCGACCGCGCATTCGGACTTGGTTTTTCACTTATGCGAATGCTAAAGGGTTTTCTTTCATATTAAGATTTGCTTTCGTTTCCCTTTCAGATGTGCTTACAGTGTAGTAGTGTATGGCGGTGTTGGATAGATGGCGCGGATACCAGCGAATTGTGAGTACTGTTCTCAGCGCTGGTCGGCGTTGTGCGGTCGCCATCCTCACATGGGAAGAGCACTTTTCGACACCTGACTTGGAGACTGGTGACTCTGCAGCCGATCCTGGTCTCGGAATGAAGTACTGCCAGTAACTTTAGGGACTGCAGCGCATACTGTAGTTTGTCTGCCTGCAGCGCGCTGTGGCCTCGTATTTCTACGGTTTCCTCACTTAATTCCTTTTTCCTGCGGGATGTTGCCTCAGTGCGCAAGTTGTCTTCCTCCGTTGTGTACCCTTTATTCTTTATATTTACCTCCCACAAGTTTAAAAGACCGAACCTACTAACGGCATCGCACTCATATATGTTCTTTTTTTAACTTACCTCACTATTTATTCCTAAAACGAAGGCTATGCAAGTGTGTCTCCGAGTTTTACATAAATGACCAATAATTCAATTTATACTATGTAACAAACTCAGTGTTCATTCATTGGAATGTTTTAATATTGTAATAAAATTACATCATTACGGCTGTTAATAGGGATTATTTACTATTATCTCTGATAGAGCCGCTTTCCGCTTTACTGAATCAACGAGAACTGGGGAAATGCTGCAAACTATAAGTTAAAAATATATACATGTCAAACAGATTCTAAGAAATTTACTTGCGTATGTCTAATGGTGCTAACCTTTAGGATAGAATACGTGAAGAAGTACCTAAACACTGGAACTCAGTACGCCATGTCAAACAGATTTTAAGAAATTTGCTTGCGTATGTCTAATGGTGCTAACCTTTTAGGATAGAATACGTAGAGAAGTTCCCAACCACTGGAGCTAAGTACGCACGTAAACCATTTCAGACCCATTGTTGTGCACGTAGGCCCATGGAGCATATTGTCACCCGGGCGTTGGAACACCCTGTGGAAGCAGCTGAGAGCGGAAGACAGGGGAGGTCCGTGTTAGCCACGCCTCCCCCTCGTCCGTCTTATAGTGGTGACAGGGACGGCTGGGGAAAAAAACATGATTGTGCGGTCTGTTTCTCTTCCAACTGTGTTCTGGAAATTACGGGATCTTTCATCATCTGCAACCTTCCTTTGGAAACTGGAGAAGTCGAGAAAGCAGTGACATTCCTATAAAAAGGGTTTCAGAGAGACAGTCAGTTAGTCAGTGTGTGAGTGAGTGACAGTTCTTGGTGTAAGAAGGCAGTGTTAGTCAGTGACGTGTTAATGAACGAAAAGATTGTGCAACGGAAGACTGTACGTAACTGTGTATGAGTATCGGAGTTGATGTAATTGCGAGTACAAGTGAAATTGTAACGGACGAACTGGTGAATTGTAATTGTGTGCAGTACGCGATTTTTGTGTAATTGGCAAGTATTTAACTGTAAGTCGGTGGAAATAAAGAACATTTTTGAGTGGTGAAATTGGACTTTTCATTTCACGAACCCACAAAGTCACACTGGTGTCAGGAGTGGGATGATAACATCACCGAACATTTCAGCCATGGAATCCGCATTGGAAATGCTTTTGGCGAAGATGAACGAGTTAACAGAGAAGACGGAAGCGGCAAATAACAACCTGGCCGCAGAACTGAAACTAATGAAGACGGCTAACGACAACATCACCGAGAAGATGGAAGAAATGAAGGCCGAATTAACAACCAAAATAGAAGCGGCAAACAACAACTTGGCCACGACAATGACCACAAAGATGGCCGAACTGACCACGGAAGTGAAGGTGGCGAACGAGGCTCTCGCCGCCAAATTTGTGGAACGATTGGCCGGCGTGAAGGATGACGTCACGAATCTGGGCAAGCGGATGGGTCAAGTAGACGACCGCCTTAATGACTTAGAGGAAAAGACCGACAACATCGCAAAACCCCTCACCCGCCTGACGGAGGAAAACCGGCCTTATGTGTGGACGGAGGACGCCGAAGACGCTTTCCAGCACCCGAAGGAGACCCTGTGCAGTGCTCCAATTTTGGGTTTCCCACAACCGGGTGGCACCTTCATTGTGGACACCGACGCTAGCGACCATTACATTGGAGGTGTCCTATCGCAGATCCAGGACGGCCATGAGCGCACAAGAGTGGAAGAGAAGGAGCGTGCCGCAGCAGTCCGAGTAGTTGTGGCAGTGCCTGCTGAGGGCTGGGATAGCGCAGGCCTGAGGAGGGAGCAGCTGGCGGACGCAGTCTTGGGGCCACTCTTGAGGGAAGTGGAGGCAGGGATGAGACCAACCTGGGAGGACATCTCACCGAGGAGCGCCACCTACAAGTCGTACTGGGCCCGATGGGACTCGTTGAAGACCAGAGAGGGCGTGCTGTTCCGGGTATGGGAGTCACCCGATGGGAAGGCGCAGAGAGAACAGTTGGTACTCCCCCGGAGTAAGGTCCCAGAAGTCTTGGAGGAAGTGCACGCCGGTACTTCAGGAGGACACCTGGGAGTGAACCGTATGACTCACAAACTACGGCAGCGCTTAATTCTGGCTCAGACTCCGGGCAGATGCTGGTGGTACACCCGGACCGCCTGGCACGCTACGATGGTGCTGTTTGGGGCGAACAGCTTTGAGGAGGGAGCAGTGTCACCCGGGCGTTGGAACACCCTGTGGAAGCAGCTGAGAGCGGAAGACAGGGGAGGTCCGTGTTAGCCACGCCTCCCCCTCGTCCGTCTTATAGTGGTGACAGGGACGGCTGGGGAAAAAACATGATTGTGCGGTCTGTTTCTCTTCCAACTGTGTTCTGGAAATTACGGGATCTTTCATCATCTGCAACCTTCCTTTGGAAACTGGAGAAGTCGAGAAAGCAGTGACATTCCTATAAAAAGGGTTTCAGAGAGGCAGTCAGTTAGTCAGTGTGTGAGTGAGTGACAGTTCTTGGTGTAAGAAGGCAGTGTTAGTCAGTGACGTGTTAATGAACGAAAAGATTGTGCAACGGAAGACTGTACGTAACTGTGTATGAGTATCGGAGTTGATGTAATTGCGAGTACAAGTGAAATTGTAACAGACGAACTGGTGAATTGTAATTGTGTGCAGTACGCGATTTTTGTGTAATTGGCAAGTATTTAACTGTAAGTCGGTGGAAATAAAGAACATTTTTGAGTGGTGAAATTGGACTTTTCATTTCACGAACCCACAAAGTCACAATATGATCTCTAGGATGAAGGGGAGACAGTTGCAAACGACTATGTGTACTAATAAAGGTAAGTCCCAAACGATTTCAGAGTGCTTCGCGTGTCTGTCTGCGCCAACATCAACCACCTTCCAGGAAGTGGGGGGGGGGGATCCAGGCTCCCGTTAGAAATTCATTACAGATGAATCCTACTATCCCACCTCAACGCACGCCCAATTGCCCTCGCTTTGCCCTCTAACTTTGAAGTACATAAAGGTAAAGCAGAACAAAGGAAATAATAGAAGGGAAATTAGAGACTGAAAATTCTTTATAGAAACCACCCTAGCATTTGCCTAGAGATAACAACGAAAAATTCCCAGCCGAAGCTGGAATTACTCGGTATTACTCCGGTATTACCCGGACAAAATAGGATTGCCCCGCTCTTGATTGAAGGATGTAACGATATGTTTTAGTTAGAACTTTTTATATGAATATTGTTTTCTGATATGACTTAGTAGGCCATGTAATGACAATATTAAAAACAAATATATGTGTAATTTTGTGATTGGCCGTAGTAATAATTGTATTACGTATTGTGATGATGTAGTAGTAAATCGGGAAATCACAAAATTAATAGAGAAGTAACGATAGTTACGGAAAATACAGAATCTTGAGAGTGATAGATATATGTTCTTCAATTTGGTTTCATGACGATGGAAAAATGTCGCCGTGAATATAAAGGTTTTGTAACTGAAAAACAATAATCGTCAAAAAAGAGTTATTCGGTATTCATAATAGTAATGAGTGGACGTATAGAAGAGAAATTTTAAGTAATTAATAGAAATTATATTAACTTGAAAATAAGGATTTATCGATGTGTTGGAGATAATCTACAGTGACTGATTAAGAAAGAAAGTTCGAGTGAATTGTAATCCAGATTATACAATTAAATAATATATTACGAAATTGGAGTCATATAAAATTTTATTTCTGTCACCAAAAATCCACACCTGAGAACAGATTTCATGATTCTTATTTAATCAAATCTCAACCTGGATCCTATCTGCTGCGAGCGGAGGAATAACGCCACAAGGCCACATAGTTTAGCACTTCCAATCTTGATTTCAGGATAAGTATAATGACAGTTCAATATATCTTAAACAATAAATAAAACTTCGTCTATCAAACCACGAAACACAGCACAAAGCAATAGATCCGCTCAATGTAATATGCACACCTTGAACCTTGGTTGCATACTGAGAAAATGTCTTCCTGTACGAAAACAGTGTTCTACGCATCCGGCAAATCGGTAAGCTTTCATTGCGCCAGCTCTACCTGGGAAAACCACCAAAGACCCAAATTAGGATGGCTGGGATTCTACCCCAGGAAGTGTGAACACGAGATCCATATGTTATCGGAGAGCAATTTCATAACTACGTATGAAAAAACTGCCTAAAAGCGGTAATGACAGAGTTGTGTTCATTATAAAGTTATATTATTGTAACTTTAAGATGTACTTTAGGCCCGAATTTCAACATAAAAGGTCGGGCTGCGGCTAAAGTACTGTAATCTGTACGTACCTTTTGTTGTTCAAAATCTATGCTCATTTGCAGCAAGCAATATAGCTAGCGCCTAGACCCAAAACAGGAGACATTTTGTTACGTAACAGTGCAGTTTTAACCGCCTTATGAGGTTAACCTGCTTATACGTTTCATCTGTTTCTAACTACTTTGGCTGTTTTGCTGCACATTGGTAAGGAAGCTTGTATTTTACACTTGAGAATAATAATTTAAAGTGAAAAGCATCGTTGTAGTTACAATAAACCACAACCTACAGAGAGGCTGGAAGAAAGTATGAACTGCATGAAGAAGTTTGTAGTGAATATCAAGTATCATATACTAGAAAAAATGTTAATACCTGAGACATGTGAGTACACAAAAATAAACATACTGTGACTTTGTGGGTTCGTGAAATTAAAAGTCCAATTGCACAAACTCAAAATGTTCTTTATTTCCACCGAATTACAGTTGGAACACTTGCCAATTACACAGAATTATGTAGCGCACACAATTACAATTCGCCAGTCCATCTGTCACAGGTGCACTCTACACTCACAATTACGTACAATTCCTCTGATACACGTACACAGTCTTCCAGTCCGTTCACTAGCACGGCGCCCCTCACGCTGCTCGCCAAGATTTGAACTGACTCGCAAAATGCAGCCACTTTTTATAGGAAGATCGCTGACTCTGGAAGTATCGCGGTTCAATTAATCATCCCGACTGTTTCAGACGTCCAGGGGAGGGGAAAGAGATGGCTAGTGATGTTTTTCCAACCATCCCCTCATTAGCACTACAAGATAAATGGGTTGGCGTGGCCTCAATGCCTCCTGCTGCCCTCCCGGCCGCTAGCTGGTCGGGCCTTCCCATAATTGGTGACACTGCTCCCTCCTCAAAGCTGGTCGTCCCGAACAGCACAATCGTAGCGCGCCAGGTGATCCAGGTGTACCACCAACATCCTTCCTCGGGGCACCTTCTGGATGCGGTAGACCACGTCGTTAATCCTCTTCACCACCCGGTACTGTCCTTGCTATGACTACTGGAGCTTCAGACAGCGTCCCTTGGTCCGGGTAGGGTGGTACAACCAGACCAGGTCACCTTGCTGGAATCCTTGGCTGTTGGCTTGCCTGTTGTATCGCTTCTTCATGCGGTCGCTCGCCTTCTGGATGTTCTGGCGAGCCATCTCGTGCATGTCGTGGAGGTGGTCCACCAAGTTCTCCACATACTCGGTTGCTGGCTGTTTCGCTTCCGAAGGGCTTCTAAAAGCCAGGTCACAAGGGAGCATAACTCTCGGCCGAACATTAAGCTGGCTGGCGTCATCGCAGTTGTATCGTGTGTTGAGGTGTAGGCCAGCAAGAACCGTGGCACCTTGACGTCCCAGTCTCGTTGATGACTGGCCACGGCCTTCTTCAGGTGTTTCTCTAAGGTCTTGATGTATCTTTCGACCACGGCGTCCAACTGGGGATGTAGAGGCGTCGTGCGGGTCTTGTTCACCATTAGCCTTTGTAGTGCCTCCTTCATGAGGTTGGACTCAAAATTGGTACCCTGGTCACTGTGCAGCTCTAACGGCATCCCAAATCGGCAGAATACTTGCTCCACGAGGCAGTCTGAGATTGTCTTTGCCTCTTGGTTTGGGATGGCATACACCTCTGGCTACTTGGTAAAGTAGTCCACGACCACTGTTAGGTACTTGTTGCCTCGGTCGTACACTCGAAATGGTCCAGCTATGTCGACAAGGATCCGTTCGAATGCCGCTCCAACGTTGTACTGCTGCATGCGACCCCGGCTCCTAGTCTGGGGGCCGCGACTCGCCGCACACACGTGACATTGACGGCACCACCTCTCGGCGTCTGCGCAGACTTTCTGCACCTTCCCATCCTGTGATTCCCATACCCGGAACAGCACGCCTTCTCTGGTCTTCAACGAAACCCATTGTGCCCAGTAGGACTTGTAGGTGGCGCTCCTCAGTGCGACGTCCTCCCAGGTTGGTCTGTCGCTACCTCCACTTACCTCAAGAGTGGCCCCAAGTCTGCGTCCGCCAGCTGCTCCCTGCTCAGCAGTGCGCTATCCCAGCCATCCGCAGGCACTGCCGTGACTACTCGGACGGCTGCGGCAGGCCCCTTCTCTTCCACTCTTGTTCACTGGCCGCACTCTTCTGGACAGGGTCCTCGTGTGCGTTAGTGTGGCTCTTCCCTCTGCGACGTTCCGACGTGAAGTCGTACTCCTGCAGTCTCTGAACCCAACGTGCTCTCTGGCCTTCCAGGTTCTTAAAACTCAATAGCCAGGTTAGGGCGGAATGGTCAGTCCCCAGGTGGAACGGCTGACCTTACAGGTACTTGTGGAACTGCTCCAAGGTCTTTACTGCCGCCAATAATTCTCGCCGGGTGACGCAGTAGTTCTCCTCTGCCTTGGATAGCGTCTTGCTGTAGCAGGCTATCACCCACTTATGGCCGTCCTGGATCTGCTATAGGACGCCTCCAATGCAATGGTCGCTGGCGTCGGCGTCCACAATGAAGGCGCCACCTGGTTGCGGAAAACCCAAAATTGGAGCACTGCACACAGTCTTCTTCAGGTGCTGGAAAGCGTCTTCAGCTTCCTCCATTCACACATACGGCCGGTGTTCCTCTGTCAGGTGGATGAGGGGTTTGGCGATGTTAGAGAACCCCTATATGAAGCGTCGGTAATAACTGCACAGCCCCAGGAAACTGCGCAACTCTTTCTTATCCTTTGGGCGAGGCCAATCTCTCACAGCCTGTGTGTTCTCCTGGTCTGTGGCCACTCCGGTTGCTGAGAATATGTGGCCCAAGTAGTAGACTTCCTTGCGGAAGAGCTTGCACTTCTTCGCATTCAGCTTCAAGTTGGTTGCCTGCAGTCTCTGTAGCACTTTACTCAGATTGTTTAGATGGTCTTCAAAAGTTTTACCGACGATGATGATGTCGTCCAGGTATAGCAGGCAGGCGTCGTAAGTCAGTCCTCTCATCACTGACTCCAGAAGGCGATGGAAGGTAGCTGGTGCGTTGCAGAGACCAAGGGCATAACTGTAAACTGCCAGAGCCCTTGGCCTGTCGAGAATGCGGTCTTCTCTTTGTCTCTCGGGTCTAGAGCAACCTGCCAGTAGCCCGACTTCAGGTCCAGAGCCGAGAACCACTGTGCACCAGCTAGCGTATCCAGGTTGTCGTCAGTCCGGGGTAAGGATAAACAGTCCTTGCCTGTGACAGCGTTCAACTTCCTGTAGTCCACGCAGAAGCGTAGCTCACCGTTCTTCTTTGTCACCAAGATTACAGGGGAACACCAAGGGCTATCAGATTCTTAATTCACTCCCTGGATCTAATGTCTTCCAGCATGTCTCGTACCACCCCTTGCTTAGTCAGCGGAAGGCGTTTAGGTGGTTGCCGAATAGGCCGGGCGTCCTCGGTGTCACTGCGGTGAAGCACTTTGTCCGTGCGGCCGTAGTCATTGTTGCCTTGGCTAAAACCGCGCTGGTATTTCCTCAGCAGTTGTCGAAATTTCTCCAGCTGTTGTGCGGTCAGGTGGTCGGCCGCCCTCTCCAGTAAGCCTTCTAGCCGGGGACACAGGTGTTGCGTCGGCACCGGCTCCTGTGTCTTGTCGATTGCTGTTACGCTTACCACGGGCTAAAACGTTCCCAACTCCGTCCCAGCCTGGACGTCGTTATCGGTGTCCGTTGGATTTAGCAGTCTCACTGGCTCCTCCTCTGGGCACGGCAACAATGCTCTGGCTGCACATAGTCCGTGTACAGGCGTCTTCTCGTCCAGCATCATGTTCCTGGTTCTCGGACCTTCCAGTCGCGCCTTCACCACCACCTCGCTTTTCGCGGGGACAACCACGTCGTCGTTCAAGACGAGCCTGCAGATTCAAAGGCGCTCTCCGGGTTGACGGAGTATAACCTCTTTTCTGTTGAGTCGCAGGACCTTCCTGCCGACGTCGACCATCACCTCTTGCCTCCTGAGGGCATCCAGTCCCAGAACCATCTCCTCAGTCACCTACGCGACGAACACCCACAGATGCACGGCACTCCGTCCCAAGGTCAGCTTCAGCAGGGCCTCCTTCTCCACAGGCAAGGTGTCGCCCGATGCCGTCATCAGCTGGTATGGTCGGCTCGGCTTCCTGGATGGGAAACCCTTGGCTATGTCGGGTCTGATGATGGTCACGGCTGCCCCGGTGTCCACCAGCACGCGGCACGGCTTCCCTCTCACCAAACCATCCGCGATGAGGCTGTCATCCAACGATGCACACTGACGGCGCGCAGTGTCACTCGAGGGGATGGTGGTGATGGCGCCGAGGTGTCCCTCACCACGGCGGCCCTTACTCGTTTCCCAGCTGCTCTCCCTGGTATAGGCAGTCTCTTTCCAGGTGTCCCGGCTGTCCACATCCCCAACACAGGCCACTAGGACTTCACCAGCGTCCCTCGACTGGTCTTGTGTCTCCGATGTAGCGGACACTCCTCGTTCATGACGTCGGGGTATCGGTCACCTTAGCCACCTCCATCCTCAATGCTGCCTTCAGCGCCTCGTCAATTGTGGTGTATTTGCCGAGAATTAGGCGCTGACGTATCTCGGTATATCGTACCCCATCAACAAAGGCGTAGGCGGCTTCCCAGTATAGGAACTCCGGCGGGAGGTCAACCAAGGCCTTACTAGCCAGCTGCTCAATCGCCAGGGCAAGCTGCTGCAGCGTCTCTTTGGCTGTTGCGACCTTGTCTTCAGCTGACTGCGGTAGGCTGCGGCTAGGCGGTGGTTCCCGAAACTGTTCTCCAGGGCCTCCCAGATATCCTTGGGCGCTGCCGCTGTCTGGACCGCGTTTAGGAGATCTGCGGCCCGTCCCTGGAGGCTGGCTATTAGCTGCGCGGTCTCTTCCTCCGGTGACCACTTATTATGTCTGGCCACCGTGTCGAACAGTCGGCGGAAGACCTCGAATGTAAACGAGCCGTGGTACTTGGGAGGTTTGATGCGCGCCGATGTTGTGTCGCGTCCCGGCGCGTCGGCGTTCAAATTCTTCATCCTCCTGCCGACGATATCCTCCACCATGGCGTTCAGGGAATTTGTGCTGCTGTCGGCCTTTCCCTCCAGCTCGCTTACTCGGCTCGCCAGGTCTTCGATGCATTCGTCCACTTGACACTTCCGCTTGCCCAGATCCGCGACGTCATCCCTCACACCGGTCAACTGCTCTTCAAACTTTGCGACGAGGGCCTCGTTTGCTGCTTTCATCTCCGTGGTCAATTCGCTCATCTTCTCGGCCAGGCTATCGTTAGTCGTTCTCATTTCCTTCAGTTCCGCGGCCAGGTTCTTGTTTGCCTTTTCCGTCTATGCTGTTAATTTGGCCTTCATTTCTTCCATCTTTTCGGTGATGTCGTTAGCCTTCTTCATTTGTTTCAACTCTGCGGCCAGGTTGTTATTTTCCGCTTCTGTTTTTGCAGCGAGGTTGTCATTCGCTGCTTTCATTTCCGCCATCTTCTCCAAAATCTTTTCCAATGTAGCCTCCATATCCCACTCGTGACATCAGTTGTGACTTTTAGGGTTCGTGAAATTAAAAGTCCAATTACACAAACTCAAAATGTTCTTTATTTCCACCGAATTACATTTGGAACACTTGCCGATTACACAGAATTATGTAGCGTACACAATTACAATTCGCCAGTCCGTCTGTCACAGGTCCACTCTACACTCACAGTTACGTACAAATCCTCTGATACACGCACAGTCTTCCAGTCCGTTCACTAGCACGGCGCCCCTCACGCTACCCGCCAAAAACTGAACTGACTCGCCAACTGCAGCCCCTTTTTATAGGAAGATCACTGTTTCTGGAAGTCTCGCGGTTCAATGAATCATCCCGACTGTTCCAGACTTCCGGGGGAGGGGAAAGAGATGGCTAGTGATGTTTTTCCAACCATCCCCTCGTTAGCACTACAAGATAAATGGGTAGGCATGGGCTGAATGCCTCCTGCCGCCCCCCAGCCGCTAGCTGGTCGGGTCTTCCGATAATTAGGTGACAATACTAATGTTTCTTTCCTCCAACCAAATGCGCTTACTTTGTGCCAAATGCTTTTCTCTTGAATTTTAAAAATGCAGCTTATATGCCAGGTGGCTCATTTTCACAGGAATACAGTAAAGACATATAATAGTTATTTATGGGCCTTGCGAGGTTAGTTGATGTTTATTAGCGAGTAAAAAATATTAGAACCCGCGGCGTTAGCGTCGATTTTTTTTATATATAATTGACTTCCTCCAACGTTGTCATATCGGACAATGAATGGAATGGGTGAAATGATGCTAAAACGAGCCCAGGGCCCATAGAGCTTAGAATTTTTTACTAGTGGAGGAAGAATCCATTTATGGACTTCTACTGTGTTGGAGGGAACAGTGGGGAGTGTGGGCTTCACCTCGGAGGTACCACTCCACTAAAATACCTCCACCGGTTAGGATTTCGTGTTAGGTATATGGATTTTAGTGTTCGGTTATTGCGGTCCCGCATAGCACCCGCGTAATTCAAGTGAGAGGTGCGATGCTGCCGCCCGGTGGGCGGGAGCGTGTGGATGATAAAACCTAGGCATCGGTCATGACTAAGACCTCTGACCGGCTCAAGGAAAACATAAGGAGAAATTGCGGCCCAGGATGACCTGGGCGTGTCTTACTGGATAGGCTAATGCGTTAAACCTAATGCGCTGTCTTTTTGGCAGCTGTCGCTTACATCATGCATATATATGCACACGCACACACATACATATACGCACATACATACACATACACACATACATGTATCGGTCATTAATTTTGTTCCTTGTAATGGAAGGATGTCTTACGAGCTAATTCTAATGCGTTGCCTTTATTTGGCAGTAGTCACTTGCGATCAGTATAAATATGTATATATATATATATATATATATATATATATATATATCAGTTGTTAATTTTGTTCTTTTTAATGAGAAGGATGTCTTAAGTTTAGGTTTTCATACAGTAAATGTAGTCGTTCCAGGTCGTATAGTTAGCTTAAGCTTAGGTAGTAGTCTTCTGTCTGGGAGGGGCTCCTTCCAGCGCGTCCGGTAACCTACTAGCCGGTGGATATATACACCAGTTGTCTACTCGAGTCCATTTGACGGCTTGTTGTGTGGCCGCTGTTAGTGCGGGGGAGGTTTTCTCTCCCTGATCCGCCTTGGCTGTGTAGCGCAAGGGCTTCGAAGGCTGCTGTTTGGACTGAAACAAGGAACAGAGAGGTGCTTGTTAGAGGTTAATCGGGTAATTCACAAGATTATCATGATATTCATGAATGTCAGGTTCTGTGTCATTGAAGAATAGTCTTCTGTCAAAGAGTGAGAGTGGTCGTTTGTGTTTGTTTGTCTCAGTTGTGTAGATCCCCAGTGAGTTAATTAGTGGATTGTGTAGCTTTGGTAGCTTTTCGTACATGTCAAACGCAAGTTTCTTGATGAATTCTTCTATAGTCTATATTTTAATTTCGTTGTGAAGGATGTCCGCAGGCGCCGTTGAAGAAACCTTCGAAGCGATCCTTAGGATTTTCTTTTGTAGTGTCTGTAGTCTTTTAAGGTGTGTTTTTGCGGCGTATCCCCATACCGGCGTTACATAAGTTAAAATGGGTTGGATGAGTGCTTTATAAAGTGTTACCCCATGTTAATTGGTTGTTTATATTTAGTAGAGGGTACAGCTTAGCCAATTGGCCTGCAGCTTTACCTCCTCTTTGAGTGATGTGGTCGCGCTATGTTAGTTCCTGGTCCACTTGAAGCCCAAGCCACGTGACCCTTGAGGTCCAGAGTATGTTCTCTCCGAATAGAGTGAGAGGCTGTAGGTTGTGTCTTGGGCATGTTAATACACGAGACATGTGAGTACACAAAAATAAACATACTAATGTTTCTTTCCTCCAATCAAATGCGGCTTACATTGTGCCAAATGCTTTTCTCTTGAATTTTAAAAATGCAGTTTATATGCCAGGGGGCTCATTTTCACAGGAATAAATATAATAGTTATTTATGGGACTTGCGAGCTTAGTTGATGTTCATTAGCGAGTGATAAAAATTTAGAGCCCGAGGCGTTAGCGTCGTTTGTTTCCTTTTTTTTCAATTTACGTCCTCCAACGTTGTCATATGGGAGGATGAATGGAATGGGTGATATGATGCTCAAATGAGCCCAGGTTCCATAGAGCTTAGAATTACCCGACATTCGTCTTTCAGGATAAGGGAAACCCCCGGAGAAAACCTTATCCAAGTAACTCACCCTGACCGAGATTCGAACTCGGGACCTCTTGAACATGAGGCAGACACGTTAGCGTCGAGGACTTAAACTTCAAGAGCATGAAAACATCAAACCTAGCTAGTCTCACGCGTAATTTTATCCCTTACCTAAAAAATATAGACTTTAATTATAAAAATATGTATGTTTGTTTCTGGTTTTTCAGATAACTAAAGAAAAATTCAACATCGGACTAAGCTATCTACGAGGTAATCTTTAGTCAAAGAGATTATAGTGTCTTTGACACTACATCGGAGTAGGCGTTCTTGAAGAACAGTGTGTTTTTGTCTCTCAAATTTTAACTTTATTCTTCTACCCCCTGCTATTCCTCACCTTCATGACACTGTCGCAACCTATAGAGACTACAACCTATACTTGTTTGTAGATGATACTGCAATTACAGCTGCATCGATACAACAAACTGTTGCAGTGCAGTGAGCTCAACAATATGCTGACATGCTTTCTGCTTGGTTCACACTAGCGTTTGAACGTCAACGCCACCAAATCACAAGCCGTCATCTTCACCAGGCGAAAATTGATGGATGTCCCAAATCTCCGCCTGGCTGGTGCAGAAGTTCCATGGTCCACTGAAGCAACATCTTGGAGTGATTTTGGATATGCGCTTAACTTGGAAAACCAATATTCAATCATTGGCAAATAGAGGAAGCAGAACGATGGCATTGGTGTTCCCGTTGAACAACAAGAAATCTCCAATGTCAGTCACTAAGCAACAAACTTCTTCTTTATAAGCAATTGTTGAGACCTGCATTGACATGTATCTGCCAAATATGAGGAATGCCAGCTAAAACTAATTTTTACAAACTGCAGATATTACAGAACAGATATCTTCGTACAGCAACATCCACTGAATGCTATGATATACATTCTGTTCTATCTTTCCCCAAATCGATACATCCACTAGATACATCCTACACCTGTCACATAACTTCTAAGCTTCTCTAGCTTTAACCAACATGGACTTAGAGAGTACGATATTGACCCGGGAGAAACTTAGAAGCGCCCTAGGCTTAGGCTTACATTAGGCCCACTATAAAAATAATAATAAAATGAAAAATAATAAAAAACAAATAATATATATACATAATACAGTTATAGTGCTACCATTTACTCACTGTTTTTAAAGAATCATATCGTATACGTAAGGACAATGTTCCGATATGGCAATAGCCTAAGGCCGTTTCGGCCTTCAACGACCTCCGAGCTGTGCTTCTTTATTCTTCTACTTGACCTACAATATTGACTCTGGTAGAGATAGCTCGACAGTTTGCAGAGATTATTCATGTCCAGCAGTAAAAGGCCTGCTTTTCCGTAACAAAAGTATCGCGTAATGATGTTTTTTCCCCCTTATATTGGCGGATAAATGTATTTTATTTATCTATAACTAGGAAACGGGTTTCTATGATTTTGAATATTTTTCCAGGTGATGCTTGGGAAAGATCTTGTGGAAAATACATTAGCTCATGACATTTTGAGTGAAATTAAACCACTTTTATGGGTCTTTTTTCTGCATTTCAGACTGCTTGATAAGAAATTCAGAAACAACCCAGTTTCTTTTTGTCATTTTTCGCAAGATTAGTTTTATTATTTTATATTAGTAGAATCAAATTTCAGAGTCCCAGTATCTAAAAATCCTTGAAATCTTTGAACGCGGTTAACCCATTCAAATTTTATTAGATATTTCGAAAATATTCGACATTAATACATCTATCAAACGGTGCATGTCTGTTCTAAGACAGACTTGTCCCCTAAAGGAATAAGATGTCGCTTCCCTCGTACTGTTACAATGTAGTCTTCACGGAGCAAAAATTAGTGTTTGAGATGATATTTGTATTTCATTATGTTGACATATAAATCCGTGAAATTTAAAAACAAACAGAATTTATGAAATGGCTGCAAGTAGTCAAAGTCGTGTGAAGTGGGGATTAGGATTTCATTACGGAGGGGATTCGCTAAGTAGGCCACCATTCTGGGCCCATTGTTCCTATGTCCCCAAGTGGGGGCACCCCCGGGAGGAATGATGAGGTGAAGGAGACAGAGGGTGGCCAACCCAAGTAGCCAAGACAGTACAGAGGGCAGGGTCCCTACAGTTTACTTGGATAGAGGTTTCTCCCCACAGGCCAGGACAATGAACTCGCTCCCCTGCAGCGGGATGGCAACGAGCCCAGCAACCGAGCCCTAATGGTCCCAGGCAGGCGATCCGAGCCCCAAAGGTCCCTGGCTGGCGGTCCCGAAATGGTCCCAGCAGAGGAGCTGAGGCCGGCAACCGACCTACCGGAGGAGGAAGTAGTTTTTTCCAGAGCATATCATCCTGTCATGCACCACCCGCCGACACTTCTACCCTGAAAGAGACCACCAGATGAGAGATGATGTGAAATGATAATGTAGATGAAATAGAGGGCCAGTAAATTCGGGGGAAGTAACTAACCTACCCAGCATTCGCCTAGCGGCCCGGGAAAATCCCTGAAAAAACCCATTGGTCAGGTAGGTTGACCACGGGAATCGAACCCCGAATGCGGGCCACAGACGAAACGGCCTGAGCTATCCCACTCACTGCCCGTGTGAAGTGATAAATTTGTATTTGGTATAACGAAAATGTGTTGAACAGCGGGTATGATTCCTTTGTAATATTATTTACATACTCTCAGGTAAGAAGTATGCCTTCAATGAAGAAGAATTGAAAATCTGCAATATTTGTTGCTTTAAGCACGACCCAGTGTCTTCTAAGTGTGTAGGTCCGTTGACAACAGATAGACCAAATTTGAAAGCTTAGCCTTTGTAGAGTATTCTAATTCACTATTGAGGAAAGAGCATAAATTAAATGACCAAGGAGAATAAATGGAGGTACCTTTTATGTCGCTCTGTCTTCGTCGGGAACTAGTCACCATCCCACTCTACTTTCTGTCCACGTTGTTTAGTGTGTGGCGGCTCCACTTCCACTGACTTTGTGGGTTCGTATAATTAAAAGTCCAAGTTGCAGAAATACAAATAGTTCTTTATTTCCAGGGAATTACAGTTAGTACACTCAAAAATCACGTACCACAGACAATTATGTAACACTCACAATTGCATGACACTCACAATTACGTAACACTCATAAATTACGTTACCCTCACAATTACAATCCACACTCGCTACTCAGTGCCTTGCAGTACAAATCTCTCTCTCGATCCGACTAAGAACTCCTGAGTCGTCCAATGCATCGCTTATATTGGCAGATCGCTGCATCTCGAAGCTTCGCAGCTCGGAACAATCATCCCGATTGTTCCAGACGTCAGGGGGAAGGGAGAGAGACGGTACAGTGGCTCGAGATACTTTTCTAACCATCCCCTCAGTGAGCGCCACACAGACATATGGGTAGGCGTGGCCTAAATGCTTCCCGTGCCCCACCCAGCTGCCAGTTGGTCGTGCATTCCGATAATTGGATGACAATACTATGCCTCAGTGGCATAGCAGTTGAGACGCTAATGTATTGAACAGTTAGTTTAGTAAAGAAAATAGCAGCTTTAATTGTCCTCCAAAGAACGGTTTTTAATATTATGAGTACCCTGTGAAATTCAAGAAAATTTTCTGTTGTTACTAATGACAACGTAACTGAATTGAACTGAGGTTTATTACATATTAATTTTAAGCTCACTTAAAATTTAATCGACCTTCTTCGGAATCGACCATACAACTCAGCCATGAGGTCAACTTTTTTGTATTTAATTGTATTACTCTACATGTTAAGTTCATTAGTGAACAATCATTTGCTGCATCTAAAGATCCGATAAGTTAATCAGTTAGTCTAGCAAATAGGTATTTTCGTCCTTTTGGGTATAAAATAATAACATTTCCATTCCTTACAAAAAAAAATTATATTGTGTCATATCTTTATCTCTAAAATAGCATATACTTACTACTGTAGTTTCCATGTACCTGCTTTTGCATAATAGGAGAGCAAACTAATACGAGAAAACCAGGTTAGCAGAAAGGATAACAGTGGAAACGTTTCATCCACTCAACGAATGCCAGTTCCTTACATATATTTTAGACTGTTTTAATAAATTTTAAGGTCATACAAGTCTCAGTTAACATATTTATATTCTTTAGTTGTTCAAAATTCGGGCTCTATTTCCATTGTGGCCCAGGGCGATTACACAAATTCTGGTTCCCCTGACAGGACTTGCATTCTCCTTTCATCACAAAGTCTCTCACCATTTATTCATTATTGATAATGAAATAATAACATATTTTTAAATAAATGTTCACTTTTCTAATATTTTATTGCCTATGTTTTCGGTTCTGTCGCGTATGCCTCTCTGCATCTATGAATGAACCTATTTGCAATCCGCGATATCAAAATGGCACGAACAGACATCCTATAAGCTGTTTTAATATTAGTCAGACTTAAAATTAAAGAGCCTCAGTCTTTTTAAAAGATTCCCGTGTTTTATAAATGTTTCCAGCAGATGGTGAAAGCAAACTTGATAGCTATAGCTCCAGTTACATATACAGTTCCATTTTTTTCTGACTACCATGTGTGCCAAACAAATGTAATGGGATACCTAAAAGTCCTTATTGTTTCGGTCTTCGATTACAAGCCTAGTTTTATTATTGGGATGACATCCCGGCACACTAGTAGTGCTGCTAAGATCTGGAAATTGATAGCTTGCTACCAAACAAAAATTTTATTTTATGTTTTTTTTATTTTTTTTTTTTATTCACACAAAGTGAATTTAAAGCCATTTGCCTTACCTCATTATTTGCATAAAACATCATGTTCATACTAAGTTAATTATAATTAATATAAATATCCTTAAAATGCGTAGCATAATATTTCTAGTTTGTTATCTATAATTTAATAAAATTAAAATAGAAATACTGCCCGCTTTAAGTGTCCAAACTTTTTCGAGGTGGCAACCCTAGCTTTCAAGAATATTTTAATAATGAAAGTATAACGCATTTGTTTTAGCTTTTAGACAACTGGAACTAAAACTAAAATGAGAACTTACACTTTTAAATAAAGAGGCACGAATTAGAAGTTGTACTTTATCCCATTAGTATGCCACACCAATGGTAGGTACCCACCAACTTTGGTTTCAAGTTCAATCACATGCCTATTACCCTTTGTTTAATAAATCGACTTGGTTTGATTAGCCTTACATTTTATATAATAATAATAATAATAATAATAATAATAATAATAATAATAATAATAATAATAATAATAATAATAATAATAATAATAATAATAATAATAATAATAATAATAATAATAATAATAATAATAATAATAATAATAATAATAATAATAATAATAATAATAATAATAATAATAATAATAATAATAATAATAATAATAATAATAATAATAATAATAATAATAATAATAATAATAATAATAATAATAATAATAATAATAATAATAATAATAATAATAATAATAATAATAATAATAATAATAATAATAATAATAATAATAATAATAATAATAATAATAATAATAATAATAATAATAATAATAATAATAATAATAATAATAATAATAATAATAATAATAATAATAATAATAATAATAATAATAATAATAATAATAATAATAATAATAATAATAGTAATAATAATAATAATAACAATAATAACAATAGTAATAGTAATAATAATAATAATAATAATAATAATAATAATAATAATAATAATAATAATAATAATAATAATAATAATAATAATAATAATAATAATAGTAATAATAATAATAACAATAATAACAATAGTAATAGTAATAATAATAATAATAATAATAATAATAATAATAATAATAATAATAATAATAATAATAATAATAATAATAATAATAATAATAATAATAATAATAATAATAATAATAATAATAATAATAATAATAATAATAATAATAATAATAATAACAATAGTAATAGTAATAGTAGTAATAATAATAGTAATAATAATAATAATAATAATAATAATAATAATAATAATAATAATAATAATAATAATAATAATAATAATAATAATAATAATAATAATAATAATAATAATAATAATAATAATAATAATAATAATAATAATAATAATAATAATAATAATAATAATAATAATAATAATAATAATAATAATAATAATAATAATAATAATAATAATAATAATAATAATAATAATAATAATAATAATAATAATAATAATAATAATAATAATAATAATAATAATAATAATAATAATAATAATAATAATAATAATAATAATAATAATAATAATAATAATAATAATAATAATAATAATAATAATAATAATAATAAAAGCGTAATGTATCTCTTGAAGGGCAGAGGCCTCCTGATACAGCGTACCTCTGTTTTACTAACGCGGTGAGCTACTCTGCGTTAAACACGTTCATAAATCAAATTGACATCACTTTACTGCAGTGCATTGTCCAGTGACCTGTACCTTGTGTTGGCAACTTAGTATACTTTCTGAGACGTTACTCTTTTAATTATAATCTGCATAATGTATAAAATAGCGAGAGAAGGAATATGAGAGACATTATTTATCAATGCCCTGACGGAATTCTAAAACCTGGAATTTGGAATTGCATTGGACGGACATTGAAATTGCCAGGTAAAGGCAGAAAGCATGATGTAAGTGTAAAGTAGGCACTGCTAACGAATCAACAAACGTCTGTATTCTCTCTGCACACGTCTGATGATCTTCCTCTAGATGTCATTTGTCTACCACCTGGCTCCAGATCAGGAATTAGTATTATTTTATTGTTATTTTACAAACTAAAGTAAACTGCCCCGTTTCGCAAACATTCCTGCTCCAAAAATAAAATCTTTCTTTTAAACTCTTAAATATATATTTGTGTTCAATCGTGAACTGAGTTTATGACAATGTTTGGAGGGGGGAACACCTTATAGAGGAACTTATGCTTCTGACGTAGTGATGGCTCCCCGGGAGAGGACCTGGAGAGAGACCACAGTAGAGGGCAGTTTATCGAAGATTGAAACTCCAGTAACTGGCTTACCGCCTCGTTGAGAACTTATTCATCCCGGAGACTTCCCTAGACGAGGATTTATAGTGAGCAATGCAGTTGCCATGCACGTTGAAACTTAGAACCCTGAAATAGCCAATCAGAATGAAAGTGAGGTGAAATTATCTTTCTCAAGAGTTTCCTAGCGTCCCGGGGAAACCCCAGAAACCCCATAAGTCAAGAAAGTCGGCTAAGGTAATCGAACCCACTACCTTCCGAATGAGGACCACAAATACTTACTCGCTCGATCACTCAAACTTAAATTTTCTCAGCACTCATGTATAGTTACTAAGAATTCGTCACCCATAACCGTTAAATTCAAAACATTTAGGAGTAAAAAGTAGACAACGATGATATTCCGAAACACAAAATAAGAGATATATTTATTGGCCATGTTAGCCAGCTGGTGCATTTAGCATATTACTGCACTCAGTCCGGATCCATAATAATTAAGGTAAAAGAAATATTAGCGAAAACGAATGCCATAACAAACGTGGCTGTGACACGCAGTACATGTATGTGTGCATGATAGTGTGCTGTGACACGCAAAAGTAACGTGATTTGTAACAACACAGCATAATTTCTAGAAATGACGGAAATGCCTAGCGGAAGAAGGACGTAATTTAATACCCAGTAATTAGTTGAGTGTGGTTCTAAGTTGGCTTTAAAGTCGTTGCGCAAATACCAATAAGCAAATTCATCCACGGTAGCATAATTCCTACTCATTTAAAAGGAAATATACGAACTCAGTGAAGTTCCATCATATCGCACTGTTACGAACCCTTTTAACCCTTTAGCCTATGGACTGAATTTTAGTTTTTTGAGAAAATGTTTGTTATTATTGGTCAACTGATAAAAGAATACATGCCATAACACAAAATAGGACAAAAGCTATGTTCATTGTTTTAATCAATTTTTAACGGTAGTGGGTCTTAAAAGTCCAATTAGGCCACAATGAGTTAATGGTTGCAAGCAGCTGTATACACAGCATAAAGCCATAACACTTTTGACAGTCATTATTGTGCTGTGCTTATCAGATGTTAAATAATAAGCTGAACAGAACACAAAACTCCCGCCTCGGTAGCGTGGTGGCAGCATGTCTGCCTCACGCTCAAGAGGTCCCGAGTACGAATCTCGGTCAGGGTGAGTTACCTGGATAAGGTTTTTTCCGGGGTTTCCCTTATCGTGATAGACGAATGTCGGGTAACTCTAAGCTCCATGGACCCCGGACTCATTTCAGCAATTTCATCCATCGTCCGATATGACTTAACGTTGGAGGACTAAATTACAACAGAGAGAGAGAGAGAGAGAGAGAGAGAGAGAGAGAGAGAACACAATGTAAAAACGGTATCCTTCACATGTGATGAAATTCAAAAAACAGTTTTTCTTCTCATTGACACACAGAAACACTTTTGCATAATGTGCACCTTGAGTGTGGCCTTGATTCTAACTTCTTTGTCGCACACAACTCACACCTAGCTCTTTTGGAAACAAATTCTGGCCAATGTCCACCCCAATTTTGCACCCTAAAGTCATTGCTGACAGAAAAACCGCTCTTGCTTCTCTTTGGAGGCTGGATGGTTGTAGGTGATGAATCCTGGTTGGGTCTTCCTCGTTTAGTGCTCTGAAGCCTGCCTAGGGTTAATAATCCTTGTGTTACTTTTCTCTTGAACTCAAGGAATGATATTTTTCCAAACAGTTCGGTGAAAATTATAAAGGCCTTTACTAATGCAATTTCTGCAATGGCAAAGAACAGCCTGTGCCACCACTTTTTTGATTTCTTATTATGGTCATATAGGAAGCGAAGCATGTTGGTCTTATCCACACCTCCCATGTGTTTATTGTAGTCCATAACAACTGTAGGTACTTCTACATCCATTTTTCATCCATCTTTCTGAGTACGCTTTACAAATGTAGTCTCATTACCATGATAGTTGGACAGTAGGTGAACGCTACGATTGTCTTCCCACTTGAAATAGGCCATGCCTTGATCAGATATTCGGAAATCAAAATTTCCTCTTTTCAGATCCTTGTCATTGGCCATTTTTGGTAGTCCGACACGGTTAGGACGTATTGTGCCACATGCATATATATTCTGTGTCTTCAGATATTCAAAGAGCTCCAAGGATGTGAAATAATTGTCCATCGTTATAATATGATTTCTATTATGTAAACACTCTGCAACACTTCCTCCCAGACCAAAACGTTTTTTGCTGTCATCATGACACATCTTCCGTTGGGAAACATCAAACTGATAAATGTAACCAGACTTATCTGCTCGTCACCATAGTTTATACCCGCGTTTCACAGATGTCGTTGCGTTATACTGTTTTAGCGAAGAACGCCTTTTGAAACGTACCATGCGTTCATCTATACTTTGGAACTGATCAGGTAGCCGGACTTTCTTAAAATTATCATTCAGGATAGTGATAACCGGACGCAGCTTGTATAATCTGTCTTCATTTTCTTTGGGCATTGCATGATTATCATTTACTTGCAGGTTTGAGAGAATCTGTCTAAATCTGTCCCTTTTCATTGTTAAAGGTACAATAGGAACTGTTAAATCCATATTAGTGCACCAATAGTGATTACTTTGACGCAACCGATGGTATCCAAAAAGAAATTGAAGACCCAAAAAGCCAAAAAATTCTTCATTTGTGGTTGGTGGAACCTTTCTTTGATTTTGTTGTATATATAAATTACTTTGTAAAACCTAATCATGTACTATGTTTTCAGAAAACAAAGTGAGAAAAAATTCTGTTTGGCATGTTTTGCCAGAAAAATACTGTTGTACTGTTCCTTTTTGTAACTTATATATTGGCATACTCGTAGACCTATCTTTTTTCGTGAAGATCCTTTTCACAACTTGAGAACTTACATCTTCATCTTCAGAATCATTGTCTTTAGCATCAGTACCTTCGAACGAAGAAATTTGCTGCATTCCAGAAGTAGATGGGACGGCATCAATTCGATTTGATTGCAGGATGGTAGAGTTTTCTTCAGATTCTTCACTGCTGCTTTCTTCCGTAGGTGTGTCCTGTCGGAAGGAAACTGCATAAATATATCATACATTTCCTTCTCGAAGAGTCCCTTCCCTTCCATATTACTAAAAAAAGATAAATTATTACCATTGTAAGCTTTAAGTTTAGATTTAGGAACATCCGGTGATGCACTCTAAAATAATGTTCTAGAATACCGGCGGGACTTCTAAGTCCAAAATACATTTTGACCCATAGAAGATCGAAATAAGTATTTATATTTACAAAACTTTAGTAATAGTATACATGCACAGTGATAACACCAAATAAAAATACCACAAACCTACCTTTCGCATATATTCGTCACAATAATGGAAAGAATAAACTTGTGCGTCCTCTGTAGTTGAGTACATTAGCATTACTGACGCGCCAATGCAAAAACACTAGCACAACTTCAACATACAGGGAACCAGCAGGTGTTGCGATCTAGCCTGCATAGAGAACACCTACCGGCAGGGACTTGGAAGCCACAACAGCCACACATGGATACAATGGCTTGTCTAAATACCCGGGACTTTAAAGTCTCGACAGTTTTTTTTTCTTTGTAACTTACGACCTCCAACGTTAATTCATATCGGACGATGAATGAAATGGGTGAAAAGCTGCTCATGTGCGCCCAGGGTCCATAGAGCTTAGAGTTACCCAACATTCGTCTTTCAGGATAAGGGAAACCCTCGGAAAAAGCTTATCCAGGTAACTTACCCTGACCGAGATCGAACTCGGGACCTCTTGAACGTGAGGTAGAAACGCTACCACCACGCTACCGAGGCAGGCAACAACAAAAAAAGTCCCGACAGTCCATATAGAGTTAGGAGATATTGTAGCTCCAATTTTGAAACAAACCAAAATTTTGTTTTTCTGTCACCTAAATATTCTGTACTGTTTTGAAGAGTATGTATTAATAAATATGGATAAAGTTTAGAATGTTAATAATGTTTAACTGACTATTTCATCAATATTTCCCTAAGCTAGAAAACTTTAACACTTAACACCTCAAAACTACATTTTTATATAGATGACCAATTACTTTATAAGACCATTCACTCTACCAACTGCTACATCTCACCTTGCCTTTCATCACTTTCACCTTCATCTCATATCATCTTCTTGGACACCCCTGTACCAGGCTTCGGGCGGTCCGAACTAGTATTCTGCTCACAGATTTTGAAGACCACATTTTCCGACCGGATGCGCTACGTCCCACCCTCCGATACTGCTCTCCTACTTGTAACGATCGTTTTGGACTGAGATTGGGGTTGCGGGAGGGAGCTGTTGTGCCACGGAGTTTAATTTAATAAAGCTAGAGCAATTAAACTTCTTCTTATTTAGTGGCAAATTATAAACACATCTTCATTCCCTTTCGTTTTATAAAAGATAACGTTGAAGAGTTTAACTCATCTTAGTAAAAATTGCTGCTTTCCCGTACTGATTAATTACCGGAATTGAAATTAATTATTTTGTATTTGGTTGGAGAATAAATTAATGTGTGATTCGGTGTTGGTGTCAATTAGTGCTGAATTTCTTCTCTTATGGTTCCTTGTTGTCGATAAGAACCGAGCTGCAGCAGCAGTTGTCCCACCACTGGGACCATAACAACAGACAATACAGAATATTCTCATATCACTGATTGATTTTATGCTTCGTGTAATTTAAAAACATTACTCACAATTGGATTTTATGTTATTTGATACAACTGACGACGACATGTTCACTATTCCATGGAAGTTATCATTTTTAACATGCGATCATGTATTAAAAGTTTTAATCCACATTGCTTGGTTTTCAGAAAATATGGTCCTGCAAAAATGTGATACCAGATAGAAAACTAGCTAAAACTTTATTAATAAATCAAATTACTGTAAACTAAGTATTATAGATCGCATCATTGTCTCCTTTATGGTCTTGATGCGAATTAGTCTCATAGAATAACGTGGAGACATGAATGATTTTAGCAGACTGGTCTAATTAATGTGTTTTCCCTGTAGATATACGCACCATATATCATTTCATTTTAAACCCATATTCTGTCGACATATACGTCAAAGTTTCTGAAACGGTTTAAACTCTGTAGTATTAAATAATTGACTTTAACTCCTGATCTAATGATTCGGGAAATCCCTATTTGTAAAAGTCGATAAAGTCACACGATGATGGAAAGTAACGACCGTGGCTCTATGGTGACACGAAACAGGAAAGGTTCCATTAAATGGCGATTTCTCTGTTGCTTCTTACTTAGTGACCTCCCCCTCCCATTCAATAATGAAAATGTATCAACTAAAATTTCTTACTAACAAATTGCGTTACATTAAATACAATGCATAAAACCTTGTCTTTCTCGCCCCTATATCCCTTTCTTTATAATTATGTTATATTCTTAAGTCGTGTACATGCAATAGCTAACATGTTTGCGTTGATATTTATATTGGGATTGGTTCACCATAGTTTATTTTTTGATAACAAGTAATGACTCAAAGTGACTTTATAATTTTGCTGCCGTTAGTTTATAAATGCATGATTATTAAGGATAAAAATAAAGGTAATATGCCATACACTTTCTGAGATAATAGATTACAAACATTGACAATTTAAAGTTAGTGACATAACCTCACCTTTACATGGCCATATCGGAGCCTCTGACTTGAGAAGCAACTTGCTGATAGTTTTGCTCCAAGAACTGTAGTTTTCGATTTCTTTTCTAATTAACTTTTAGATTGAAAACACCCTCTTTTACAACACCAGACTACGAAGGCTGGAGGATGACTGTGGATAAGGGAAAATCCCTCACGTATCGGGGCCTCTAAGTTGAGATGCCAGAACTCTAAACATTGGACCATAGAGGCAAGTTATTTAACGCACTTTCACCCAGATAATTCCTTAATTAAACAAATAGCAGAGCACGGAGCTGAATAACCGCAGTTCATATCTCACCAGAAGTTTATCCCTGACTGTTTTTTTTTCAAGTTTTTCTTAATCATTAAAATTGGCAAATGCCAAGTAAGTAACTTATACCTTGAGCATCTTCTTCCAAATTTCCATTTTCAATTAAGTACAAATCAGTGTCTATTGCCTGCGTTGATGTATGCAGCGAGAACGGAATATTAAACATTACTTAATACTTGAGCACTCAACTAAACTAATTAATGAAAATGCTTCACTAAACTAAACAAAAGGCATTTCGAGAAATGTTTGGATGAAGCTTTTTCCAGGCATTAATGTCAAAAAGTACTCAGTATCGTTTATTTTCAGTAGCTACTTCACAAATTGTTCCTAAACATTTATAATGTTTCTAATAACACTTGTTCCTTATAAATTTTGTTTTTCATCACACATTTTGCTTCAAATGCAAAGGAACAAAGAATGGGCCATTATGTTACTTATCTGTATACATTTTATGCTTGCTTTGATATTACGCACTCTTTTTAAGAGCACAGGGAAAACCAAAGTAATACTACTATGATAGACTTTATGATACTGAAAATTCGAAAGGTAGAACATCTTACGAAAATAGTTAATCATCCAATTACTGGGAAACGAAGATGCCTGGGGTTCGAGCACATATATAGAACTGCACATTCTTTGGTCTTTATACAGGACGGGGTCCATTCATCATAGTAGCGAACATGAGAGAGGCTGGAGGACCGCTGGTGCTGACCACATCACGTCCATGTGATAAAGTTAGATGATCAACTACCCTGTAGCATACACATGGACGCGAGACAGGAAATTGGGTCAATGGACAGTGGCCCTTCATGAACTGTTGTGCCATAGAATTGTACATGTTAACAAAGAATGGAAAAAAATATAATTACGCAATAAAAGAGATTATTGATCCTGGATGATAAAATATTTCACAGCATTTTCTCTACTATTTTCTTTGTTTTACGGTAGCTCAGCTGCACAAAACTAATGTAAATGAAAATGTACACAAATAATCCAAGACATGTATTTTGTTCGTCAAACCAACATATAATATTTAATCAAAATTATTTTAGTTATTTTCGATAAAAGAAGAAATAATGAAAATGTTTCCATCTGAAACGTTGTTTGACGAAACCGAGTAGTAATTTTTATCTTCGTCTGATAGATTGAGCTATAAAATTTGGAATTTGACTTGATTTTATACTATCCTATTCATAAACATACACGAGCGAACGAACCACCTTTAATTGTAGGTAAAGGAAACTATTCCACCCAAAAACTTGAACCAAAATTTCACTGGAAATTTTGGAACCCCTGAACCCAAACAAAGAAAGAGTTTAGAAAAAGATACGTGCTTGTATCTATGAATATTATAACCCGAAAACGAGTGTTTAAGTTCAGCATGTTGATACTGTAATCACACACAAATAAGATTAAGAATTTTATAAAGATATAAACCATGCATAATGTAGGAAGCATAAGTTTCCATTTTCGCCATAAAGAATACAGGTTGAAGTGTACCCGGAGGCTAAGGTACAATTATACAACTTACTTGATAATTTAAAAGCTTTAATAAATATCGTATTCACACTGACAGCTTACTTGCACAATTACACTTAAACTTCCTCGAAAGTTAAAACTTTGTACACATAAAACTTCACTCTACCAGCTGCTATTACATGCTTTTGAACTGCACCCGGGAGCTAAGACAGTTGAAAGGAGAACCCCCGACTGGTCTGTCTCGTCAGCCCAGAGAGCCGTCCGAGAGAGGAACCAAAGTACCTTCACGCGCTCACACGGAGAAAAAGGGAAACACAAACAACTGAGGCACACGCCTCGTAAAGGAAAGGTGCAATCAGCACAAGGTCATTGGCAAATTTCGTGTTCAGAAAAGGCAATTAGCGTAGCTAAGTTAATTAAGAGTTCGGCGAACAAGGTTGACAATCTATTCCCTCTAGGCAGAATATAGGCAAAATTCTGAAAATGATTATGGGAATTAAATTCTAGAATTTAGAGATTCATCAAGTGAAAAACTGTTTCATTTGCGGATAAGAAGCTTGAAACTTAGTCACATAAGTAGGTATATTTCTGAGAAGTTATGTGGTTCATTTGACTAAAGTTTGGTAAAAATAGAAGCCCATATTTCTAACATTTGTGTTTTACAGTCTCAAAGACGTATTTACGGTATCGGCAGTAACAGCGCCTAAAGACCGCGCTCTGGTTATACAAATACATACTTGACAATCACCGTAACAGGATTGTCCAAGTAGTATATCAGTGACTCACGTCAACTTACACTTCGCATTGTTATTTGAAACATAAAGTAGAAATAATACTTCAGTTGTTACTAAGGTTCCGACACAGATAAATTCTATATCTTCAAATAGTCGGCAACTTAACTGGTGATGCCTATTCTAATATCTACCCACACATACTCTAAGAACATATGATAGTTCACCACTGGAACAGTTGGTAGCAGATTTATCGAAAATACAGGTACAGAAAATGGCAGCAGAAGGTGTCGCACTAGGAAAGTCATCATCAATCTTCCGAAGATTTTCAAGGAACATGTAAAAGTGTTCGACATGTTTTATTTTCTTAAAAATCGTTCTAATAGTTTTCATTAAAATACC
>CM060951.1:129638639-129688639 GCA_030765055.1 Mantis religiosa
ATAGGATGCTATTATTCTGAAATATGTATCGGAGACATAATTTCTGATCTTCAGTAGTAACCCATTATGCCACACTTTTATCAAATGCTTTCTTTGTGTCAAGGAACAGAGCTAAGCACACTTGCTTTTCTTAATATGTGTCGATAATTGTGTCAACAATTCGGTGAAGTTGCTGTGGACAGGAGTGCAATGGCTTAAATCCAAATTGTGGGATGGTATGATTTCCTCAAGCTGTACAAGACGAGGCAACAATAGCCGTTCAAATACTTTAGATAATAGAGATAACAGACTTTTTGGGCGATAGCTTTTAGGATCACATTTACTTTTGTTGGGTTTAGGTATCTTAACTGACGCATGTTTCCATCTTTGTGGGAAGTAAGTCAAGCGACGAATAGCGTGTAAATTTGTGTTAAGAACACTAAAGCTTTTTTGTTTAAGATGTGCGAGCAAAGTTTGGACTATCAAATCTTCACCAGGAGCTTTTTTTGGAGGAAATCGACTAATTGCATTTTAACCTGTCCAAGCGTGAAGAGCTTAGGAAAATTCGAAAGCTGCAATGGTTGAGATATGCTGCTGTTAAGAAATTTAGTAAAATGTTCGTTAGTGATAGGATTGGGTTAAAACTGCTGTTGTAATTGTGCGCTGGAAAGCTCTACCTTTTCACCTGATGTTGTGTACCAATGACTGCCAATTTTTAGAGGAGGTATGTTATCTTTGTATTTCAGTACACGTTTAGTTTTTTTCCACAACGATCAATTTTGACAGTTGAGGCTTTACATTTCTGCTTCCAGGAAATCGTAGTGTTGTTTCTTTAGTGTTCTGTTCAGCTTCCTGGCGATGTTATATAGTATTGTTTTATAAGCTGGATACCTGGTTCTTTCCCATAGTCGACTATATTCCCTTTTAGTTGATGAAGATGCTCGATGTGTGGGGTACAATGGAATGTCTTCATTTTATATGTTTGGCTGTTTCTAGATATTCGTGCGGCATACTGTATATCTCTGGTTATGCTAGAAACTGCAACTTCTATGTCCCTAGGCGTTTCGAGTGGAACCTTTGTGTCTATTTGTTCCATTGTTGAAGTATACGAACTCCAAATAAAGGGATACTTTATTAAAGAGTGGGCGTGTTCTTTTAGATTTTGTATTCGATGAAAGATTAAACACAACTGGATAATGATTGAGGTGAGTTCGTGTAATATGAATGCGTCCGCACACATAAGTATATGATACATTTTTACCGATTAAAAATCCAAAACATCAGGAGTGCTTCCATCGTGTGGATAGTGGGTTGGTTCAACTGGATGCAAAATTTCTTATTTAAACTGATATATTACCTCGTGAAACAGCTTTCCTCTTGGATTGGTAGTGTTGGATCCCCATCTCGGGTGTTTACTATTGAAGTCACCACCTAGAAGATAACGTGATTTCAATGTATCGAAGATTCCCCAGGAATCTGCCATTGTGAGTTTGTTTGCCGGAGCCGAATAGAAAGAGCCAATCTGTAGTTTTATATCACTCATATCCAGTAATATTCAGGACACTTGATACTCAAGCTCTATTATGCTCTGTAGCTCGCTGTGAAGAACTGCAGTTTTAACAAATACGGCCGAACCGCCTTTTCTGTCATTGCTGGGATGGTCAGCAGGTTAAATCCTGTACCCTAGAATTCTAAAATGTATATGTGGAGCTAGTTTAGTTTCCGTAGCAAGCAGATTGTCTATGTCATAAGCAGAGAGAAAGTGTAACAGTACCTACATGATATTTGTTGTTTATGCCCTGGCAATTCCGTGTGTATATGCAAATTAGTCCTTTAAGGTTTTGCTCCATTACTTTTTATAATCACAGGTACTATTTGTGTAAGGGTATTTATGAGAGGAGCCAAGAGTGATAGTAGCGAATGTAGTTTACCCAGTAAGCACTCCATTTGATTGTCGCTTTTTTTTTTTTTTTTTTTTTTTTGACTTGCTTGCTTTTGAATACAATTTTTGACTAAATGGCTGAGATGGTACTGGGAGCGAAAGAAGTTATGTTTCAGAAGCCACATTAATTCTTGGTGGTGGAGCCCCAGCTGAACTTTCGGTGTTCTTTCTTTGGAAAGTGGATGCTGAATTTTGAAGCTTCACGTGCATTGTACATCCCTTGTAACTAGCTGTATGTTGCCCTTTACAGTTTACACACACTGGAGGCGTATTGTTTGGTTTCTTACATTCTACAGTAGCCCGTGCACCTCTCTTTTTACACAGCGAGCGCTTTTATGACCATAATTTTACTGTGCCCATATTCTTGGCACCTGTAGCACTGGATGATATGACGTTTTGGTTTAGGAGGTTCTACTTTTATGACTGCATAGTACAATCTAGTTAAATCATAGATCTTTTCATTATCTGGACTTGGTTTGAGATATACGAAAAATAGTGGTAGCGAGTTCTTTGTAACTGGGTGGTAAACAGGAACCATCTGTGTAGGTGAGAAACCCTATGATCTTTATTCATTCATTACACTGCCTTTATCACATTTAGGATGTAAATCGCGAATAATTACTCGGAAATTACGATCCTGCTTCATTTGGTAAGTGTGGTACTCGGCTTTGTTCTTTTAAAAGTAATGAATTGCCTTTCGATATCCTTCCACTGTTTCGAAACAAATCTTAACTCTGATTTGAAACAGTAATGTCCTTAAAGTTGCCTACTGCTTCGGCTTTTAGTGCCTGCAGAACCGTATTTGTGTCCCTAATGTTATTTATGTAAATAGGTGGTGGTTTAACAGCTTTGACTTTGGTGCGTTGTTTATCCCATGATTGGCTTGTCTCGTTCATATTCAATGAGCTGAGCTAAGTAATAAATGCTTTTTACACAAGGAAGTGTTAAGGGATCTTATTACTAACACTTCTACCTGTGAATCACTAAATTATCTACTACTTACGGTAGAATCCAGCACAATATGAGCTTTTAAATCTCCACAAATAACTTAATTTGTTGCACTATTACATAGAACAAATAAATACGGTCATGGCCCACATCGAACTCTGTACATGCAAAGTGAAAAGGAACTTCGATAACCAAGAAATTTAAGTGGAATGTGGTTGTAACAATGGATTATATAAGAAAATTATAAAAAAATTATATCAATATTATATAATAATTAAGAATGAGCCTTTAAAACTGTGCATTATAATTGTTAATGAAATGCCTAACGAAGTAAAACAAACACCAAATAAAGAAAAGCATATCGTAAATGTCAGTAATCCAGTTTTACCTATAATTTATTCTCTACATAAAATTCATAAACCTGGAAATAAAATGAGATCCATTGTAAATATTATAAATTCACCTACTTACAATCAAGATAAGTGGTTAATTTAAAAGTTTTGTATTTTTGATAAATATGAAAGCTTAAGTATTAAGTTAGTAAATTAACTATTAAGTTAATATTGAGTTAGTAAATAAGATCAGTAATGTAGTATTACTTAAAAACGATAGACTTGTTTCCTTTGATGTAACTGCTTTATTTCCTAGTATTCTTAGAGAAAACTTCCAAAAACTGATTTGGAAAAAATGGTGAGTTCTATAGATTTGAATAAGAAATTGATAGATGATTTTGTTAACATTACTAATGTTTGTTTGGATCAAAATGGTTTCTATTTTAATGCAAAATTTTTCAACTGACTTCTGGAGTAGCTATTTGAATTCCTCTTTCACCTCTTCCTTTTGAACTTTTTATTAGATTTTTTTAAATACAAGTCACTGAAGCATTTCCTTTAATTTTTTAAAACTTGATACAAATATGTGGATGATATTTTTGCTATAGTTCCTGATAGATAACACAGATGATGTTTCAAAACTTCTAAGTTTGCATGACAAAGCTATAAAGTTCGTACTAGGAATTGAAAATAAAGGTTGCCTTCCTTTTCTGGATCTAAAGATACTAAAAATGACAATAAATTAAACTTTGGCATGTATAGGAAAACAAATCACACTGATAATTACATAAGAAGTAAAATTTTCAACCCTTTTTCACATAAATTTGCTGCTTTTGATAGTTTAATTTACAGTTTAATAAATGTACTCCTAAATAAAGAGGAATTTAATATGGAAGATAAACACATTATTTATACTGCTTTAATTAATGGTTTTGATAAAGATTTTATACATTAAAGGATAGAAAACATTTAATATAAAAAGAATGTAAATAATATTCCTACTCTTAAAAGGTAAAATATGATTATAATTTTTAAAAATGTATCACCATTGGACAAATAAAAAATTTCAAAAAAAAATCATTTGGTATATTGTTGGTTCCTCAAAATACAACAAAAAATACAGCATATAAAATCTATTACATTTTTATTAAAAAAAGGTAACATTTCAGATAGTAAAAAATTTGGCATTTATCAATATAATTGTTTAGAGTGTGATCAGATTTAGGAGCAAATGTGATTTGGAAACCAGAGTGAAGAAAGGGGAAGGAAGTGAGGTTTAAGGGCGCACAACCAGTAAGGTCATTAGCGCTGAGTGAAGGAACATTTCAGAAATATTAAGTATAAACAGATTGACAAATCAGTGGTCTCAGGTCATTTCTGGTCATTTAAACATGAAATAAAAGCAGGAGTTATCAAAACAATTGAATGGACCCATAGATTTGATGCTTTGGTAGAAAATATTTATTGTGAAAAATAAAAATCGCGTTTTCTACAAACAAGATGATTCCTCATCTTTCCCAGAGTCTGAAGTATGAATGAGAGTGAGAATGTGTGCGTGATCTAATGATTAAAAATCTGAAGTAGCACTTACTCAACGTTTACGAGTTAAACACCATCGCCAATCGGCGATATGTTTCAAAGGAGAACGGCCACCGATAGGACCATTACAGTTAAAAGCGGAGTATAAATAGAACAAAAAAGAATGGTGTGATGAATTTTGAAATATCGCCAATAAATTCGGTCAAAAAGTTTGTTTTGTCCCCAGTAGATGCCAGCACGATAACGAACTGTCACCTGACGGAAGTGGCCAAAAGGTTAATCAGACTACGAGCTGAGGATGTGATGAAAACATAACGAAACCGGTCCCGGAGGATTCGATAAGGTTAAAACGGATAAGTGAATTTGGTTAACAAGTTTTGTAGTTTGTAATACGTAAAGATGGACTGATGAATTCGGTGAACATTTCATCTTCCATAGTGAACAGCTATATATATATTGTTTTGTGACTCTAGAAGTTTACCCCCTACACTCCACCATTGTTAAGCCGTTTCAGAAACACATAGTTTTCTAGCGAAACCGATGCTCAAACTTGCTGCCAGAGAGTGTGTTCCAATGAGTCATAACAAACCTTAGTGGCTAGCTCGAAGAACAAAAGATGCCCTCATAAAATAACTGAAATGGAAAAGCTGATGCACTATGTGCCAATCACGCACTAGCAAGCGGTCACGTGCTACTCGGCAGTTACTCGGCATTCAATATCACCCCAGGAGGCAAGTCCTACTGCTGTAACCACTTAATGAGATCCCTACAGACCCGTCTAGCGGAAAATGGAACACGTCAACTCGTTCCTCTTCCATTTCATGCTCGTCTTCTTCTTACATAATATATGTGTATTATTATGCAACTGGTATCTTTCACTATTCTCATTTGACTTCATCCCTAACTACAGATTACAGTACAGTTGAAAATTTTAAAAGCAGGCCGTTTGAACAGTCCTTTATCCTGAAGTTGTTGCAATAAGCAAAACTAAGTTGTCAATAGAGCTAGACATTTGTAGATATACTTTTAGTATATCGTTCCTTGTAAGTACAGTGGGAATAGGAGAATATGTAGGCTCTAAGCGATGATAATTCTCTTAAGAAATGGCTCGGAAATTCCGCTGTCTCTACATGATTAAGAGATAAAAATAAATAATGATTCCTATTTGAGAAAAGTACAAGTGTTAGAAGATGCAACACTTAACAGAGAATATCTCACAAATTGGTTACTCCACAAACAAGGACTGTATATAAAGTATGTATTATAAGAGAGTTCTACATTGTATAATAATATTTTGTCTATCGCAACAGTGAACCAGAATAAAAAAGAAATTGAAACTGAGATTTTATTTATGTGCGCTCTTTCACTGCTGTACTTTTTAGTTATGTGCGCTCTTTCACTGTTGTGCTTATCAGTTATGTGCGCTCTTTCACTGTTGTGCTTTTCAGTTATGTGCGCTTTCACTGTTGTGCTTTTCAGCTATGTGCGCTCTATCACTGTTGTGATTTTCAGTTATGTGCGCTCTTTCACTGTTGTGCTTTTTCAGTTATGTGCGCTCCTTCACTATTGTGCTTTCCAGTGAGAATGAAGAGAACTTTAAAGGTTGTTCCCAGATATTTCAAGATATACTTATACATTTAATTTTAATGGGATAAATCCTTAAACTAGGTGTATAACTGATAAACCGTAAGGGATAGAGAAAAGCTTACTAATGAAAACTGTTAAACACAATTTATTTCTTGTTTACATTTTTTAGTTTAAAACCATATCTGAGATACCTACTACTTGTTATGTCTGAATTTTCTAATACTTAAATGTTTTGGAATGAGAAGTCATTATTCTCTCTCTCTCTCCCTCTTTCTCTCTCTCTCTCTCTCTCTCTCTCTCTCTCTCTCTCTCTCTCTCTCTCTCTCTCTCTCTCTCTCTCTCTCCTCTCTCTCTCTCTCTCTCTCTCTCTCTCTCTCTCTCTCTCTCTCTCTCTCTCTCTCTCTCTCTCTCTCTCTCTCTCTCTCTCTCTCTCTCTCTCTCTCTCTCTCTCTCTCTCTCTCTCTCTCTCTCTCTCTCTCTCTCTCTCTCTCTCTCTCTCTCTCTCTCTCTCTCTCTCTCTCTCTCTCTCTCTCTCTCGCTCTCTCTCTCTCTCTCTCTCTCTCTCCTTCATTCTTGGCCGTGCAAAGAGAATGGAATTACACTGCTCAAAACAATCAGAGGATATTGTAAGCTAAGCTATGTATGCTATGTGTTTCGGTACTGCATTAGATGCAATCAGTGTCTTTTACTGCCAGAGAAGGTAAACATGTTTTTGCGTCACCTGTGCACATTCACCACACGACAGAGGGTACTTACTGTCTGTACTAAGGGTCAAGCGGCGGTGGTTTGTTGCTGTGGTCAGAGTCATTCCATTCCCTTTGTCAGTTTGTGAATGACTTGACTTAGGGACCGCAATGCCTTCACAACGTGATTTACCTAAATCAATGGCTTGGCGGGCCATAGAAGAATGGAACCTAGAAAGACACGAGGGGTGGCTCGAGGCATTGGTGTGTCTCAAAGTGTGATCTCAAGTCTTTGGAATTGTTTTCAAACAGTGTTGTTCACAGAAGGGTAGGAGAAGGTCGCCCACGGGCAACAACAGCAATAAATGACCGTTACCTCTTGTCTGCTGGAATAGACGGCAGAATCCAACTAAACTGACCCATGGTGTGTACCAGATTAACTCCACAACACCGTAGAGATTGCAGATACTGAGCTGAGGAGCATCATGGAGGCATATCGACTGGAGCTCAGTACTGTTTTCTGATGAGTCACAATTTAACGTTGAATCTGATAGTCAATTTGTTCTCATCTGGAGAGAACGATAGACACTAAACAAGAAAGATCCCCAAGTGGCAGTGGTATTGATGGTGTGGGCAGGAATCAGTTTGGGTGTAAGTACTACCTCTACATCATTCCAGGTGATACTTTGACCGCCGTACGGTACAGAGACGTGATTATCCAACCTTTGTCGTGCTGTATGTTGCTGCTATAGGTGCTTCCTTTGTGTTCATGCACGAAATGCAATTTCCCATAGAGCTGTTGGTGGACGACATGCTGTAAGAGGAGGATATCCAGCGTATGCAGTGACCAACTTCCTCTTCAGACTTAAATCCGATTGAGCATGTGTGGGGTGCGTTAGGCAGGCACATTGCAGGCAGACTAACGCCTCCCACAACTGTTCCACAGCTGCAAATTGCTCTTATGGAAGAGTGGCCACGTATCCCCCCGAAAACTCATTGATCATTTCATTGCATCAATGTCACACGTGTGAAGCAGTGCTAGCCGTTCTAGGAGACCATGTACTGAAGAACAATCTTCACCCATGACCCACGATTATTGTAGTGTTAATGTTGCTTTATTTGTTTGCCATATTCCCTCTTAAATTCATGTCATTTGATTCAAACACTAATTAGGGGCTCCCTGGAATCATGGCCTGCCTTATCTGTCGGTACAGCATTATGTAGGTAATATATGATTAAAAAAATTAATGATCTCATACATTATTTCGCCATTTTTATATGATCTTACAATATCCTCTAATTTTTGAGAGCAGCGTACATAACATAGGGGCTACTGTGATCTTCAGAGGTTTAACAATCACTTTAAGCCTACGGTATTTCCATTTCCAATTACACCTACAAGAAAATTAGTAATAACATAATTTCAGCAAATTTTTATCTCGATTAATTTCAACTACATCGAGGAATAAGCGTTTGTAAGAATAGTTGGTACACAAGTAGAAAACGTCGTGTTAGGGCCGAACACCAGAGTTATTTCCCTGGCAAACGAATTATTGAAGCACCATAAGCCTTTTTAGGGATTTACTGATTAATTATATGCAGTGAAAGCTTACAACAAATGTCGTAAGTTCTATTCTAAGCTTTATTTATTTTAATTTCTAATATCTGCTCTTAAGACAACTGTTCAGTTTTAAAAGCTACGTTATATACACGTTTTTATTTAAACCTCGACAGATTAATTTTCTTTGGGTTTAATCTTTTAGCCTTCAAATGTCTTTCAATCTAATACTTTTTACATTGACTCATTCATGCATGTATGCATAAGCATAGTAGTATTTTCCCCCCTTCAACAAATAAATTTTTCTCGCAAACTTGAATATTATGACTTGTGTGTGTGTATTTGGTATACCTGTTCTAGGTATACAATTGCAGTTATGGGATTTTATTTGATTTGGGGCAGACATAAAATGCCAAGTGTCGCGATTACGGACGTTTCTGTAAGTTGCATGGTCCATAAAACTTGTTGTTATACGCCTATTCTGGTCATTAACAAACTTGCGGGTTACGATGGCCTTGTTTTATATGCACCATAAAGCGTGTATGATGCAGTAGACGATACTATAAGACGCCATAAAGATCTTGTCACTGTAACAGCGAGCGTATATTCATGATTGGTGGCGTTTTCATGGGCGCTTCGAGTTCCGAGTGACAGATTTTACCGCTTTCGACCCTAGAAACGTTGCCGATTTAATGTCAAAAGGGCACACAGATCTACGACTAGAGGTTTTGTTAGGGAAACTGATACGATCTAAAACGTATATTCGTGCAAAGAACTTTTTAAAAGGTGGAGGTACATAATGAAACAGACAAAATTCTTGTAAATCCTTTTTATCTACCATTGTCACCTAAGTGCGCGATGAAGTAGTTCGTTTTCAGGTAACAAAAGCTAATCAGTGTATCGTATAAATTCCCTTAAAATACAATAAAATGTAAAAAATGACCTAATAAAGATTAATAATTTTTTTCTTAATAGTAAATTGATAACTGTCGTAGATAAATAATGAATATATGGTTCGAATGACCACATTTTATAATTAACTTCTTGAAATAATGCAATTATTGCTACTAAATAATAAATAAATTCAAAATTCATCAGGTAATTTTCAATTGCATAAAATATAAAAAAATAAGTTACTGTGACCATTAGCCAAAACATGCCTTACTTATTGTCGCAGTGCACCACCATGGTTATCAAGTTAGCAAAAGTAAAGGGACGGCGGTTGCCTGCAAAAACTATTTTACACTTTGAGAAACTTCTCTCCACTTCCGCAGATGTTATAGGTGCATATTTGAAAAAAGATTATGTCACTGCTTCTTAAATCCCGTTCAAAAATATCAGTTCTGAAGTTTTCTCCTGAAAAGGAAGTTTTCTTCCTTCTGAAGTTTTCTCCTGACAAGATATGGCAATCTGACAAACTGTTGGTATCCTTTGTTTTTGTCTAACACAAATTTTAGTTTCTGTCTAATTTTGTCACCAATCCTACCTTTTACATTTTGTATCCTCTCTTCTGCAATCCTCACTAACTCAATCGACTTATCCAATGTCATGATACTTTCTTCAAGGTGTTTCCGTCAAAAATGTAAACTTTGATTTAATGAAAGCTAAGCTACCTGGGGTCCTGCACCGTGCGTAGTGGGCTAAGACAGCATGCCTTGGTTTCCTGCCACCCAGCAGGGCGGGAATACGGCCCGGGTTCGATCCCACAGGGATCCAGGGTGCAGATTTTAAGTCCCGGGTATATGACCGGTGCCCACTAAGTATCGTTAGGAAATTGAGGAGTTTGCGATAGGTAAGCGACCCTGGTCATGAAAGCCAAATTTCCGGCAGGGGGTACCGAGATGCTGACCGCATCTCCTTCTCGTATCCGTTGGATGATCGCCCACCTCTATCTTGCGTATGTGGGCGTGAGGCTGGCAGTCGAGTTGGCAGGCCCTGGGCCGATATGGATTGTAGTGTCACGGGTTTAACCTTTTTTAATTTACCTTGGATTTGAGTATCAGAAAATAGGTTCTGTGCGCTCTCAATTGCCTTAGAATCTACCTTATTAAAACTATTTACCACTTTTCTCACTGTTTGAAAATTGTCACAGTGGTATATACATTCAGTTAACCATGTACTCCAGCGTGTCAAAATTGGTGCCGGGGCAAAGCTATATTAGGAGCTCTATCTTTGAAATACATAGTTTGGGTTGGTGCTCTTTAAAATACTTTCTTTACTGTGGAAATTAGTGTATATACTTTTGGGAATGTTGATCTGACTTGTTCCGCAATTCGATGAAAATGCATGGGCCAAACACTAACATGAACAATCTTACTGCAAAATGATTGGATCGATTTTGCCGCTTTTACCATGTGAGGTGCCGCGTCTGTTAGGAAGAGGAGCACGTTATCATGTTGTATTCCACTAAGCCACAATAAGCACGTGTATTTATCGAACAGTTTGCATATCTGACAGTGGTTAACAGCTTCCATAATCTCTGAGGTCAGAAGAAACAGTTTTCCAGCACTAGTAGCTTCTAGCGTACCTATCACTACATTGGCCACAGAACGCCCCTGTGAATCGGTTGTCTCATTAATTGACACATAAACTTTTTTCCCTGTTCACATATTCGGTTTAACGTGTCTTCATAGCATTTTTGTACGCAACTTCTACGCAAAGATGATTTGTCTGGAACTGTATGACCAGTTCAAGAAAATCTCGTCATTTGGAATTACTTAATTTTCCTAGCGGAATATTTGCACCAACAAGCCCTTCACTAATTCTTTACAAAATGATTATGACTTGTTATTTGATGTCGAAGCAGTTTCTTTTAACAGTAACTGAGACACTTGTCTTTTTTTTTCACATATTGAAGAGCTCGCAAATGTTTTTCCAGTCCATCACTTTGTCGTACGGTGAACCGTTTGTCTACAGCGACTTTAATTTTGTACACGTTACAGAACAATACAGTTCCATAAGTAGAGAATATGTTTCCGCCATACTGTTCCAAACGGGACGCAGTTGACTGCTTTTGTTTCGGCATTTCAATTCCACAGTACAACAAATTTACGCACCTCACAAACTACTCTCTTAATGCGACACTTCTAGCTCCTGAAGTCCTGACTGGTGCAATCCCCACGTATTGCATGATGCAATCGGCGATTCCTCGATGCGTGGTAGTTAGAACGCTGACGTGTATTGATTACATGTTTACCACACTTACAAAGTTCCTATTTTATTAAAGATGATTATATTAATGAACTTTTAACCACAGAATAGTTTAAAACCCCCGAAAAAGCACATGGTCAGGGTCAGGTAGGTCGGCCACGGGAATCGAACCCGGGCCTCCCGAATGCGGGATACAGTTGAAAATGTCCAATAAATTCGTGAAAAATAAATAAAATGACGGAAATGTATCAAAATGCTATAAAATGACTATTATAAAAGTGTGGGAAAATGTATTTTGATTACATTTAATAACCACATATATCTAACGTATTTGCTCCAAAATGCACTGAATTTCCAATAAGCTTCGTCTGTGACTACTCAGAAAAAAGATTACTTTTCATCAAAATCCGGGGCCTAATAATAAGATTAATTGTTCTTTTCTTAAATGATAGAAAGTTCAAGTATCTTTATAATGTGGAAAGAAAATTACTAAACTAGAAAATAACCACAAATAGAGGGTTTTTCAACAAGAGTGGTCTACATGTGATAGCTGCCGTTGTTATTGAGTTACAGCAGTCATTTTTCCTTGTAGTTACAATTGTTATTGACAAACAGCCAAGGAACAGTACAGCATTCAGCAACGCGTAGAAGTTATGAAAATTTATTATCAAAATGGATCATCTGTTCACTCTGTCAATGGAGAAAGATACCGGGAAAGATAAGGGACTATTTATGGCCTGAATTAGATGGTGTGGATCTCAGAAACATCTGATTCCAGCAGAGTAGTGCCACATATCATACTGCTCTCTAAACAATCGATTTTTGAAGGAGAAGCTCAGAAGTGTCATCACTTCCCGTGGTGGTGATGTTAACTGGCCCCCGAAACCATGTGATTTAACGCTATTGTTGTGGCGGATGGGGGGGGGGCAGCAGAATTGGTGGGTTGGTCCGAATAGCTACGGTAATAAGGACCCGTGGACCAACAAGGAGCCCGGTTCCTGGGGGCTTAAATACTGGGACACACCTTTTTCCAGGGGATATAGGTAAATATGGAGGTCCCATGCCTGGGGTAATTGGGTGAAGACCTCAACGGCGACATTCATGGCGGTGGAAGAGGCAGCCCTGCAATCGGGGATAGTACATATGATAGACGTGACTGTATGTCTATGAGCTGGCAACCCCAGCAACAGTCTTACTCCGCTTCACGTTGGTACCGTGTCCAGAGGACAATTTACTCAACCTCTTCAAGTAAATAGAAACGGCCAGATAAATATTTGACAACCCCAGCTCAGAAAAAGGCAAAAGATTTGGAATATCGGAGGAACTGAAACTAGCTGTTTGGAATGTAAGAGGTATATGCCACAAGGAAGACGAATTACAGAAAGAATTTAAACAAGCAGATGCTGATATAGCAATCATCCCAGAAACGAAAAAGAAATTAAAGGGATCTGTAGAGTTGGAAGATTATGTAATGTTATACAATGGAGTTTCACAAAACAAGAGAGCATCGGCAGGAATTGCAATACTATTAAAGAAAAAATGGAAAACAAAAAATACAGAGTTACGAATTTATCAATGAACGCATAATGAAACTGAGATATAAAACACCCAGAGGGCCAATGACAATAATAGGATGCTATGCTCCAGAGGAAGGGAAATTAGAAGATACAAATAAATGCTATGAACACCTACAAACTACATTGGACAAATCAAATAAAAATTACTATACAATCATAGCAGCAAATTTAAATGCTGGAATGGGGAATATTCCAATTTCAAACATAATAGGAACAAATGGAGATCCTATAATCAATACCAACGGAAATATCTTAAGAAACTTTGTATCATATAACACATTGAAAATCATAAATACATTCTTCTGCCACAAAGACATATGAAATGAAATGAAATGTGTAGTGTTTAACGCCCGCTTTTACTACATACGGCACCGCAGGCGACAAAGACATACACAAATGTACCTGGAGTGCTAGAGGTAGACGTACAATCATAGATTATGCTATCGCAAATGAAAAAGTATCAAAATTAGTGGAAGATACACGAGTATTTAGAGGATATGATGTAGGTACAGACCACTTCCTATTAATTTCAAGAATTTCAATACCATCTAGGTGGAAAAAAAAAAAAAAAAATTTAAAGACACATAAATGAACCAAAACAAAAAAAAACTTTTAAAGTTCAGCTTCTTCAAGAAGAAAACATATTACAACTAAACAGAAGCGTCTTGATCAATATGTTGATGAAAACCCAATAAATAATAATATAAATTTAGAATGGGGAGAAATTAAACGTATAACTATAAAGGCTGCATAAGAAGTATTGGGTAAGAGGACTAAAAGGCATGAAAATAGAGGACTTAAAGTTTGGAATGAAGAAATTGCGAACATAATAAATGGGAAAAAGAGCATATCTACAGTTCCTAAATAATCAAACACCAGAAAACCGAACAGAATGAGGTAAATGAGGCAGTTAAATTCTATAGCCAAACGTAAAATAAGGGAAATAAATCTAAAAAGTTGGGATAAATATGTGAACAACTTACAGCATGATCTTCATGGACGACAAGAAAAAGTATATACAGTCCTAAACAGGTAGCTAAATGAGAATGAAAAATATAAACTGCAACATAACCCAATTAAGACTGAAGAATGGAACAAAATATTATACGAAATTATGGACTGATTCAGACGAAGGTAAATTAGTAACAACATATGTTAATGAATATGTAGATTTAATAACTATGGATGAACTAAAAGAAACTTTAAAAAAATTAAAAAACAAAAAAGGTTCAGGAACTGATGGTTTGAATATGGAACTATTTAAATATGCCTCGGTTAAATTCCAGACTAGACTTTTGAATTTCATCAGTATATGTTGGAAAAATGGGCATTTACCAGAGGAATAGATTTTTGCATTGATATGTCCGATTTTTAGAAAGGGAGACCGAACTGAATGTGACAATTATAGAGGGATCAATCTTTTGAACTCAGGTTACAAGATCTATGCAAAAATCATAACACAAGGAATTGCTCCAATCTCAGACACTAAATTGCATGATTCACAAAATGCTCTTGAGTGGTTGAGGTTAACCTTGACTTCACATGAAACATACAGCACTTTCAGAAATCTGTTTATAAATCGATTTTGGGGACCTGAGAGACAAAGAAGAATAAAAGTTGAGTTAGCAACGGGTAGGTTTGAGTTTAGAAAAGGGATTTCTATGACCGAATATTTCTTAAAATTAGCAAACAAAAGTAAGTTGATTAATCCCGAAATTTCTGAGACAGAAATTGTCAACATGCTAATACGTCATTATCCATCACATATCAGAAATCATTTAATTGTGGCTAAGCCTATCGATTTCTCTGATATGATTGAGTTATTATCCGAATTTGAAGCACATAACCTCATTAATGATACAACATCGTGTGATGGTAACTATAATAACGTCCATATTGAGCGAGGAAGAAATCGACAGGAATCACAATCTACAAATAATAGGAATAATAGGACGAGTTTAAATTGAGGCGGGGCACCCGTGAGAAATCAAAGATTTGAAGGAAGAGGTTGTGATCCTAGACGAACATATGAATCTGTGATTCCCGGAACAGGAAGTGGAGTTCAAAATAATTTGCAAAGGAATTATCATAACAACCAGTCGACGAGAATTGGAAGAAATTACCAAATAAACCATGTAAGATTTTATAGAGGAAACAATCAACGAATAAGCGACTTTAATAGGGGTAGAGGTACTAGTATATTTAGTGCAAATCAAAGAGCAGCAGCACGAAGGTGTCGTTGAAGGTGAACCCTGATCCATGGAGCAGGGGCCTTCGACATGTTGCCATCCCGGGACACTGTCCCTTACTGGCATTATGTGGGGATTAAGTCATCGGGCGGTGGGTAGATTGTTAGATTTTGTTCTGAGGTATTTTTTTTGTTTGTTTGTTTTTTATGTTTGATGAGAAAGAGAAGAGATAGAAAGATAGAAATGGTATATGATGGGGATGTTGGAATTTATGATAAGCCTAAAGTGTTTCGTGGGTGTTTGTAGGTAGCCCCGGGGTCTATATCATATTCCCCGAGACCCCTGATAAGATGGTTGAAACTGGATGGTAGGTTGGAATAGAACTTGTGTGAAAGGGTTAAGATGTAATTGGTGAGAGTGGGAAATGAGAGGTCATTGTGTATGTTGGTGTTGGGGATATACCAATTCGGAGAAATTCGGAGAAAACGGTTTTGCAGGACCTGGAGTTTGTTTAAGTGTGAAGATGCTGCAGCACCCCAGACTTGACATGCGTAAGTAATTGCCGGTCTCAATATTTGTTGATATATGAGAATCTTGTTGCTGAGACTCATAGGTGACTTTTTGTTGTATAACGGGTATAACATGCCCATTCGTTTTGTGATTTTGGACACAACGGATACAATGTGTGTCTTCCATGTGAGACGCATGTCAAGCTGGACTCCAAAATATTGGGCCTGATTACTCCAGGGAATGTCTTCTCCTGCTATGTGGAGTTCTGGAACATCTTGGATTTGGCGACGGGTGAAGGTAACTACCTGTGATTTTGTGGCGTTAATGCGTAGACGCCATGTGAGAAACCAGGCGGAAATCATGTCAGCATAGCGCTGAAGACGTTGTACAGCCGTGAGGTGTCGACAAGAGGCTGTTGTGATTGCTGTGTCATCAGCGAACAGGTAGAGGTTGCAGCTCCAGATAGTGGGAAGGGTGTTGATATAAGTTAAGAAAAGAAGGAGGCCAAGTACACTGCCTTGGGGCACCCCTGCATTGATGAGATAGGGTTGGGAAGCAATGTCATCTCTGACTACGGAGAAGGTGCGATGAGTAAGGTAATGATTGACAATATGAATTATCTAGGGAGGAAAGTTGTAGCTGATTAGTCGGTAAAGAAGGCCTTGATGCCAAACTGAGTCGAAGGCCTTTGAGATGTCCAGGAATAGAGCTGCAACATACTGTCTGTTATTGAAGGCTCGAGTTACCTCGTCAACCAGACGTAGAAGTTGGTGTGATGTGGAGTGGCAGCGGCGAAAGCCAAATTGCTCTGGGCGAAGGATGTTTAGCTCGTCCAGCAGATTTTGAAGGCGATGTTGGAGTACCTTCTCAAACAGTTTACTAATAGCTGGTAGCAAACTAATGGGACGATGGTTGGTAATTTGTTTGGAATCCTTGCCAGGTTTGGGGATGGTAATGATTCTTGCATGTTTCCATTTTGCAGGAAAATATGACAGAAGGAGCAGGCTGTTGAACAGTTGAATTATCAAGGCTATCCAGTTCTGCGGGAGTGCCTTAAAAGCAGCGTATGGTATGGAGTCGCAACCAGCAGCTTTGTAGGGTCGGACTGAAGCAATTAGACCACTGACCTCAGCGGTGTTGGTGAGGAACACTTCATCTGAGTTGTAGGGAGAGGCAAGAAATTGCTGGACCACTCCCTCAATTTCAGCTACCTGTTCATTATCAGGGGATTCTGCTGGATGGAAAGTAGCAGCCAGGTGTTCGGCTAAGAGTTCGACCTTTTCTCTGGAAGATTGTGCTACTCGATTTCCATCAGTAAGTGGCGGATCTGAAGTGGGTATGCGAAGCATAGCCTTAGACATTCTCCAGAGAGAACAATCAGTGGTATCGAGAGTACATAATTTTCTTTCCCAATCTTCATTGAAGTGGTCAGAAAGTTCCAACTTTACTGCTGATTGGAGGCGGTTCCATTCCCTCTTGTCTTGAGGTTGGCGTGAGTATTGGAATTTTCGCCGTGCTCTGTTCTTGGCTGCGATGAGATGCCGCAAGTGTTGTGGGAGGGGTTTGAGGGGACTATATGGAGTTTTGCGGGCAGGAGTGGCTTCATGCATGTCTGCAGCCATGTTGGTGGTGATGTAACTTTCAAGATCATCAGCTGCCGCAAATGTTGTGCATGGATGAGTATTGGCGGGTTTTTCGGTCATAATTTTAGAGAATTTACTCCAATTAGTCTGGGGTTGGCGTGGGAAGGTAAGGATTTAGGCGTTAGTTTTGCCTTATACAATAGAAGAATGGGAAAATGATCAGAGGAAAGCTCAGGAAGAGTGAGTATTGTTGGGTGACTACGTATGTTGGACAACAGGGCTATATCCAGCCAATCTGGGGGATTACGATCACCATAAGTTATGGTGGGAGAGGTAGGAGCAAGCACAACCAGATGCTTTCGCTCAATGTATCGCTCCAGCAGACGTCCACGACTGTAGGTAGTGGTGGAGTTCCATAGCATGCTCTTAGCATTATAATCTCCCATAGCTACAGTGGGAGAGCCAGTGAATATAAAGTCTAGGTCACGATGAGAGATCGCTCTGCTTGGTGGGATGTACACCGAGTAAATATTGAGGGGTCCCTTGTCAGTGGCGACTTGGATTCCTGTTCCTTCTAGACCATCAACAGTTGGCAGGTGAAGGCGATGGTGAAGGATATTCCTTTGTATGTATACTGCGGTCCCACCATAACCATCCGGACGATCAGTCCTGTGGCAAATCATTCCTGGTATGTTGGCCTTATAACGAGGAGCTAGATGAGTCTCCTGTACAAGGAAGATGTCAATTTTATTCACCGCAATGAAATTTATGGTCTCCCTTAATTTATGTCGCAATCCATTTGCATTCCAGGAACAAATGCGTAGACTGGTGAGGTTACTTATGATGTTAGTGATGTCCGCCATTGTTACCCATGAAGATAAAGACTGTGTGTACCAAAATAGTTTGTGCTGGTATTGTTGGGGGGCGGATAGCCAGGGCATCAGCTAGTACAGCTGCAAAATCCGCCTGCAGGGAGAGGGGAATCCTTGACATAAGGCTCAGAAATTGCTCATCGGGGGGAGATGGCTTAGGGTGCTGTGGTAGAGTGGCTAGTGGTAGGGCGAGTCAATAGCCGTTGTTGCATAGGCGGTCTAGATTCGCTGTTTGTTACTCTTGGGCACGCAGGCCTGTTGTTTGGTGCAGGTACAGATGGAGCCTTTTCAGGTACTGGCCTGTTTGTATGTGGGCGTTGGGATGGTGTTTTCAACTTAGGTGGAGCTGCTAACGTTTGTGATTGCTGAGGAGGAGCTTGTGACTCAGGTTCAGGAGTCCGTTGGAGCGGACCATGCTGTTGTGTTGTAGAAGCACTAAGGGCAGCAGCGTAGTTTTTATATTGTGGCCTTGTAGCTGGAGGGAGTCCAGGGTAGCGAGTACCCTTAAATGCTTCCCTAGGGATACCTTGCGGGTTTGGAACCTTTGGAGCAGCGTCGAAACGTGTGCGTTGCCCATTTTTGTTCAACTCCATTTCAATTCTGGCTTCCTGCCAGACAGGACATTTTGCATAGCGGCAGGAGTGCTCTCCTCCACAGTTGCAGCAAGTTGGTGTAGATCCAGTAACACCTAATACTTTACAGTCTGGCCGCTTGTGCCCAGATTCGCCACAATATGAACAGACTGGTTCCAGTCGGCAGCCTGCCGCACTATGTGTGAACTTTTGGCAGTTCGTGCATTGTAGTGGACGTGCTGGTGGTCTGTAAGGTTCAACCCTTATTATGGCATCGAACATTTGGGTTTCCTTGTAGATATCCGTGGACCTGGGCTCCTTCCGCAGAGTTACTCTGAAGTGTGGCAGCTTTTGTTGATTCATTGAGCGATTTGAACGAAGTTGTCCAACGCGCTCTACTGGATATTTCAGATTTAGAAGGAGTTCCTGTACGTCAGTTTCGGTTACGTACATGGGTACGTCTTTCAAGGTGACATACATTAATTTCTCGTCTGGCAGCAAGGTGGTGAGAAATTGCACCTTCCGTTCAGTCAAAAATTTTCTTATTAACCTGTGGTCAGCAGGTGTGGCAGGTAAGAAAGCGATGGAGCCACTCATGTTTTTAATTGTGAATTTAGTTTCTGGGTGACCTTCATGTAGAGCTTTAGTAAGGTCGCGGGCTTGTGCCGGATCTCGTAGAGCATTTATATTAGATGGGATTTGGTTGATGGTAGGAGGTGCAGATTCAGCTATTTGATCCTCTTCCATGCTCTCAGCAGATGGAGGAGGGGTGGAGCATTTGCGTCGCTTTTGGTTTGACTCTGGGAGTGATGGAAACTCATTATCCATGTTATTTTCTCCAAGAGCAGCAAAACTGTTTGAAGTCTTGGGTGGTGGTGGTGTATTTGCGTTGCTTTTCAAATCTTTGGCAGCTCTTTTCGGTGCATAGGTTTGCCAGGAGTCTATTTGATGTCTATCATTTTCCATTATGTAGGTGGCAATTTTGTCAATCCTTAATCGGTGATAGGAGTAGATCTTAAAGGCAGCAGAGGTAAGGCAGATCTCCTCTGAGGTAGGGACGGAGAACATTTCTGCATCTGCCTGATTTAAATACTTTGTCCTTGCTTGCCTTTCCATTTGTAATATCCGTATATCACCTCGATTTAACGGATAGGTAGGCTGTTCTATCAAAGCTTTTCCTAAGAAGCTTGCTATGTCGCCCCCTAGCAAATAGTAGTCATTCGGATCAAATTCCAATGAGGTGGCTGGGGCTGCATGAGCTTCTACTGCTAGAGGTGTGGGGCTGGCTGTACACACTGCGTTGGTAGAGCAATTTGGGTTAGTCGTAGAACGCTGACTATTAGTGGCGGGGTGTGCCTTAATGTTAGCTGTGGTTGGTGCTTTGGTGTTGGACATGATTGACCAATAGAGAAGGGTAATGCAATGACCAATCAAATGTGAGGATGAATGTGTGATCAAAAAGGGGCACGAAGACTCCTTTATGTGTAATGATTATGATTGAAAAGAGGAAAAAGAAGAAGAAGATATGACAGAACAAGTCTAGGGTGCCAAAAGACGCGAATAATAGAGGACCTACCCCTAAGGGCGCCTAAAAACCAGTCGCAATGACTGTTGGCTGCGGTCTTATTATTCTGCCCAATCACTTTGTTATAAGAAGCTCTAGCTGGCTCGGATCCTTTTTACTCGCCTCAAAGAGGCTAGTCAGGCTCTTCTGTGTTTCTGCGATGCAAGCAGTGTCTTGAAGACAAGTCCAGTCTAGATTTCCTTTCCTCGACGTCTCGAAAAGATGAGTAAAATTTTCTTCTTTGAAGATCGCTAACAGTCAAGTGCCAAGCCCTGAAAAGGGCTATATTGGTCTTGCTGCGGTGCTCTCTGGACGGTGTTCACTCCTCGAAGTCTCGAAGCGAAGTGAAATCAAAGAGATTTTAAGGGTTTGAGATTTGAAAGAAGCAATCAAAATGAAAGAGTAGAAAATACACAAAGCACAGAGAATGATGTGAATATAAACGATAGTACCAACCTAACCAACAATGATAGTGTGACTTTGTGGGTTCGTGAAACTAAAAAGTTCAATTACACCAATCAAAATGTTCTTTATTTCCACCATATTCCAGTTACAATTTAATGTACACAATTACATTTTTGCCAGTTCGTCTTTACACGTACGCTCGGCCATACTTACACACCGCACGCCACAACAACACTACACTCAACTGACTGTCGATTCCGGTACTGATCGGCCTGAAGTTTCCCGAATCTCCTTTTATGGAGAGGGAAAACATTCTCGAAGCTTCGTGTCACTTCGAGTGGCAGGAGGAGGGGTAAACGAAGACTCAGCTACCCCTCCTGTCTCCCCTCTCTCCACCGGCCATCATGTATTGATCGGCATCGCGAGTCTGCCGCCTGGGTAACACTGCTCCCTCCTCAAGGCTGGTCGTCCCGAACAGCGCCTTCGTAGCGGGCCAGGCGATCCAGGTGTACCACCAACATCTTTCCTCGGGGCACCCTCTGGATGCGGTAGACCACGTCGTTAATCCTCTTCACCACACGGTACGGTCCTTGCCATGGCTGCTGAAGCTTCGGGCAGCGTCCCTTGGTCCGGGTAGGGCGGTACAACCAGACCAGGTCACCTTGCTGGAACCCTTGGGTTGGCTTGCCTGTCGTATCGGGTCTTCATGCGGTCGCTCGCCTTCTTGATGTTCCGGCAAGCCATCTCGTGCATGTCGTGGAGGTGGTCCACCAGGTTCTCCACATACTCGGTCGCTGGCTGTTTCATCCCCGGAGGGCTACCAAAAGCCAGGTCACAAGGGAGGCGTAACTCTCGGCCGAACATTAAGCTGGCTGGCGTGATCCCCGTGGTGTCGTGTGTTGACGAGCGGTAGGCCAGCAAGAACAGTGGCAACTTGACGTCCCAGTCTCGCTGATGGCTGGCCACGACCTTCCTCAAGTGTTCCTCTAAGGTCTTGATGTACCTTTCGACCTTGCCATCCGACTGGGGATGTAGAGTTGTTGTGCAGGTCTTGTTAACCCCAAGTCTCTCTAATGCCTCCTTCATCAGGTGCCTGGGTCACAGTGCAGCTCTAATGGTACCCCAAATCGGCAAAACACTTGCTCCACGAGGCAGTCTGTGATTGTCCTTGCCTCTTGGTTCGGAATGGCTTACACCTCCGGCCACTTAGTGAAGTAGTCCACGACCACCATCAGGTACTTGTTGCCTCGGTCGGATATTGGGAACGGTCCAGCAATGTCAACATCGATCCGTTCGAATGGCGCTCCAACGTTGTACTATTTCATGCTACCCCGGCTCCCAGTCTGGGGGCCGCGACTCACCGCGCACACGTAACACCAACGGCACCATCTCTCAGCGTCTGCTCGGAGCCTCAGCCAGTAGTCGCGCTGCCGTAGTTTGTCAATCGCCCGGTTCGCTCCCTGGTGTCCTCCTGAAGTACCGGCGTGCACTTCTTCCAAGACTTCCGGAACCTTACTCCGGGGAAGTACTAACTGTTCTCTCTGCGTCTTCCCATCGGGTGATTCCCACACCCGGAACAGCACACCCTCTCTGGTCTTCAACGAGTCCCACTGGGCCCAGTAAGACTTGTAGGTGGCGCTCCTCGGTGCGACGTCCGCCCAGGTTGGTCTCGTCCCTGCCTCCACTTCCCTCAAGAGTGGCCCCAAGTCTGCGTCCACCAGCTGCTCCCTCCTCAGGCCCGCGCTATCCCAGCCATCCGCAAGCACTGCGGTGACTACTCGAACTGCTGCGGCACGCTCCTTCTCCTCCACTCTTGTACATTGGCCGCACTCTTCTGGACAGGGTCTTCGGGACATAACGTCCGCGTTACCGTGGCTCTTCCCTCTGCTATGTTCCGAGGTGAAGTCGTACTCCTGCGGCCTCTGAACGCAGCGTGCTGTCTGGCCTTCCGGTCGCGCCGTCACCATCACCTCGCTCCTCGCGGGGACAACCACGTCTTCGTTCAAGATGACTCTGCAAATTCCAAGACGCTCTTCTGGTTGACGGAGTATAACCTCTTCTCCGTTGAGCCGCAGGACCTTCCTGCCGACGTCGACCGTCGCCTCGTGGCCCCTGAGGGCATCCAGTCCCAGAATCACCTCCTCAGCCACCTTCGCGACGAACATCCACAGACGCACGGCACTCCGTCCCAAGGTCAGCTCCAGCAGGGCCTCCTTCTCCACAGGCATGGTGTCGCCCGATGCCATCACAAGCTGGTATGGTCGGCTCGGTTTCCTCGTCGGCAAACCCTTCGCCACGTCAGGTCTGATGATGGTCACGGCCGCCCCGGTGTCCACCAGCACGCGGCACGGCTTTCCTCTTACCCAGCCGTCCGCGATGAGGCTGTCATCCATCCGCCGGCTGACGGCGCGCAGCGTCACTCGAGGGGACGGTGGTGATGGCGCCGACGTGCCCCTCTCCACGATGGCCCTTACTCGTTTTCCGGCTGCTCTTCCTGGTGTGGGCAGTCTCTCTGCAGGTGCCCGGGCTATCCACACCCCCAACACAGGCCACTAGGTGTTCGCCGGCGTCCCTCGGCTGGTCTTCTGTCTCCGGCGTAGCGCACATTCCTCGTTCTCAACGACGGGATAGCTGTTACTTTGGCCGCCTCCATCCTTAATGCTGCCGTTAGCGCCTCGTGGATTGTTTTATAATCGCCGAACATTAGGCGCCGACGAATCTCCGTGTCCCGTACCCCGTCAACGAATATGTAGGCAGCTACCCGGAATACGAACTCTGGTGGGAGGTCGACTAGGGCCTTGCTAGCCAGTTGTTCAACTGCCAGGGCGAACTCCTGCAGCGTCTCCCCTGGCTGCTGCGACCCTACCTTCAGCTGGCTGCGGTACGCTGCAGCTAAGCGGTGGTTCCCAAAACAATTCTCCAGGGCCTCCCAGATGTCCTTGGACGCCGCCGTTGTCTGTACCGCGTTTAGGACTTCCGCGGCCCGACCCTGGAGGCTGGCTATGAACTGTGTGACCTCCTCCTCTGGTGACCATTTGTTGTGCTTGGCCACTGCGTCGAATTGGCGGCGGAAGACCTCAAACGTTGACGCGCCGTCATATTTCGGAGGTTTGACGCGCGCCAATGTTGTGTCGCGTCCCGGTGCATCGACCCTCAAATCCTTTAACCTCCTGCCGACCACGTCCTCCACCATGGCGTTCAGGGACTTTGCGTTGCTGTCAGCCTTTACCTCCAGCTCGTCAACGCGGCTCGCCAGGTCTTCGACGCGCTCGCCTAACTGTGACGTCCTGTTTTACGCCGGTCAGCTGCTCTTCGAACTTCACGGCAAGGGCCTCGTTTGCGGTCTTTGCCGTAGCCAAGTTGTTATTTGCCGCTTCCGTCTTCGCTGTTATTTCCACGGCCAGGTTGTTATTTGCCGCTTCCGTCTTCGCTGTTATTTCGACCTTCATTTCTTCCATTTTGTGTAAAATCTTTTCCAGTGCCGATTCCATGGCCGTTATCCCACTCCTGACGCCAGTTGTGACTTTGTGGGTTCGTGAAATTAAAAAGTTCAATTACACCACTCAAAATGTTCTTTATTTCCACCTTATTCCAATTACAATTATGTGCACAATTACATTTTTGCCAGTTCGTCTTTACACGTACGCTCGGCCGTACTTACACACCGCACGCCACAACAACACTACACTCAACTTACTGTCGCTTCCGGTATTTATCGGCCCGAAGTTTCCCGAATCTCCTTTTATGGAGGGGGAAAACATTTTTCGAAGCTTCGTGTCACTTCGAGTGGCATGAGGAGGGGTAAACGAAGACTCAGCTACCCCTCCTGTCTACCCTCTCTCCACCAGCCATCATTTATTGATCGCATCGCGAGTCTGCCGCCTGGGTAACAATAGTAATAGTCAGAGGGAGACGTAAAACTAAAAACCAAATCATTTTGTGCTCTGGAAAGTGGTTCGGTGAGGATGACACAGGGCGAATTGAAGATTGAAAATAACGGAAATAAGCTCACTCTCTTGCAGAAAAATAAGGAATTAGTTAATCCACCTCAGATAATTATTTACCTATGGGATAAAGAATATACAGCCTTAATTGATGCTGGAGTCAGTTCTACTGTGATAAGTGAGGAATTGTTTAAAAATCTGTTAGCTAACTTTAAAGTGGAATATTTAAATGTGTGTAATGTTTACTGCAGTACTACAATTGGGAAGAACAAGGATAGAATTAAATATCAAGTATTAATTAAGGAGCGAATAGGTGAATGGAATTTCGATTTCATTGTGTTGGTAATTCCACATTTGGCAAGAGACGTAACTGTCGGTAATGATTTATTATATGAATGGCAAAGTGTATTGAATTTTGAAATGCATGAAATGAAGGTTAAGACAGAAAATGATTTATTAGTAATAAAATTATTGGAAGAAGGTGGAAGAAAAGAAGAGAATAGAGATAATATAAATAATGAAAGGTTTTTTGTGGAAAATATACTTTTGCAAGAAGATGGTAATATTGAATACGACGAAAACGAAAGTTGTGGGAAGAATTTAATTATTGATGGATTGCAAAATAATGTAACTGACCTTGAAAAGCATTGTTGCCAATTCTATACAATACAAGATAAGAACGATGGAAGCCAAGAGGAGGAAGAAATAGAATTCCAGAGAATATTACAAGTAAAGTTAGAAAACACATACAAGCTAGACCAAGCGAGAAAACAACAGCTGAAATTATGTATATTAAAGAACAGAAAAGCCTTTAGTTCAAAACTTGGACTGTGTAACAAATACACACACACATTTAAAGTGAATGATACTGCTCCTTATAAACACAAAAGCCGACCTTCACCCATAGCTATAAGACAAGCATTTCTAGAAGCATGTGTGGATACAAGAGATTTGTAATCAATGGATTACTTATTGTTAAAATAGTTAAATAATAATAAAACATATATATTATTGTTAAATGTCAATATATTGTTGTATTTTAATTAATGTTGATTTATTGTTGTGTTTTGTGTATGTGTTATGTATTATTGTTGTAAACGAAATTGTTAATTGGGGCTATTCTTCGAAATATATGGAAATAGATTGTTAATTCCTTTATTTGGTTATTTTTCTATATATTTCGAAGAGGGGCATTTGTAACAGTACTTTGGGGTTATGTTTGAAGTATGAAAGGTTTATAAATTTATAAAAACTGATTATGTAAATATATTTAATAATTTAAATATGTAAAAATGTATGTAATTCTGTGATTGGCCGAAATAATAATGGTATGACGTAATATGACGTAATGTGGTGACGTGCCATTGGATCGGCCAATCAAAAAATTAAGTAGAAGTAACGATAGAGACAATAAGTCAATAAACTTTAGGAGTAAGATATGTTCTTCAGTCTTGAATAGTAACGATAAATCAATAATCTTGTTTTAAAGAGAAAGAGATTTTTGTTGTAATGGTGGAGTGTGATGAATACTGGTACTAGATAAGGAACATTTTAAGATATAATTTGAATCTGTATAAATATAACCAATTACAGAATTTGACTTCTTTATTCCGAACCACGCCTTGAAACACAGATGTCTCATGACTCTTATTTAGAATAAGATGATACTATTGGTGACCAGAGGAAATAGATAGCCGCAAAAACTTACACGAGAAGGGAAAGAATTGTGCGTCCAACATAGAAATCATGTCCCAAATTGCATCCGAGCGGCTAATGAAGACGAAGATAAATTAACTACGGACACAAATTTCTGTTACACAGTAATGGGTATGAAATATTTTTATGATTACAAAACAGATGCAATGGAAATAAGCTTCTGCTAATTGAAACAATAAGCTAGCAGAAGAAAGCATTGATATAGTATTCATAAAAGAACCCTGGGTGTAAGAGAGTAAACTGTATTGTACTTGATTACCCTCTGTAATCAGATGATTAAGGAACATATGAACTGATGGCAATGCTCGTCATGTTTTTGGAGCAGTACTGATGTTACATCAATCTACAGGGAGAACAACTAACAGAACTTTTGTTAAGTGCAAAGTTAAATATTTTGAATAAAGGGAGTGAACCTAGCTTTGGCAGAGTTTTGGCCATCTAGGCAGCCTGGGTTCAGTCCCAAAGAGCTCCCTATGGGATTTGTGGTGGACGAAAGTGGCATCGAGATCAGTTTTCTCTGGGTTCTCCAGTTTCCCTTGCCATTCATTCCACTGACTGCTATATAATTGTCTTTCCTTTCTTCTACTGCACCTCCACTTCATATCATCTTCTTTCCCTTATACTGGGTACCAGGCTGATCTCCTGTTCTCGTTACTCTGTTGGATCCAGAGTTTCTCTGGTCCTCAACAGGCGTCCAATCTCAGGCACTCGATTGTGAGTTCTACAGAGTTTTAAGTCCTATGTATGAGGAGGCTAAAAAGATAGTGGAAAAACCTACCTTTGTTACTTCTTTAAGGAAGGAAGTCATTGATATTACACTAGGGACTAGGTATACCTATGGAAGAAATAGTTTTTAGTTGGCAGTACCTTCAGATGTCTAATGAAAACATAACGGCATCTAACTACATCTACTTTAAGATTAGATCTTTAAGGTAACAACTTAACCTTATGATATGTACGAACCTTGTATGACTATACTGACTGGGATGGGTATGAAGAAGACTTTTTAGCAATAGTATTGGAAATATCAAAGAAATCTAATTTGGCATTGGTTGTGAACTTGGCTGCTAACAAGTTGCAATCTGTTACGAAAATTGTCAGGTTAAGGTACTTCACTATTTATTCTGTTTTGCAGTCGTAAAAAATATTTCATACTCATTACTGTTTGCTTTTTTATGAACATTCTTCCAATTTATCTCTGGAACTAGTTTTTTGAGTTTCCTTAAACTTTTAATGCTTATTTATCACTTATATTTAAATATATTTTAATGAACATGCCCTTTCATATGTGAATTTAAAATTTTAACTGATGAAGCCTGGGACTTAAGTACTTACCATAGTAAGTCGCCACAAACGGTGTATCTCGGATGCGAGAGCCCCTAGTGGTGTACAGGGGAAATATGAGCCAAATGAAGAATTTAATGTCAGGACGGCACGTTGGCCATGGTAGCTCAAAGGGTAAGAGCGACTGGACGGAAACCAGGAGATCCGTGGTTCAATTCCCGGCCATGGCATTGAATTTTACATGTTGACTCTATCAGTCTTTTTCTTGTTTGTTAAAGAATATTCCAGAAATGTCTAGGGATATCAGTAGTGGTATATATAAGAGGCAACACGCCAGCGGAGGAGAGAAAACAGCGGAGTTGTAAACGGAAATGTGACGAGAGTTACAGATATGGAGCAGGCAGTTTTTAATGTCATCATTTCGCATTTGAACCCGGATGCTCGCTTCAGTCTCGTTTTCGCGGCTCGTCCTGATACGTTTACTGCACTAGAATCTTTAGTGGCCCTGCTTAATAAGTGTTCTGCTATGGATCGATCTCACTTAGAGAAAGTGTTGAGCTCACTTGCGCCACCACGTGTGAGTCATGGAGATGGTTCAGCACCCCGCATCCACCCTGGGTCACAATCTGAGGAGCTTCGGTTAAGATGTTACCATTGCCATAAGATAGGGCATGATGTTAAGTACTGCAGTTCCCCTCGTCCCATGTGCATGGACCTTGCGAAACCTGGATGTGATAGTCATTGCCAGAAGTTGACTGTCATTAGCGCGTGTTAAGCTCGATAGCGGCGCATTTTAGCACGTCCCTATTCGATTAAACCACTTCTTCAGGGCATTGTGGGCGTTTTTAGCTCTCCTTGATTCCGGTAGCTCATTTTCTCTTATTAACCAACAATATTTTCGCAATACATTGGCTCCTTCGTGTTCCAAGGTGAGCTGTAAGGTGAAATGTCTGGCAGTTAATGTTCAGCCCTTTAACGTGTCCAGCAAGGTCATGTGTCCTATCCGTTTTCCTAAATTCACTTGTTAGTATGAGTGTTATTTGGTGCCTGATCTGTCCTATTCTGTAATCCTAGGGGCTGCTTTTACATCGCGTTTGTGTTTAGATTTTGCTAAGAAACAAGTCATTTTCGGGTTAGCGCCTGGAAGTAATGTACCTTTTCAGGAGAAACTATACCAAGTCCCACCTCGTCCTCGTCTAGGTGACGTCCGCATGAAGAGCATGAGGCAGATGTTTCCTTTGCGCATCTGTCCCATGAACAAGCCGCAGTGGTGGAGAGTTTGGTCCAGGAGTTTTCCTCCTTGTTTTCCGACCAATTTGGCGTTACTCATCTTATTCCCTATGATATTCAGTTAAATGACCAGTCCCCTGTTAAGCTTTCACCGCACCGGCCTACGCCGCCCAAATTGTCCATTTTGAAGGCTAAAATGATATGTTGGATAAGGGTACCATTAGGTCTTCCACTTCATCATACTTAGTTCCTAAGGGTGTCAATGATTTCCGTCCAGTGGTGGATTACCGCCAACTTAATAAAAAGATACTTATTGAATCTACTCCCATGCCCGATCTCCATACCGCCGCCCATCACTTTGCTGGAGAACGTGTATTTACGACACTGGATTTAAATGGCATCTATCACCAGATCCCGTTGTCGGAAGAATGTAAACACGTGACTGCTTTTGCATCTCCATAGAGGTTGTATGTGATTAATAGGGCTCCCTTTGGGATTGCTACCGGCGCACAGGTACTTTCACGTTTTTTGGACAATTTGTTTTCAGACAAAAAATTTAAATTTCTTTACCACTATTTATACGACCAGGTGATTTACTCTCCTGATTTCAATTCTCATATCTTGCATTTACTTGAGGTTTTTGATTGCTTACAGAAGGGTGTCACTGTTAAAAAATCTAAAGTGAAGTTTGCTACTGCAGAGATTTCCTTCTTGGGTCATTGGATGTCACCCGCCGGCATTATTTGATTTAGAAAGCACTAAAGCCATACGCAATTTTCTCCCCCCTAAGCATTTATGCATTTTGACTCATTTCATTGGTATGGCAAATTTCTTCTCCAAGTTTTACCCTTCCTTTGCTGCCAGGGTCGAACCTTTGAATGACCTTCGGCGTAAGCGTATTAAGTACGTCTGTGGAGACGAACAACAGCGCGGTTCAAAGACCTTATATCCGTCAGTTCTTCTCCTCCTGTTTTGGCATTTCCTGATTTCAATAGAACCTTTATTCTTCAGACTGATGCTTCCACTTATTCCCTTGCGGCGGTTCTCCTCCAGGATTTTCCGGAGGGGTGCCGTCCCATTTGCTATGCTTCGCGCACCCTATGAGAAGCTGAGCGCAAGTTTTCCACCTATGAGCTCGAAACCTTGGCAGTGTTGTTTGGTTTCGAGAAGTATAAAGCCTACCTTAAGCATGTGCCTTTCATATTGGAGTGTGATAACCTGGCTCTCACGTGAGCATTTGGGGAAACCACCTAAGACTGTTAGGCTCGCCCGCTGGGGTTTACGGATTGGTGCGTTTAAGTTTACACCGAGGCACATTCCTGGTTCCGATAATGTTGTTGCAGACGCCCTTACATGCACATTTTCTGAGGAACCTCCCCCGTTTCCATCTACGGGGACCATTTCTGGTTCTAACGCCTGCATGTCGTTCAACGAAATGTTTACTAGTATCGCCGAACATCAGCTCAGGGACGCTTGCACTAATCAGATTATACAGGAGTTGGAGGATGGCCATGCTGTCCCGCCATATCGTATACGCGATGGTGTTCTTACAGCGAGTGCTAATTTTGAAGGCAAATTTAAGATCGTTTTGCCTGATTTTGTCATCCTCGTGGTGTTTGCTTGCTTTCATCTTTCACCCTTTGGTGGGCACCTTGGAATTGCCAAGACTCGCGATAAAATGCGTGAGCGCTTCATATGTAAAGGCATGGATCGCGATATTGAGACCCGTATTAGAGCTTGTAATATTTGTTCTATGGCTACGCCGGCACATCGATCCACGTGGGGTAGTCTCGCGACGGAGGTAGCGACTAAGCTGCTGGAAAAAAACTTCGTAGATTTTGTAGGCCCCTTTCCCCGATCGGTTCAAGGTAACACTTTTGCCCTTGTTCTAAGTTCATGTGGCTTTCGGTTGTGCTACGTACTACGGCTCGTACCGTAACGAAGGTCCCCTTTGGTGCCCCACGTTATGTTGTTTCTCATAATGGTTCACAGTTCACTTCCAATTGGTTTAAACAGTTATGTTTTCAGTGGGGGTAAAACATATTAATACCATCTGTATTACCCTAATTCTTCCCAAGCCGAGAGGGTAAATAGAAATTTGAAATCTGCTTTGATTGCTTACCATTATGAGCATCACAATCAGTGGGATACTAATTTGAATAAATTGCAATTTGTTTTAACTCTGCTAGTCATGAAGCCCACCAGACTACTCCCTTCAGTTAATTGTTTGTTTTTGCACCAAGTCCCCCCTTGCCTAATATGTGGTCCTTAAATGATCTCCTTCCTCAGGAATTTTCTGCCAAAATTATTAAGGAGAACTGTAAGAGAGCTTTTAATAATTTAAAGCGTGCCAATGAGCTCACCAAAACGTGATATGATGAAAATAGAAAACCTCCTTTGCGTTGAGTCGACTTGTTATGTGCAAGTCTTTCCCTATAAGTTCGCGTAAGGACGCCTTTGCTACTAAAGTAGCTCTTCGTTTCTCTGGACCCTTTAAGATAATTAACATTTTAAGGGCATGTCCGTTACTTTGGAGCACTGTAAAACCCATGATATACGTCGAGCCCACATCACTCAGTTGAAACCCTGCCCCAATGCTAAGATTTAATGTTTGTTTTGATGTGCACAGTTTGTTTTGGTATTCCAGTGTTTGTTTTCATTCCTGTGTTCGTTTTGAACAGGCACCAACTCATTTTCACTTTCCTTTTAAGTCGGCCGCTTTCTCTTTCTGTGTGTTTTTCTGTGTGCATGAGTGCGGTTGTTTAAAAATGTTGAGTACCCATGTTATAGTGGGTTATTTATCTTTTACTTTTATATAATGTTGCCTACTACTTTGAAGTGTTTAAAGTGTTTAAAGATATTTATCTGTAATTTGGAGACTTGCATTATTGCCATTCCTTTAAAGAGATTACTGTTATTCTTACAAAAATATTTATTATTAGTCGTTCAAAGATCTTTATGCTTCTCATTATCAAAAACTGTTTTTCTTCATATTCTACAAAATTTTAATCAGGTTAATGTTGATAGGTTATTAATTCTGTTTTCACCATGTTTGTAGCTTTATGCTGCTTCTGGTTTCATTTTTCTGGCGTTTCAGCCTCCCCATCTCCTTGTGACGTCCTTGCCTGTTTCGCCATCCTTGAATTTTCTGCCTGATGGCTCGGGCCAGCCAGCGGACGCGGTATAACCGTGAGTTTCGTGGGTGTTTGACACGCTCTGTCATCGCAATCTTGGGAGAGACGCCACGTGGGAGCTAGCTTCGCTTCTTCTGCATCTTCGACTACAAGCGACGTCACCCGTCTACTGCTGTGGTCACCCTTCCGTTACCTGCATCCATTTCTGCCTGGGTGATGAAAGGCGTGTCAAAGGACTACTCTGTAACGTCGTGGCAACGTTGAGCTCCTGTTTACTTCCGCCTCTAAAAGACTTGCCACCAGTGCTCAGGCGATCCACTCTCTACGTCAGAGCTGTGTGTGTGAAAAAGAGACAGTGTTCTCAGTGTAAGGGCGACAAACAGTTTGTCACGGCAGTGAGGGTGAAGACTCTCTCAGTATATACATATGACAAACTGCTTCATAACCAGTGCCAGTCTTTCTGGGATGTTTGGTGCTCTTGCGACTCTCCCAGGGTTTTCTTCTTCGGGATTCATCTCTCCGGGTTCCGGAGGCTTCCATTCTTGCCTTCTCCTCCTTCCAGTTTTCCTTTCTTTCCTTTTTAGCTTCTCCACCCCACGTTTCCGACTGAGAGAGGGTGTTTGTGCCATTTTTTATCCTCCGGCACTCATTTCTTTGTCTTCCCGATTCGAGGCGCTGTTTACTCGTGAGATCGCTTCGGATTTCCGCCGCTGAACTCTTTGAGCGCTGTCAGCTTACCCTTAAGTCCTTTATGTATTCAAAGGTTTTGAGATGTTACTCATGTAATAGTTCTACTCAGTTACTTTGATTTGGTAAATGCTTATTGTGCAGTTACTGGCTAGCATCTCCGTTAATTTAAACGTTTTCCGGGACCCTTGTTACCCTCGTAATTTATTGTTTCAGGAAAATTGTTGTGACAGAGTAATTTTTTAAATATTGTGATGTTCTTTGTTTCCTTCTGCTATTTTAAAGGGAGCACATATTGCTATAATGTATATATTATATTAGTTATAATCAAGGATTGTAGTAATGAATTAAAGCATTTGAATTGCTTATTCGAGGCAACATTGAGTCAGTTCTTTGTATGCCATATACCCTAACCTGGACCTCTTAGCTTTAGGGTTTGTAGGGCAAAAATTCCTCACTTTAGTTTAAGCTGTTTATGAAGTGTGTAGGTGTGAAGTGCGCGACCTGGACCAGCCGGCACAACTTGTAAGTGGAGAAAAATGTATACAAGTTTGATTCAATTGCGTAAGTTTTAATAATAATGGCACTCCACTTTCTGAAATACATTTTATTCTATACTACAAGTTTATTTACTGCCTGAGCAGCGAAGGAAAACACTTGATTCCTCTGAATACATGAGTATTTTTTTCTCCATATTTCAATAGGAAAAAATCAGTAATTTTACAGGAATGAAAGGTTTCAGGTTATAAATAATGCAATAGTATAGTTGATTTTTGTGAAAGTTTTATTTTAAGAATAATATAAACATTTAGTACAATAATCTGATATGAAAAATAAATAATACAGGTTTCTTTGGCAACAGTTAAGCACTTCGCAAGACATCGAGTTCTTCTGGTGTGACATGAAGACGAAGCTCCTTCTCAATCATTAGATCCTGTACCTGGGGTAGTTCTCCAGGAATCAAACTCACAGCATCCATATAAAGTGCCTGAAACATAACAAAATACCAAAGTACTGTTAACTGTGGAATTCTGTCAGAGCAAATAACCACACAGTAGGTCTTCCTTATAGATTGAATTAGATTTGAAAAATTTTAAATATCAAAACTAAGACACAAAACAAAGATCCTTAGGTTCCATGCCAATTCACTACTGCTGTATCATAGAAATGTAGCCAAATATGTAGTCTCCTTTCTCAATGAAAACATAATGTTAACATAAACAGCATGAAGGCAGGCATAAGGCAGACCATTTAATGCAGGTGTAGATGTAGCACAATAGTTTAGAACTGGGCACAGTTTTCTACATTTGTAAACTGCATGTGGAAATCTTCTGAGTCTATTGCTGTTTTAAACTGAACAGCATAAACAATAATATATAACCTGAAAATTTTCCAGTCCTTATAAATAAATAGGACATGAAAAGGTGTCATACCATACAAATAATGGAGAAGCATCTTCCATTAACATAGAGAAGGACATGGCACGGCCAAACAGAAGAACACTGTGATTACACAGTAGGTGGCATATACTCTCACATCCAAATCAAGCGCTGTTCAGAAGCTGGTAATGCATGGAGAAAGAAATTCAGAATTCTTCCTATGCAAGCACACAAGCATAAAGTTGGATTGGCAACCTCTTGCATTATCTGAATGCTTTCATAATATGGGTGCAAAGACTTGTATTTGTATTATAACTCCATTTATTTTTCATTATGAACGTGTCTTTATGCTTCTATCATTTTATTCATGAATTACAGTGTACATCCAAGACAACTTCAATGCAACTTATATCTTAAAAACTATAAGTAAGCATTATAGATAGCATATTTTTATGATGACGTGAAGGGGTACAAAAATAGTTTCTTACTGTAACAGATGTCTCAATAATGCATAAGTATCTGAAAAAAAATATACATGTATAAAATTCTATGAAAATAACACGTTTTAAAAATAAAGGTCTGTATATTTTTTAAAAAATGTATTGGTACTTTACATAATGCTCCTTGCAGTTCTCATTCTAAGCTGAAGATGCTTGCAATGACATTGAATTTTTGGAGAAACTTTCTTTTGTGCAACGCGAGAATATTTTCTTAGTCCAAAGGTGCAAGTATGCACAAGCAGACAACTTGCCAGTTATCGCGTTGCAGCCAACATGAGAAAGATATGTAAAACTTGCAGCCAACCTCTGCAAAAATACCCCAGACATAGGTGATGCAATCCGTGTGCAAAGGAACATGGTTTGAGCAGGCTAAGTTATCGCCTGGTCAAATTTCTTATGAAATGGAGGATCCATGCTGTTACCCGCAGTAGCTTGATATATGAGCTATATCTGGAAGCATCAATAGAAGGTAGAACTTGTTCAATCACCAGTACGTGTTTTATCATGTTCTTCAATTCCGGAAGCTGGATATTAGAGACATCTTCTTGAGCCCAAAATTCTTGGTGATTCACCAGTCACGATGCTCCGTGCCACCACAACTTGGAAGTATGGAGTTCTTGTGCTGTAAGTCCACGTGTAAGTAAATCTGCCGGGTTGTCCTCTCCTGGACTGTGCCGACATTGAGCTGAAGTAAGCGTACTTTGAATTTCTGTTACGCGGTTCGATACGAAGGTCTTCCATCTGTTGGCGTCACTCCGGATCCACCCCAAGATAACCGTCGAATCACTCCAAAGAATTACTTGATTGTTGTCATAGCCTGTAGATTGGCAGAAATAGTTCAGGAGCCGTGTGCCCACTAAGCTGCCCAACAGCTCCAATCGTGGAAGTGTTACCTTCTTCACAGGTGACAACCTAGTGGGGCTTTAGGGCGCACAACTGCTAGGGTCATTAGCGCCCAGTAAAAAACAATAACATTAAAAAAAGTTGAAACTGAGTCCTCAGCTAAAAGACTAAACATTTTAAAACAATAACAAGGTCACCAATACAGTGCCAAAAAACTGTACTAAGAGAACAATGAGACTAAAAATGATAACACAACCCGCACAAAAGGCTAAAAGTAGGATAAACGGTCAATATGGGAGTCATACACGGGTGCCCAGTCTGCTACAATGAATAAAACGTAAAACACGAGCCACTGCACATGAAGTGTCTGCCAGCACTTCAGGCAGGGTCATCGGCAGGTCCAAGGACACACGCAGCTGGGTTAAAAACTGGCACTGGACTAAAACATGCCGCACCGTCATGGGCTTATGACAATGAGAACAGAGCGGTGCAGCATCAGAAGATAAAAGGTGACCATGGCTAAAACGGCAGTGCCCGATACGCAGTCGTGCTAAAATCACCTGCTCGCGACGAGAGGTGCGCGACGAAGTGCTTCAGATGATTGGGAGAGCTTCACCTTCCTAAGCTTATTCCCCCGACGGGCATGCCAATGACTGCTCCACCTTGACAGGATAGCGCGACGTAAATATGAGCTAAAATCGTCTGAGGGAACGCAAGAGCTAAAACATCTTGGAGCTAAAACAGCTGCCTTCGTGGCAGCGTCGGCAGCCTCGTTTCCAGATATGCCTACGTGTCCGGGTACCCACACAAAGGAGACGCAAGTGCCTGCACTGGCGAGAGTGTGAAGGCAGTCTTGGATCCGCTGTACGACTGGATGGAAGGTGTACAGCATCCGTAGGCTCTGGAGGACACTCAAAGAATCGGGGCAGATAACCCAAGACCGTAAGGCTTGCCGACGAACATATAAAAGAGCTTGGTAAATACCGAACAGCTCGGCCGTAAAAATCGAGCACTGCGTTAAAAGACGAAAGCTAAAACTCTGCCGACCGTGAATAAAAGCACATCCCATTCCCGTAGTATCCTTCGATAAAACTACAGGGTCGGAACTGCGCTTGAACTCCTAAAAAGCCCGAAAGAAGGACTGAATCTGGCGTCGATAATTTCGGCACGGACAGCATGCTCAGAGTTACCTGGATCTCGGAGCGGAGCCATGGGGAAAATCGTGGTTCTCCTTTGCGAAATGTCGCAGGTAATTCAACATCTAACAGCCGAAGCAGAGAGCGAAACCGAACGTCAGGAGGGAGTAGGGCCAGGGAGCGCACTGAGTATTGGCGGTCCAGGGAATCATTAAAGAACGAGCTAAACGACGGATGTTCCGGCAAACTAAAAAGCCGGCAAGCGTAATTACAAAGGAGGACATCACGCCGATAGCGAAGCGGAGGTTCAGCAGCTTCCGCACACAGGCTGATGACCGGACTTGTTGGAAAGGCGCCAATACTCAAACGGATACATCGGCTCCGAGATACAGCAAGGGTGGCGGAAATACTTTCCGTCGCCAGAAGTTTACGCAGACGGTCTTCTCGGCGGAGAACTTGAAGCCGTTTTCTACACTGCAACTAAAGAGTCGGTCAATACACATTTGGAGGCGGCGGTGCAGGAGGGAAGTGCGCCGAGAACTACAATAAATAGCGAAGTCGTCCACGAATAAAGAAGCAGAAGAAATGCCCAGGGAAGAAAGAAATGGGATCGATGGGAATAACAAATCTCCGTTCTCTTGAACGAGATAAATCCGAACCCACACGTACCCGAAACACCCTATCACGCATAAACTCTCAAATAAAAATTGGTAGCCTTCCACGAATGCCCCATTTATGGAGGGTGCGGAGAATTCCATATCTCCAGCAAGTGTCATATGCCTTCTCCAGGTCAAAAAGCACAGCAACCGTTTGGCTCTTGCGTAGAAATCCATCCATGATGTGCGTGGACGAGACTAGGTGGTCGAACGTTGAACGGTAGCGACGAAAACCGCACTGAACGTTAGACAGAAGACGTTGGGATTCTAGCCACCATGTCAATCGCCCGTTTATCATGCACTCCATCACCTTGCAAAGGCAACTGGTGAGGGAGATCGGACGATAACTGGAAGGGAGATGGCGATCCTTTCCAGGTTTTAAGATGGGGACAACGGTAGCCTCGCGCCAAGCGGACGGAAATGTTGCTGTGCGCCAGATATAGTTATACACTTGCAAGAGAAAGTGGTTACCAGCCGAAGACAGGTGCTGCAGCATTACGATGTGGACTCAGTCCGGCCCCGGTGCGGAGGGTCCGGAAGATACCAGGGCCCGCTCCAGCTCTTGCATAGTGAAGAAGGCGTTATAACACTCACGGTTCAAGGAGTGAAAGGATAGTTCATGCGTCTCAGCCCGGTGCTTGATGGGCAGAAAGTCCGGGTAATAATGGGAGAAACTAGAGATATGAGCAAAAGAGCCTCTCAGGGCATCAGCGACAGCTCTAGGGGTAACTACGGTGTCATTATTAATCCGCAGGCCAGGCACCAGAACACGAGAAACTTTGCCGGCCACGCGTCGCAGCTTGTTCCAAACCACAGAGGATGGTGTGAAGCAGTTAAAGGTCTCCACAAAGCGCTTCCAGGATGTCTTCTTGTTGGCCTGTATCACGCGTCGGTCATTTGCACGTAAGCGCTTAAACCTGATCAAATTATCCAGGGTAGGATGGCGCTTAAATATCCGCTGTGCAGCCCGGCGCGCACGCACCGCCGCGCGGCATCGTCGGTCCACCAGGGAACGGGTAAACGCCGAGGTTGGGCTGACGAGCGAGGTATAGCACGTTCGGCGGCAGATGTAATCACAGATGTAACGTGCTCTACCATCTCGTCGACGTTTTCGGATACATGGTCGTCGAAGGTAGCCAGGCTGCAAAAAAGAGACCAGTTAGCTTTGTGTAGCTGCCAAGTGGGTACACGGGACGATGGTGTGTAGTTCGAAAGCAGGTTAATCAGGCAGGGAAGGTGATCGCTGGAAAAGGTGTCCGAGACGACGTTCCACTCAAAGAGATGAGCAAGCTGCGCCGAGCAAACAGATAAGTCCAGGTGAGAGAGGCTGCTGGTTGAATCAGAAATAAATGTAGGTTCACCAGTGTTGAGAATACAGAAGTGATTCTGAACAAGGAATTCAGCAAGGTGCTTTCCCCTTACGCAAGCCCTAGGTGATCCCCAAAGAGGGTGATGGGCGTTGAAGTCTCCCAACAGCAAGAAGGGTGTTGGGAGCTGGGACACTAGATCGGAGAAGTCCGCAATGGCGAAGGGAGAAGAGGGCGGTAGATAAACGGGACATAAGGTAAAATAGAGACCAGGGAGTCTAAGAGTAACGGCTACAGCTTGCACGGTACTACTGAGCGGAAGAGGTTGGTAAATAACGTCGTCCCGGATTAAAAGCATAACACCCCCATGTGCAGGAGAACCGGCCTCCGGTGGTTAATCAAAGCGCACCGGAGTAAAACCAGGAAAGGTGAACGTATCCTGCTGGTGAAGTTTCGTCTGCTGCAGGTAGAAAATACTGGGGGATCGCAAATCACCCAACAGCTGTAGTTCAGGTTTACGCCTGCGCACGCCACGTGTATTCCACTGTAGAATGGACATCCTGGGGCAAATGGAAAAATCTGGTCACTTAGTTCACTTTGCTGGCGGCTGTCACTTGAATTTGCCCTTCTGGTTCCGTGTGGGACTCGGACTTTTTGGAGCACTTGCTTCGTGCTCCATAGGCTCCTCGGGTGGAAGAGGGTCAGGGTCACTCGATAACGCGGTCAAGGGAAGAAAACTGTTGCCAATACTCAAGGGTGGAGGGGAAGGCCCCTTCACGCTACTGCGCCCCCAGGTGTCTTGGGAGCGAGAGCGATGAGGAGGTGAAGGGGAACTGGCCGGGCCGGCACACTTGCACTGGCAGATGCCGGAGGGTCTTTAAGGAAGTCGGATCGCTTTGGCGTGACTTTAAATTTCCGGGTGTCGGTACTCACAGAAATGGTTTTGGAGCTAGCGGTGTTGGAAGATGGCACTGCGACGCGAGGAGTAGCCACGGTTGAAGGCACAGGGCAAGTTTGAGTACCCATGTCACGCTTTGGTACTGGTTTTGAAACAACGGAACTTAAAGTACTAAACTTCAGGAGAGAAGGTTGTCGAGCTTTAGCGTTTGCGGGCTTCAGAGAAGGATAAACGCTCTTTCACCGCAGCTCCCAGATGGCCTTCTCATCCTGGTATCGCGGACAATCGCGGGAGGTCGCCGGATGTTGACCTTGGCAGTTCACGCAACTTGGGGCAAATGGACAAGCTCCGTCATGACTGCCCTTACCACAGTTGACACACACCGCGACAGTAGCCTTACAAGAGGTCTTAGTGTGGCCATAGCGCTGACACTGGTAGCAGCGCATAGGCCGCGGAATGTACGGTCGCACAGGGATAACTTCATATCCTGCCTTGAACTTCTGAGGCAGGTCGAGCCGATCAAAAGTAACGAAAAGCGTGCGGCTAGGAACCAGCACGCCATCACGCTTGACTCGCACACGGTACACTTCCGTGACACCCTGGTCCACCAGATAACCTGGATCTCCTCCTACGGCATACCGTCCAACAGAGGGCTGGTGATGACGTCCTTGGAAGAGTTGAGCCTCCTGTGTTTCTTTACACGGATAGGATATCCGTGTAGGAGTTTCGCTTTCATTAACTTTTCAAACTGGGAGGCAGAGTAGCTCTCAACCAACAAGGAACCAGACCGTAAACGTGTACATGACTTCACGGGCCCAGCGATTTTATCCAGACCTGATTGAATTACGAAAGGGTTGACCTTTAAGAATGACTGACCCTCTTCTGTCCGATGGATAACTAGGTAACGCGCTGACAAAGACACATGTGCCTCTCTTTCTTCCGAAACTTGTTTTCTGCGTTTAGGTGTAGTTGTGGCCATAAAACGTAGGAATAAATTTCATCCCCCAGTGCTCCCCACCCACCACGGAGCCTAACAAGGGGTCATCCCACTGGGATGACAGGGCTACACAGGGGATATAGCGGGCCCGCCGTCCCACTCACCCTGGAGTTTGGTACAAGACCTAGTCCTGGCCGATTGATTAGGGGTGGGTTAGTCCCTAACCTCCCGTTTAGGTGAAGCAGAAGCCAAAGTGGTGTAATGGAAATGCGCACCCTCCCCGAATTCAGAAAAGGACTGGAACGAGCTCAGATGCGCACTCCTCAACCACCAGGACAAACCTTTCCACCGACACGGGTCTCCACGCACGGCCGACACGTAGGTGGGCATGTTAACTGTCTCCCTCAACCACGAAGAGGAGCCCACACGAGGGAGACTGTTGGCTTGGGACCCCGGGTGCACCAAACCCATACCTAGGTCCCTGGGGGGGGGACCTTTTTTCCAGGGAATAACAGAAGACGTGTATCGTACAGTGTTTGGAAATGTCACAGTTTGTCTCGAAGAGGTGGTACGTCAACAAGGTAGACATAATGAACATATACTGCATGCTCACTGAGCATACACATTCTGATGATGAATGTAAAAAAGGTAATATTGACCTGCTTTGGTTATAAAAAGTTATTAAAAGTTATATCAACAATTTTCAATGTAAGACATTTCGTGCACCACCCTGTAGTATTCAATGTTAGTGCCACCAACACCAGGCTGTCTCTTCTGTTGCCAAGGAAACAGCTTGCACCAAATTGGTGCCTTTAAAGGCACCATAATTATGACAACAGGTATGAGCCTTGAAACAAGGTTACCAACAATTGATTAGAAAGATCCCACTGCTTATCTTCATAACTACTGTAAAAATGTTTGCTTTTCTGTTAATTGATTTGTTGATAGAAACACTTCCAAAAAATATCTTATGCGTTACATTTACTTGGCTTTCTCAAATCATTCTTCTAAAATATTCTCACAAAACCTAAGTACCATATTTTGAATAAATTGTTTTTATGCACCATGTGGTTTCATGTACCAACCCCAGAAACCTGTGTAGATTCCATGTGCCAATCAATGTTACAATCATAGGAGCAGCATATTCTAACTCCATGACCTTCAGCCTTGGTTGGTTCTACGTGAATTGATCATGCCTAGCATACATGGTCAAGATTTATGTTGTGGCTTTGTTAATAGTACATTGCAGCTGTGCAAGATGCTTGTAAATATTCTATATTATGAGTGAACCTGCTCCAAAAAGACAAAAGAGATGTGAAGGTTATTTCCTAAAGGAACAACGTATGTGACACATACAAGGGAAGACACACAACCAGGAAAGGGATGCATATGTGCCCTGCATCGCTACCCAGAAGAAAGTTTGTTATAACTGGACATACTGTAAATTCACCATTATTTTGAGGTTTGGTACAAAACAAGTGTAAAGATCAAATTAAAAAGATAAGATTGAATGTTTTAATTCTGTATTAATATTTTTCTATTTTATGTTGTTGGTAAACTGAAAGTGTCAATTCAAAAGCAGCTCTCTATCACATGACTGGAAACTTGAAGTTTTTGAAGGTTATTATAATGAAAACATTCAGGATATATTTTGCTTGGGCTCATTCAGATTGCTCCAGTACAGCGACACAATCTCCCATTAATGATATGATTTGAGATCCGTGCACTCATTTGCCTCACAAACGAGTCGTATACATTAATAAACTAAGTTTATACCATCCTCCCTTTAAGAGACAATAATCCTTACTGCAGCTTGTTGCATAACAGAACAGACATGTAGTGGCTTTATGCTGACCACCTCTTGGGAGATTATGCTCTACTCATGACATGGCTGTTCAATGTCCATGCAAACCAGCATAATTTTGTTTTACAGGCTGGGACAATATGTTACACTCTCTGGTAACAGAGTGTTATCTTTTTTTTATGTATTTGGGAGTATTCCTGCTCTTTTGTTGCAGCTAGGGGTATAGTCTTATCATTACCTCTTTTAAATGTTTTATGTGTAAGGTGGTTCTCTCTCTCTCTTTTTTTTTCCTGCCACCTACAATGTATTTTTCTCATTCCCATACACTGTCTTAAATTCTTGTTTTATGCTAGCCACCCTAGGGGAATACATCCGCTAGATGTCCCACTTGTGTTTTGTACCTCTTTCCTCACCCCTTGTTTTACGTTGCCTAAGCAGGTGTGCTGTCATTACTCATTGTTTTCCCTGTCTTTTCCTTGGTGTATACGCTTTTTATTATTCTTATTTGTATTTATTGTAACAGGTTCACCAGCTTATATTTTTCCTGGTAGTCCTGGGGTTCTTCGTCAGCATGAATGGCACCCCTTCAAAAAATATTAGGGGCTGCTCCAGGGGCTGCCTGGAGGTGCCTGCTGGAAACCCTAGCTCACCAGGCTACCATCCCCATCACCTTCAAAGTCCTTAGGGAGCATCTTGATGTCCAATGCATCACAATGCCTTGGCCAGTAAAATGACACCCTTCCAGGCACCCCCTTCATCAGCTGGAAGAGGTCGTCAATTCGGCTGGCAACACCCTTGATGCCAAGCTTAGTATGTTACATAATTCTATTTACAATTTTACCAATATGGCTAGCTCTCGCTATAAGCGAGGCATAGCTTTTCTCAGAGACTTTCTCAACTTTTGTTGTGATGTGCCTTGATGGATAGGGAGTTATTGGATCACCATAAGGCGCTCGAGTCTATCTTCTCTCAAGACCAGGCCTGGTTCGGCTCTATGCCGAATGTGGGAATAAAGATGGCGGAACAACAGCAGCACTATAAAATGAAGCTCCGTAATTTTGGAGTAATAAACCAAAAAAACATCGAAAATACGCAATATGGTGATTACAACAAAAGCAAAAACTGCAAATGTGCCTGCAGAAGTGAAGATACAGTGGAAAACACAATGGAGAGACAAAAAGCAACAAAATACTGGGATCAGCAGATGAAGCATGAAACGAGACATGTGGACGCAGCTGAAGAAAACATATCATCACTGCAGCTGATAATTACGATCCTTACAAGGGATCTACAGGATGCAAAAAAACAAATTCTACAACTAAAAGAAGAAAAAGTAGATTTGGAAAACAAGATTAAAGAAAAGGAAAGCATAATCTGGGAGAGTGCAACATCGAGACGGAAAGCAACGCCATGTGAAGCTACACCAAAACAAACGGTACAAACAAAAAATCGCTTCAGCTATTTAGAAGAGTTAGAAGATACAAATCAGGAAACTTTAGTGGTTAGAGATGGAACGAAGGCAAAAGAAAAAGCATCAATGTACAGATGGAACAAACGAGAAGAAATGAAAAACAAAGTGAAAGTGTCGTTAAAACAAGATGTGGTTGTGATGGGCGATTCCATAATTAAACACGTGGATTTACGGGGAACAGCAGAAGTGAAAGTGTTTAGAGGCATTAGGACCAATCAACTAGAAGACCAAATAGACCAAAAAAGGGCTGGTATTCAAAAAAATCCCGAAGTTATATACTTACACGTGGGTACAAATGACCTCAAACAAGCCACCTGCTCCGAAGAGGTTATGGGAGATTTATATAGTGCAACTAAGTGCATTACGCGTATGTACCCTAAAACATTAATTATTATAAATGGCGTAATCAAAAGGAGGGATATAAATTTTAACTTTACAAATAGTGTAAATCAAAATCTTCGTTGGATGTGTGAACAACTGAAGTGTGTTTTTGTAGACATAGACAAGCAGATTGGAAGTGATTGTATTGGAAGAGACGGGCTGCACTTAAACAGAAAAGGTTCTTCTAAGCTAGGAAGAATAATGAAAAATGTAATTAACCTATGTAAAGTTCAGGGACACTAAGCAAGAGAAGTGTAAATAGCATATTAAATACAAGTGAAATAGGTACACAAGTACAAGGAGATAAGGTACAGGTTAGTACTAACCTAAATTTACAAAATCATTTTAATTATAAAAATCACACAGTAACAAAAAGTAAGTTCAAACAAAAGCATTTTAAAATACTTCATCAGAATATCCAAAGCATTGCAAACAAAAGGGCATTAATTGAACAACACATACTAACTATGCAATTAGATGTAATAATTTTTTCTGAACACGGACTTAAGATTGAAGAAATAAATGTAAATAGTTATGAAAATTATACTTTAGGTACCAGTTTTTGCAGAGCAGAACATAAGAGTGGCGGAGTTGCAATTTATGTTCGAAATGGGCTAAAATATAAAGAAATTGACTGCAAAAAATATAGTGTAGAAATGTGTTGTGAGTTAGCCGCAATTGAGGTTAAGTTAGAAAAGAAAAACTTTATAATATTAGGGGTGTATAGTCCACCAATTGCAAACAAAAAGGATTTCTTTAAAACTCTAGAAGACTGTTTATATAGCATAGCAAAAACAAACATATAATTGTGCTCGGGGACATCAATATAGATGTACTTATAGTAAGTAAAAAGAAACGTCTGTTACTAGAATTACTAGAAAGAAGTAATTTAACATTAATTAAAACAGAACCCACAAGGGTAACCAATCATTCCTCAACCTGTGTCGATCACATATACACAAATTTAAAGCCCGAAGAGTTGTGTAGCAAAATTGTGAAAATGGGAATTAGTGATCATTATGGCCAACTAATCGAAACTAAAATGCTAGGTAAACAAAAAAAGGAAGCAAATAATAAAATAGAAACTAAAAGGATAGTAAATAAAATTACACTAGAAGCTCTAAGAAAAAATCTACAAGCAATAAAATGGGTGGATATACACAGCGAAAAAGGCATAAACTATACATTTGACCACTTTTATACTATTTCAAGAAATTGTTTGGACGCACAAGTACCATTTCGCAAAGTAAAATTAAAAACCCAAAACTTAAACACTTGGGCCTCTAAAGGTATAGACATCTCCAAAAAGCGTATGCAATTTCTTAACACTCTAAAGCACCCAAATATTGATGCTAAATCCTATAATTACATAGAAAAATACAATAAAATTTTAAATAATGTAATAAGAGAAGCAAAAAGGTTACATAATGCAAAATTAATAAAAAATGCAGAAAATAAAATTAAAGCTACATGGAACATTGTAAATTCAACACGTAAGGAAAATCAACAAAAATGGCAGGGAAATATGTTCATTGAAGTAAACAACCAAGTGATACAAGATCCCATAAAAATAGCAAATCACTTCAATGAACACTATATAAATATTGAAAATAAATTAGGAATAAAACAAACTCAGTATGTACCAATAAAGGAAAAGAAAGTATGTAATTCAATGGTGCTTAGTAAAATTAACGAGGGTAAAGTTATTTCACAGATAAATGCATTAAAATGCAAAAGATCCAGTGGACTGGATGAATTTACAAATGAAATGGTTAAATATTGCAAATACGAAATTACAGATGTACTTACTCACTTAACCAATCAATCTTTTAGTTCTGGAATATTTCCAAAGAAATTAAAACAAGTTGTGGTCAGACCAATTTATAAGAAAAAAAACTCAAATTTAATAATGGAAAATTATAGACCAATATCTTTATGTTCAACTTTCTCCAAAATAGTAGAAGGATTATTTCTAACACAGTTACAAAGCTTTTGCAAAAAATTTCAAATTTTATCAGAATTTCAGTTTGGGTTTCAAAAGAAAATGTCTACAGTAGAAGCAATTTGCAGAGGACATGACATTATTATAAATGCCCTAAATAGAAATGAATATGTAGTCGCTATTTTCCTTGATCTTTCCAAGGCCTTCGACTGCGTTAACATAGAAATCTTAATGTCAAAATTGGAAAACTATGGAATCAGAGGCATACCACTACTATGGCTTGGCTCCTATCTACAAAATAGAGAACAATGCGTGGAAATAATACATGATTTAAATGGAAAGTTAATGAAATTTCGATCATCATTCAAAAAAGTAACACATGGAGTGCCCCAAGGCTCAAAATTAGGACCATATTTATTCCTACTGTATATAAACAGCTTATTTCAAGTAATAAAAGAAGCAGGGGGAATAGCAATAGGCTATGCAGATGACACCACGATTTTAGTAACAGGAAAAACAGAAATAGAAGTTCAAAATAGGGCAAATACTCTACTAGTAAAAGTAAACAGACATTTAGAAAACCTAGGCATGATATTAAACACAAACAAAACAGAGTGGCTACAAATCAGTCTTAATAACAAAAAACAGACAAATATAAAGTTAACAATAGGAAACAAAGAAATTCAACAGGTAAATGAAACAAAATTCTTAGGATTAGTAATAGACAACAGATTGAAATGGAATGGACAGGTTCAAAAAGTAATAAAAAAAGTTAATTCAGGTATATATATCTTAAAACAAACAATACAAATAATAGATAAAAAATGTATTAAACAAACATACTATGCATTCATGCACTCTCACTTGAGCTATGGGATTGTATTATGGGGCACAGTACAAAAAACTTTAGCTCTAAGACTATTTAGATTGCAAAAAAGAGCAATACGTTTGATGGCAGGAATACAGAAAAGAGACACATGTAGAAATGCATTTAAAAAACTAAATATTTTAACATTACCTTCATTATATATATATATATATATATATATATATATATATATATATATATATATGAATGTATCAAACTTACATTAAAAAGTTATGATCAAAACAAAAATAGTAACATCCATAAACATAACACCAGAACAAAAGAAAATTATTTTAGAAACAGACTTACTGGTATCCTAAATAATAAAAGCATAGAAAATAGCATCAAACATTTGTATAACCACCTACCAGCTGAAATCAAACAGATAACAAATGGGAAAACAAAACTAAAGGCTGTCAAAACTTATTTATTACAGAAAGTATTTTACTCTGTGGAAGAATATAAACAGATGAGGTAGAATATGCTATTTACACTTCTCATCTTTATAAACATGTTTGTAAATATTATTGTATTTATTTTATGTATATACAAATTGATGATCCATGTAAAAGGCTTTACAGTTGGAGATAAATAAACATTAACATTAACCCTTAATACCTATAGCTTGCAGGTCGAAACTTCTTTTGAAAGAATTCAGTCGCAACTCCAGCAAGTCATCTCATCCGCCGATTCTGTTTTTTAATTCTTTAGGGACCCACACTCAAGATGTGTCAGACCATCAATTTCTCGCCCTATGAGAGGTACTGCAAAATACCTAACGATCAGTTCATACTGTTTTACTGATAAAACACAATGATGTGGTGCTCATTTGTGGCAACCATCTGTTCCCCCTTTCTATTGTCCCTTACCATCTTTTTGTGTCTGAACTCCAGGACCTTCAACACTGCCTCAGTAGAACTTGTCATAGATATCTCTGAGGTGCATCGTTATTTTAATTTAGAAATAACTTCATGCTCATTTAGTCAACAATATGTGCTAGTTACCATTAAAATTTCAGTTAACCAATGCGGAACTTCTTGGAATATTTATGATTTTAATGGGACCCCTTTTGCATGGGATAATTCTACTTGTTCAATCTTGCATGATATGACCCTGGTGGCTGTAAGTGGAGACATCGTTCGCCCCATCACAGGTAGAGCCATGCCTGAATGTGATCCTTTTCACAGTAAACTGTGTTTTATTCCTTGCTTTACTAAAGACCTTCTGTTCAGCCTCCTTTTGCGACACTAAAATGTTAGAAGGCATTACGGCCATGAATTAAATGATTTCTGCCCTTTTCAGTGCCATAGCTCAAATAAAATGATTGTCACTGAGGTAGCCCAGGATGAATTTATCATCCACCCTCTTCAGCCTTTGGAGCTCTTCTGTTACAATTCCTCTCACCCTCTCTTCCCCTTCTGAGAGGCATCCCAGAACCCTGCAGCTTACTTTACCCTGCTCTTGCGACCTACATGCTGGCCACACACTACAAATACCCCTGCTTCAACTCTAGTGTCCCGAAACCTTAGATGCTTCACCTCATTCCTGCTGGATGGCCCTCCCTCACATCCCTCAAGGTCAACACCCTTACCCCAAGGAATGAGCTCCTCTTTACCAACTTGTCTCAATTCTTGTATGCCAATTGGTCTCTTGATATCTCTCACTTAAAATTTATCTCATTGGCCTTTCCTTTTGCAATCTCATCCCATGACTCTCCCAACACTGTTTCCTAAATTATCTTGGTGTTAATTGATGCTGGTTCTTTTTGATACTTCGTCACTTACATTTTATATTTTTGAGGGACTAGTTTCGGAAGCCATCTCCTCCATTATCAATCTCTTTCCAACGTCACTGTTACTAAATTCCACCAATCACACATTCCTTGGCATTACTTATTTGGTCTTCTTTGCCTACTATAGTGCTCGGCCTAATAATCTTTCTTCGCCCGGAACTCATCGTTCCTCTACTTCCATATCACAGGAGTTCCCACATGTGTCGCTTATGCTATTTATCCTTTTCTTTTTACTCATCATGATAGCAGTTATTTATAAAATGGTTACAGGTATTCCAGCTTCGACAGCATAGTAGAACCCTGGGAACCTCTACCTTGGGCAATAAACCTCCCAGTAACATCCTTCTATTGCTGTCAGTGCTGCAACAACCTTCATCGCCTCCAGTTTTTGCTGCTCCCGATGCTATTTCGGTTAAACTTCTAAGGGAGTCCACCTTTTCATTTTAGTTACTGATACTTCTGCCTGTTTCCCTCAGTCATATGAATTATTCTATAATTTTTGTTTCCATAGAAGTAGCTAACTTTGCCATTTCTTTTAAGTCAGAGCAAGCAACTAAAAACAGAAAAAAAAAAAATGAAATAGTGTTCCTTACTCAAGTACTTACAATAGTAAGTCACCAGAAACGGTGTATCTCAGATGCGAGGGCCCCTAGTGGCCTACCGGGGAAATATACAAGTTAAATGGAGAATTTAATGCAATGACGGCACATAGGCCATGGTAGCTCAATGGGTTAGAGCGACTGGATGGAAACCAGGAGATCTGCGGTTCAAATCCCGGCCATGATATTGAATTTTTCATGTTGACTCTATCAAAAGCCTTAGCCTATATACGGCTAGTGTGAAGAAATGATTAATTTTCATCAATTAACTAAAATAATAAGAGTTAAATGATGAAGCCTGGGACTCAAGTACTTTACTAGTAAGTCACCACAAACAGTGTATCTCAGATGCGAGAAAGTTGTGAGGCATCAGAAACACCATTTATTATATGTGTTTTATAGATCATTCTTATTGGTAAACTTTGTCCTGGAGAGTCAAACCTCACGGTCTCTGTAGGCAAGTTTACGTTAATGTTTAATTATGGTGATATTGAGGTTTTCA
>CM060951.1:129691139-129795650 GCA_030765055.1 Mantis religiosa
CGGGCCTGTCAAGATGCGTGAGAGGATCCTGTTTGAGGACACACCCCTTTCGGCAGTGACACCACATTTAGTTCAGTTGTATCATAATATTTTTAGCTGTGGTACCTTCAATTAACTGACCCACTAGGTTAATTTCTATTTGAGAGATGGAAGTTGTAATTTTTTTTATTTATTTATTTTAGTGTTTACATATTATATTTTTTCTCCATGTTATTTGGTTACTGTATGTAATTATCATGTATTCCGAGATAATTTTTGTTCTTATTACATATATTCCAATAAGCTTATAAAATTAGGAATTGTTTTTCTCAATATGATAAATGACTGGGTTATTTATAACTATTTGCACGGCAGTAATTGGTGTAATTTTAATTTATGTAACTATTCTTAGAACCTGATTTTGCGCTATTTCAATTTCATTGAATCTTGATCTGGTAGCTATCCTACAGCTTCATCTCCATATTACAAAATTGGTTTTGTAAGTATATTGTAGCGAAGCTGTTATCTACGATAGCGCGGCTAGTGTACACAAAGAGCCGGTAAATAAAAGATAGCTGAGATAAAGGACTTGCCGGCATAGATTAAGTCACGCTTCTGGAAGGTGATAGAATATTCGGTTTCTTTATTCTTGAAGAATCTAGAATTTATGAATGAGATATATAAGAGATTGTGACACGCCAGTGGACAGTTGTAAAATGCGAGTGAGTCGCGAACAGTCATAAGCTGAGCTGATGTTGTAAACTAATCGCTGTTTGTTACTGTCCTCGACCTTGGTAGATTGTGTGGTGTATGTGACGTAATGTTGTTACGTGAGAATTGAACAGTGTATTTCTACGGAAATAAAGAACATATGGAATATCTGCAACTCAGACTTTTAATTCTACGAACCCACAAAGTCACAACTGGTGTCAGGAGTGGGATATTACGATATGGAGGCCGCAGTGGAAAAGATTCTACAGAAAATGGACCTCACTGCCGAGATGAAACAAATGAAGGCGGCTAACGATAACATCACCGCGAAAATGGAACAGAAGTTGGAGACGGCGAATAACAACTTGACTGCGAAGATGGCCGAATTAACAGCGAAGACGGAGGCGGTAAATCGCGACCTGGCCACAAAGTTGGAGACGACAAATCACAATCTGACTGCAATGAAGGCCGAATTGACCACAGAAATGAGAGCAGCGAACGAGTCTGGCCACGGAAATGAAGGTGGCGAACGAGGCTCTCGCCACCAAATTTGAGTAACAGTTGACCGGCGTGAGGGATGACGTGACGGAGCTGGGCAAGCGGATGGGCTAAGTGGACGAGCAAGTCGAAGACCTGGCGAACCGCTTCAATGAACTAGAGGAAAAGTTGAGTCCAGAGGTTCTACTCCCATTAGCCTTGAACCCGTAGGAACAAGACCTGGGCCTCTTTCAACCAGGGAGTTATCCGAGCTATCCCTTAAAGGGCGCCCGGCATCCTCCGTGGGGCTTTCCATAGGGCAAGACCTAGTTTCCTAACAAGCCCCCCCAACTGGTCCTAGGGACACAAGACGGGATGGAAGTGGATACGCCACTTACGCGCGTCAACACTCAAGGTGAAGACTACCGATATGACCTCGGTGGGGCCGCCTGGTGATCTAGCACACCTTCTACTAGCTGAGCAGGCTAGTACCCGGAAACTTAATGGCTTCCCTCAACCCCGTCCGAAGACGTACCCAATCTCCCACGGGTATCGGGAACACACTGCCCCCTTGAAGCCATCCCAATCCGAACAACTCCCGAAGGAGGGGCTCGGCTGTTCGGCCCGAGGTTCCTCTAGTAACGTCAGAGGTACCACGAGTGCTAAGGGTCCGCAGCGCCCGCACTTTGGAAGCTGAAAGGGACGGATCACTTCCCCTATGGGGGAACTAGAGGAAAAGGCCGAAGTAACGCCAAGTCCCTGAACGCCATTGTGGAAGACGTCGAAGACCTTGCGAACCGCGTTAACAACCTGGAAGGAAAGGCCGACAGCGACACAAAGTCCTTAAACGCCATAGTAGAGGACATCGTCGGCAGGAGGCTGAAGGACTTGAAGGCCGACGAGCCGGGACGCGACACAAAATCGGTGCGCGTCACACCTCCTAAATACGACGGCGCGACAACTTTCGAAGTCTTCTGCCGCCAGTTCGACGCAGTGGCCAAGCACAACAAATGGTCCCCAGAGGAAGATGCCACACAGTTAATAGCCAGCCTCCAGGGACAGGCCGCAGAAGTTCTGAACGCGGTCCAGACAGCGGCGGTGACCAAGGACATCTGGAAGGCCCTGGAGAATCGCTTTGGAAGCCACCGCTTAGCCACAGCGTACCGCAGCCAGCTGAAGTCAAGGTCGCAGCAGCCAGGTGAGACACTACAGGAATTCGCCCTGACAATTGAGCAGCTGGGCAGCAAAGCCCTAGTCGACCTCCCACCAGAGTTCGTATTTCAAGATGCTGCCTACACCTTTGTCGACGGGGTACGAAACACGGAGATTCGTCAGCGCCTAATGCTCGGCGATTACAAAACCATCCACGAGGCGCTAACGGCAGCCTTGAGGATGGAGGCGGCCAAGGTGACAGCTAACCCGACTTGCAGAACAAAGAGTATCCACTATAATGGGGACCGAAGACCAATCGAAGGACACCGACGGAGACCTAGTGGCCTGTGCTGGGGGTGTGGACAGCCGGGACACCTGGAGAGACTGCCCACACCAGGATGAGCGTAAGGAAAACGAGGAAGGCCCGTCGTGGCACGTCGGCGCCATCACTACCATCCCCTCGAGTGACACTGCACGCCGTTAGCCGGCGTATGGATGACAGCCTCATCGCGGACGGTTGGCTGAGAGGGAAACCGTGCCGCGTGCTCGTAGACACCTGGGCAGCCGTGACCGTCATCAGCCCTGACATAGCCAGGGGTTTGCCGACGAGGAAGCCGAGCCAACCATACCAGCTTATGACGGAATCGGGCGACACCTGGTCTGTGGAGAAGGAGGCCCTGCTAAAGTTGATCTTGGGACGGAGTGCCGTACGCCTGTGGGTGTTCGTCGCGAAGGTGGCTGAGGAGGTGATTCTGGGACTGGATGCCCTCAGGAGCTACGAGGCGACGGTCGACGTCGGCAGGAAGGTCCTGCGGCTCAATGGAGAAGAGGTCATCCTCCGGCAACCCGACAAGCGCCTTGGAATCTGCAGGGTCATCTTGAAGACGTAGTGGTCCCCGCGAGGAGCGAGGTGGTGGTGACGGCGCGACTGGAAGGCCAGCGGACGAAGAACATGACACTGGACCAGATGACGCCTGTGCATGCACTCTGTGTAGACAGGACATTAATGCCGTGCCGAGAGGAGGTGCCAGTGAGGCTGCTCAACCTGGCAGACACCGATCACGACGTCCAGGCCGGAACGTAGCTGGGTACGTGCGAGCCCCTGGTCAGCGTAAGCGCAATCGACAACACACAGGAGCCGGTGCCGACGCAACATCTGGGGCCCCGGCTGCAAGGCCTACTGGAGAGGGCGGCCGACCACCTGACCACTGAACAGCTGGAGAAAGTTCGACTACTGCTAAGACGATACCAGCGCGTATTCAACCAAGGCAACAGTGATTATGGCCGCACGTATAAAGTGCTTCACGTATCGACACCGGAGACGCCCGGCCTATCCGGCAAACACCTAGACGCGTTCCGCTGGCAAAACAAGTGGCGGTACGTGATATGCTAGATGACATGAAATCCAGGGGTGATTGAAGAGTCTACAGCCCTTGGTGTTCCCCCGTAGTCCTGGTGACGAAGAACGGCGAGCTACGGTTCTGCGTGGACTACAGGAAGCCGAACGCTGTAACCCAGAAGGACTGTTTCCCCTTACCCAGGATGGACGACACCATGGTCACGCTAGCACGTGCATAGTGGTTCTCGACCCTGGACCTGAAGTCGGGTTACTGGCAGGTGGCTCTAGACCCGAGAAACAAGGAGAAGACTGCATTCTCGACAGGCCAAGGGCTTAGGCAGTTAACAGTTATACCCTCTGGCCTCTGCAACGCACCAGCCACATTTCATCGCCTCATGGAATCAGTAATGACAGGATTGACATATGACGCATGCCTGCTATACCTGGATGACATTATCACCGTCGGCAAGACGTTCGAAGACCATCTAGACAACCTGAGCAAGGTATTACAGAGACTGCAGGCAACCAAGCTTGAAGCTGAACGCGAAGAAGTGCCAGCTGTTCCGCAAGAAGTTAACTACTTGGGCCACATAATCTCACCAACCGGAGTGGCCACAGACCCGGAGAAGACCTCGGCTGTAAGAGATTGGCCTCGCCCAAAGGCTAAGCGAGATTTGCACAGTTTCCTGGGGCTGTGCAGTTATTACCGCCGCTTCATAAAGGGTTTCTCCAACACTGCCGAAACCCTCACCCGCCTGACAGAGGAACACAGACCTTATGTGTGGACGGATGACACCGAAGGCGCTTTCCAGCACCTGAAGAAGGCCCTGTGTAGTGCTCCAATTTTTTGTTTTCCACAACCAAAAGGCGCCTTCATTGTGGACACCGACGCCAGCGATCGTTGCATTGGAGGCGTCCTATAGCAAATCCAGGACGGCCACAAGCGGGTGATAGCCTACTACAGCAAGACGCTATCCAAGGCAGAGAAGAACTACTGCGTCACCCGGCGAAAATTACTGGCGGTATTAAAGACATTGGAGCACTTCCACAAGTACCTGTATGGTCAGCCATTCCACCTGAGGACTGACCACTCCGCCCTAACCTGGCTACTTAGCTTTAGAAACCTGGAAGGCCAGACAGCACGCTGGGTACAGTGGCTGCAGGAGTACGACTTCACCTCTGAACACTGTAGAGGGAAGAGACACGGTAACGCAGACGCCATGTCCCGAAGACTCTGCCCAGAGGAGTGCGGCCAATTCATAAGAGTGGAAGAGAAGGAGCGTGCTGCAGCAGTCCTGTGGACGGCTGCAATAGCGCACGGCTGAGCAAGGAGCAGCTGGCGGATGCAGACTTGGGGCCACTCTTGAGGGAAGTGGAGGCAGGGACAAGATCAACCTGGGAGAACATCGCACCGAGGAGCGCCCCCTACAAGTCGTACTGGGCCCAATGGGACTCACTGATGACGAGAGAGGGCATGCTGTTCCGGGTATTTGAATCGCCTGATGGGAAGACGCAGAGACAACAGTTGGTACTTGCCCGAAGCAAGTCCCGGAAGTCTTGGAGGAAGTGCACGCTGGTACTTCAGGACACCTGGGAATAAACTGGACGATCGACAAACTTTGGCAGCGCTACTACTGGCTGAGGCTCCGAGCAGATGCTGAGCGATGGTGCGTTAATGGCACGTGTGCGCGGTGAGTCACGGCCCCCAGACTAGGAGCCGGGGTCGCATGCAGCAGTACAAAGTCGGAGCGCCATTCAAAATGATCGCCGTCGACATAGCTGGACCATTTCCGGTATCCGACCGAGGCAACGAGTACCTGATGGTCATGGAGTATTTCACCAAGTGGCCGGAGGTGTATGCCATCCCGAACTAGGAGGCAAAGACAATCACAGACTGCCTCGTGGAGCAAGTGTTCTGCCGATTTGGGGTGCCGTTAGAGCTCCACAGCGACCAGGGCAGCAATTTTGAATCCAACCTGATGAAGGAGGCACTAGAAAGACTTGGGGTTAACAAGACCCGCACAACACCTCTACATCCCCATTCGGATGGCATGGTCGAAAGGTACATCAAGACCTCAGAAGAACACCTGAGGAAGGTCGTGGCCAGCCATCAGCAAGACTGAGACGTCAAGGTGCCACTGTTCTTGCAAGCCTACCGCTCGTCAACACACGACACCACTAAAATGATGCCAGCAATCTTAACGTGCGACCGAGAGTAACGCCTCCCTTGTGACCTGGCCTTTGATAGCCCCCCTGACGCAAAACAGGCAGTAACTGAGTATGTGGAGAACCTGGTGGACCGTCTCTACGACGCGCATGAGATGGCTCTTCAGAACATCCAGAAGGCGAGCGACCGAATGAAGACCCGATACGACCGGCAAGCCAACAGCCAAGGACTCCAGCACGGTGACCTAGTCTGGTTGTACCGCCCTACTCGGACCAAGGGACGCTGCCTGAAGCTTCAACAGCCATGGCAAGGACCGCACCGGTGGTGAAGAGTGAGTGAGTGTGTGGTGTTTTAGGGCCCGTCGACAGCAAGGTCATTTGGGCCCCAAGTCAATTCTAAAAACTAAAGGTTACACAAAGTTAAAAAGTAAGATAAAATATAAACACTCAGCTATTAAAAGTCCAGAAAAAAAACTGATCCCAGTACTAAAAATTTAAAATCTCTTAAATTAATAAATATAAAAGACAAGTCACACATGTTTATTAAAACCGATGTTAAAAACAAACCGCAGTGCCTTATCCACGGCCACTGGGCCGTTCCCTAAAATACCGTGCAAGTTAGCTCTTAGGCCCAAAGACTGGCGAACGCGGGTGTACTGCGGGCAATCCAGCAATACATGCCGCACAGTGAGAAGTACTGCACACGGAGCACACACAGGGGCCGGTTCCCCTCTTAATAGATGGCCATGCGTTGCACGTGTGTGCCCAATTCTCAGCCGGGTGAGTATCACCTCGGCCCGCCGGTTATCCCTGCAGGAAGTTGGCCAGGGTTGTACGCTCTCCTTTATCGCCCGGAGTTGTGTGCCTTCCAAAGCTGTCCAGGATTGCTGCCAAGCAGATAGGAGTTGGCGACGGAAAAAACGTTGCACATCCTGGTACGGCACCGTAGTTGTTAAACTCCGGGGCAAACGGCAAGCGGACTTAGCAGCCGCGTCCGCCTCCTCGTTCCCGGAAATCCCAACATGGCCTGGGGTCCAAGTAAAAACAAAATGGTATCCGCGACTGAGCATTTGCGAGATCTGGGCCTGTATTTTTAAAACAAGTGTGTGAGCGGTAGTGTGCTATTGCAAGGCCTGAAGAGCACTCAGAGAATCAGTGCAGACAATAAAAGAGCCAGGAGCTAACTTGCAAATAAAAAGGAGCAAATAGAAGATGGCATACAATTCTGCTGAGAAGACCGAAGTTGAGTCCAGAAGTCGAAATTTGTGAGCCTCACCGTTAACAGAGAACGCGCAACCCGTAGCGTTACCTAACAGAGAACCGTCTGTAAAGACCGGAACATAGTTAGGGTAACGGCCCAGTAATTCGGCAAACAGTTGTTGGAACACCGAATGTGGAGTAGCGAGTCTAGAGTTGTTTGAAAGAGCGAGATCGAACCGCGCACGATTGAGCTGCCATGCAGGATAGGGGCAGATGGACGACCTCTCCACGCGAGGCATTCGGAGGCCATGCGAATGTAGTAGATCCCGAAATCTTATTCCCACGGGGCGAGTCCGAGAACCAGGGCGCATATAACGGTGGACTAAATCTGGACACAGAACTGGTTTAAAACAAGGATGATTGGGATAACTTGCCAACTTCGAAACGTATGAGCAGAGTAACAGCGAGCGACGAATATGGAGTGGAGGTTCGCCTGAGTCTGCATACAGGCAGTCGACTCGACTGGTGCGGAAAGCTCCTGTGGCAAGGCGGATGCCAGTATGATGCACGGTGTCTAAAAGGCGAAGTTTAGAGGCGGTGGCTGCGCCATAAATAAAACTGCCATAGTCCAGCTTGGACCGAACCAGAGAGCGGTACAACCTCAACATTACCGTGCGATCGCCCCCCCCCAAGATGCTCCAGATAATACCTTCAGCACCCGAAGAGAACGATCGCAAGAGGCTCGAAGCTGACGAATGTGGTGCTCCCAATTGAGTTGTCGGTCCAAGTAGATGCCCAAGAACTTCAGGTGCGAGACAAATGGCAGGGGTGTGCCGTTCAAATGAAGATCAGGAGGCGGGTGAATACCTCGTAGGCGGTGAAAGTGGATAAACTGCGTCTTCGCAGCTGAAAAACGGAAGCCGGTTTGAAGCTCCCAAGCTGCTAGCTGGGTAATGGTCAGCTGCATTTGGCGCTCAATGTGATCTATGTTGGCAGACCTATAATAGACTGCGAAGTCGTCAACATAGAGGGATGATGGAATTCCACTTCGAACGGCACTAGTGATGCCGTTAATCGCTACGGCAAAAAGGGTTACGCTCAAAATTGACCCTTGAGGTACGCCGTTCTCCTGTATCCGCTCCCGTGATATCGTGTTTCCTATGCGAACCCGAAAACGGCGAAGTTTTAAAAAGTTGCATAGGAATTCGGGTAGATGACCACGCATACCGTAACCATGTAGGTTACGGAGTATGCCGTACCGCCAGGTGGTGTCATAAGCCTTCTCCAGGTCGAGGAACACGCCCACGGCGTGCTGTTTCAGTAGAAACGCATCGGAAATATACCCCTCAAGGTGTGTTAGATTATCGACACTTGAGCGATGGCGACGAAAACCGCATTGCAAGTTGGACAGATGGTTATGTTTTTCTAGCCACCAATTTAACCGAGCGTTTATCATTCACTCCAACGTCTTACAGATGACACTCGTTAGGCAAATGGAGCGGTAGCTAGATGGTAGCGTGCGGTCCTTTCCGGGTCGAGGGATGGGGATGGCGATACCCTCTCGCCAGGAGGAAGCGAAAACCCGCTCATGCCAAATGCGGTTATAGATGTTTAAAAGGAAACATAGCGCCTCAGATGGAAGATGTAGCAGCATCTGTCGGTGTACGTCATCTGGACCTGGGGAAGAATCCTTTGCTAACGCCAGAGAATGGGCGAGCTCGGCTGCGGTGAAAGGTTGATTGTACAGCTCGGTGCAGTCACTATTAAAATTAAGTGGTACCCGCTCCGCCTTTTCCTTAATAGGCAGGAAGAGAGCGGCATAGCGGGCAGTTTGGCTAGTAGCAGCAAATATGGTAGCTAGGGCTTCAGCCATGTCCTGCTCGGTGGTGCACATGGAACCGTTGATGGCAAGGCCGGGAATTACCGTCCGGCGATACTTGCCATACATCCGCCGAACAGCTGACCATACTTGTTGGGTAGAGCTGCGCCGGGAAAGCGAAGACACATAGGCTTCCCAGGATTTACGCTTTGCGTTGCGCAGTATAAAGCGTGCCCTAGCGCGAGAACGTTTGAAGGCGACGAAGTTCCCTTCCGTCGGGTGCCGCTGACAGCCAAACTGCATTCCTCAGACCACCACGGTACAGGGATACGACGTGGTGTAGGTGAACCTCGAGGAATGCTGGATTCTGCTGCGAGCAGGATCGAGCAAGTAAAATATTCGACCATTTCGTCGATGGTGTCGAAACCATCGTCGATGAGATGTATGAGGAATTGGAATTTTCCCCAGTTAGCTTTGGAAATAATCCAGCGAGGATGTCGAGAAGGTACACATTGGCGGCCAGAAAAATGAATGTTAATGGGGTAATGATCACTGCCAAAGAGGTCGGAAAGTACTGACCACTCAAGTAGTGGTACTAATGACGGACTGCAGAAAGAAAGGTCTAGTACGGAATGTGTACCATAAGCGGATGATAGGAATGTCGGGTCACCAGTATTTAGCAGAAGTAGGTCAGACTTATCGAAGACGTCTACGAGGAGGCATCCATGGGCGTCATCTGTGTCTGATCCCCAGAGCGTGTGCTTGGCATTCAAATCTCCCACAAGGAGTAGTGGTGAGGGGAGCTGAGCCAATAGCGCTAGAAGATCCCGCTCTGGAACTATACTGAGCGGCGGCAGGTACATGTTACAGATGGTAAAACTGATGCTCTCCAGCTGTAGTCAGACGGCCACAGCTTGCAATGGTGTGGTGAGAGGAACGTGGGCGGCGGAAATGTTAGGCGCCACTAAGGTAGCAACGCCACCGCTTGCACGCATACCTGCAAGAGAGTCGCTTCTAAATGCAGAAAAAGAGTGAAGGTGTAACGAGTGATTGGGATGTAAGTGGGTTTCCTGGAGGCAAATTATTGACGGTGACCGTTGAGAAACTAAATGTTGTAGGTCTTGAGCACGAGCTCGAAAACCATTGACATTCCACTGGATTATTTCCATAAAGAGTTTTTAATGGGCCGTTTTAAACTTTTTCTTGACCTTGGCTGACTTGGGCCCTACGATTCGAAAATCGTTAGCCTCCTGTGACTCCGCTGATGATCGGGAGTCAGAACTCCTACGGCTCGTAGAACGAGACCGGGATCTAATAGAAGGCGAGCGACTTCGCGATCTATGTTGTGGTCGGGGTCGGTTTTTCACATTTACCACGGGATGGTTGTTACCCGCTGATGGCTTGGTGGCTGGAGTCTGTACGGTTGAAGCGGATGTAGTGCTGGTGGATATACAAACTGTCTGAGACGTAGGTTTAACGGCTAGAAAGTCAGTCTGCGTGGATGCGTGGGCGACAGGGACGTGTTGAACAGCAACAGTGGTGTTGGGAGTACGGCGAGCTGCTGATGCATATCCAGTAGTAGTGGTAGCAGGCTTTAGTTGCTCAAAGCGCCGTCGTGCCTCTGGAAAAGTCAGGCGTTCCTTCACACGTAGCTCCTGAATGCTCTTTTCGTCCATGAATCTTGGGCACTGTCGCGAACTGGAGGGGTGACTGCCGCCACAGTTCACGCAACAGGGTGTTCGACTGCAGTTCGGATCCTCGTGCTTCGGTAGGCCACATTGCTCACAAAGAGCAGGATTGGTACATGTGACCTTAGTATGTCCGAACCGCTGACATTGGAAACAGCGCATGAGGTTCGGGACATACTGGCGGACGGTAGCACGTTCATAGCCGCAATATATGTATTCGGGTAACTTCGTCCCAGCAAAAGTTAGAAATACCGTACGTAATGGGTACTCCTTGCCATCTTGTTTCCGTGTTAGCCGGTACGCCTGACAAACCAGCTGGTCAGAGAGGCAACTTACTATTTCTTCATTTGCAAGACCATCTAGGCTGGAGGTGGTGACTACTCCTCTACAGGTGTTAAGTGTTTTGTGTGGGGCTACCCGGATAGGATAGGAGCCCAACAAAGACGCTTTTTACAGTTTACTAGATTGGTCTGCACTTGTGGTCTCTAATAGTAAGCTACCGTCTCGGAGACGCGTAGCGTTTTTGACAGGGCCACTGATCTTATCCAGCTCATGCTTTATATAAAAGGGACTAACATCTTTAAACGTTTTGCCATTACATGCCAAGGTCATTACCAGAAAAGGGTCAGTGAAAGAGGTTTTGCGCGGAGACATGATAATAGAGACCCCCATCCGGAACCGTCGGCGTCAGCCTGCCATCCGGGGGTTAAAAAAGAAAGACACCGAATCTTCACGGTCTGTGCCGTCATGGGGACCCCACCCATGACCGATCTCATTTGTACCTCAGAAAAACTACCCTTCCACATCCACTGCTTGTCCGTATGGGTAAACCGTTCACCACGCACACCCCGGCTTTATGCCCCTACCACAGGAATAACCGCCTGTGGCTCCCCACTTTAGGCCGCGCTGCGCATAAAGGGCACACGCGGATTCAGGAGACTTGTGGTTGATTACACCGGGGTTCCGTCAGCGGTAACACGTCCGGTCCGTGATACTAACCCAACGGCAACACGGCCGTCGGGAGATTAACACAGACCGGGCCCTCAAGGAGCTACGTGGGTGTACTTGACGGTGTGGACGGGCTCCGCACCTAAGGCTACACATAGGGGCAGTGCGAAGGGTCCGCTCAACCTTCACTTTTGAGACCTCCGGAGAGCACACATGTCGGAAGCTGCGCTGAAAAGCGTGGGACAGAACCACGGAGATAGGAGAGATCCCTGCTGGTGAGACAGGAGTTATAAACCTAAGACCTTAAGTGCTAATAATTATAATAAAAAACTAGAAGGGGAAGAAGGTGATGCATACTGATCAGCAGTAGCACAGCGTGGCACAGTTGATGGAGGTGAAGGGGATGAAATGATGGTGAGTGGCTAGGGACCCCGGGATCGCCAATCCCGTACCTACCGTAGTAGGTCCCTGGGGAAAAATACCAGAGCCTCTTCTGCCAGTTTTCGGGGTTACTGATGGGCCTTCTCGGCAGCCGTAGCGGTCGTGGGGTACACCAAGTCCCCACCGTACATCACCCCATCAGTCAATCCCCTACTTCCTGTTGCCCACCCCTCGGGACGAGGACCGCAGAGGTTGGATTTTGAGGGGCCCGGTGGTGAAGAGGATTAACGACGTGATCTATCGCATACAGAAGGTGCCCCGAGGGAAGATGTTGGTGTTACATCTGGATCGTCTGGCCCGCTACGATGGTGCTGTTCGGGACAACCAGCCTTGAGGATGGAGCAGTGTCGCGAGCCGTTATCTACGATAGCATGGCTAGTGTACACAAAGAGCTGGCAAATAAAAGATAGCTGAGATAAAGGACTTGCCAGCATAGATTAAGTTATGCTTCTGGAAGGTGATAGAATATTCGGTTTCTTTATTCTTCTGGAAGAATCTAGAATTTATGAATGAGATATATAAGAGATTGTGACATGCCAGCGGACAGTTGTAAAACGCGAGTGAGTCGCGAACAGTGTTGTAAACTGATCGCTGTTTGATATTGTCATCGACCTTGGTAGATTGTGTGGGGTATGTGACGTAATGTTGTTATGTGAGAATTGAACAGTGTATTTCTACAGAAATAAAAAACATTTGGAATATCTGCAACTCAGACTTTTAATTCTACAAACCCACAGTCACAACGTGTTTTATATGTTGCGCTTTAAGGTGTTTTTGAGCAGCTCCATTTACTTCCTGCCAATCTTTTCAGGAATGTTAATCTTCTATTAATGTTTGTCTTCTATTAATGTTTAATGTTTTAAAACCAAACCCTTCAGTTCATAATGTCTATTTTTAAATACCAATTCAGAGGTTTTTCTGTGTGCATCAATCATTATAGTGATAGTTTCTGTTTGGGACAATTTTTATACCACAACAACATTAGTCCACCCTCAGGATAGCAACATTGTGAGAAAATAAAACAAAAAGTAACTCAATATTGCATACAAAATTTGTAACAAAAGCCATAAAATTCTCCTTACCGAATAACATTAACATCTTTCTCACTTTATAACAATGCTTAAAAGATACTCAATTTTTGTTTTCTGGCTGTTCAAAAGCATGAATTAGCACATATTTTAAAGAGGTTTCTTGCTTTATTGGAAGCAAACAAAGGGATAACAGAGAGTAAATAAATCTCTAAGCTGATTCATGCTCGTATTCATAAATTAGTAACATGACCAAATTAATACACCTCTACTTAATGTTTTTTAATAAGAGGATTTTTTTTTTAATTATTGGGCACAAGAAAAAAAAAAGATTAACTTTATAGAGGGAGTTTGAACTCATTTGCTTTAACTTAGCTTACTAAAGAGAACTAACTGACTTTAATATTGTTGTATGCAGGGGCGGCTTCTGAGGTAGTGTTGCTGTGCCATGGCACCATCTGTATGAAAACGAAACAAAGAGAAGTGTATAGGAATTGGGCAAAAAATATTGCTTCTGAGTGTCTCCTCCCTCGTGTGAATAGGCGCGTTAAACGCAAGCGCTGTCCTGATGTTTTCCGTGGCTTGGTGCCGATTCCAGAACGGCACCTTCTACCCTCATAAGCGCCTGTGTTAAGGGCTAGGATGTCTGCTTATACACGGCTTCTTATGGGAGAAGGTAGTGCCGAGATTTCTCTGGCGCATAACTTACGCTTTATCTGCTAGAGTGCAGTAAAGCACGGGACTTAAGATACCTGTCTCTCTGTCGCAAAATCGTACACGAATGCTTCGTATCACATTCTACATGAATTGTAATATCAAAATTTTACTGTGCTTGTTACACCTGTGAGTAACAAGAGTACCAATGTAGTAAATATCAATTTCCGTTTCCCTGTGCGTTCGTTTGGTACATCATATTATGAAATAGGATGGATTATTGATAAGATTACCTAAATCTTTCGAAATTGGTACACATTTATATTTTAACAACCCTTTTTATTTATTTATTTATTTATTCATTCATTTATTATTCATTAATTCATTTATGGCACCGCCAATACAATGCCTCACCGGCCGCCCCTGGTTGTATGTCTCTAGCATTCCACTGCGTAGAGGGTCGCGGGTTCGAGTCCCGCTCTGGGCATGGGTGTTTATGTGTATAGTGTATGTGTGTGAAACTGCAGAAAACAGGTAATTAAATGGAAACAATAAAAAACGGTTAAATAAGGAAAAGAAAAATATATATCTATATACATAGATATATATATTTTTTAATAAAAAGAAAAAATATTGATGTGCAAGCCTACCTTAACCCATGAGCAGTTCTCGACAGCTCTGTAAAACAGACTGCGGGAATCTCCAGCCCACTGATCTTCATGTTGAAACTGCAAACGTAACCTCCACATTAAAGGACAATTTCTTGTAGATGGGTTAGCTTCTAAATTACTGAAAAGCGCCTGTAGTTGATTTCTTGGACTGCGGTCCAGCACCATAGGACCTCCTGCACATATCAATAGAAGCAATCTATGTTTGATTTTCTTGTATTTTATGCAATTTTATATAATTTAAGCTCCAATATCCACCAAAAAATGATCATTTATGTTTCACCATCACCACTTCTTCCAATTATCAGTTTTTTACTATAGAAAGGAATGTAATTATTATTTTGGAATGGTTCTGAAGACAGAACCATCCCCAAAAAATAATCATTTTCAGTTTCAAAATAACAGACTTTGCAATGTCGAGATCCTTCAAATATTTTTATAAACAGTTATGAAAGTAAAGTTCTGTCATCAAGAATATGTTGCATTATAATACAGTTACAAGCATTTAACTGATTTTGGGAGAATTTAGTAACTTAGATATTGATATTGATAGTTTATTGATCCAGTTTATCAGATGTACATTGATTTTGGACACGTCATTTCTATACAAATTATTTAACAATATGACATTTGTATGCTAGTACCAAATTCTTACATATATAATTTACAATTCATTTAGGCTGTATATACATTTATTTAACAAATATTGTTTTAATTTACTTTTAAATTTTGGTTTTGAGCTATTCGTCAAAATTTTTATCTCACTAGGTAGTTTATTATTCAGTTTGATCCCTCTGATATTAATGTCCTTTTCAGTGACACACCTGTTAATATTATACATGTGATAGTTATCACCATTTCTTGTACTATAGTCGTGAATTTGGTTGTTTCGTACTAATGTAAGTCTATCGGTTATGAATAATATAGTTCTGTATATATAAAGAGAATAGACTGTGAACATATTTTCAGTTTTAAATGTTTCTCTGCATGATTCCCTTCCTTTTAGGCTATAAATCAATCTAATACATTTCTTCTGTAGAATTAGTAACATGTCCATGTGACATTTTGCAGCTGTACCCCATATTTCGATCCCGTAGTTAAAGTAAGGATATATACATCCAAAATAAATCATCTGCAGAAGCCTAGTGTCTTTGTAACTTTGAAAATACCTAAGCAAGTATATAGATTTACTAATTTTATTACATATATAATCTATATGTTTAGCCCATGTTAACTGTTTATCAACAATTATTCCAAGAAATCTATATGATTTTACTTCTTCAATGGTGGTGGTGTTTATTTGCAATTCTGTATTGGAGGTAGTTTTTCTTGATGTATTGGGCCACATTACTTTAGTTTTTAGCATGTTACATTTTAAATTTACGGATTCAAAGTATTTGATTAGGGTATTAGCAGTGTGATTTAAATTTTTGTTTAGAGCTTCCAACGTCTTGTTCCAGCATATGGCAGTTGTGTCATCTGCGTAAGTTATTATAGCTGTATTTTGTGGACAAATAATATCATTAACATATATAATGAAAAGCAGAGGCCCTAGTACTGTTCCCTGAGGTACTCCATATTTTACTGTTTCTATTTTTGATTGAATTTTGTTTACATTTTTTCCCGTTTTATGATTTACTTCTGTATATTGCTTCCGGCCAGTTAGGTAACTGGAAAACAATTCTAGAGGTAGTCCCCTTATCCCATAATTTCTTAGTTTGTGTAATAAGATGCTATGATCAACACAGTCAAATGCTTTAGTCAGGTCGAAAAATAGTGAGCTTACCTTATCATTAGATTCTAACTTAAGAACCAAGACCACTTCCAAGATTCCAGTAGAGGATTAGAAGCATGAGAAATCTTCCAACAAATCACATTCAATTAAGCTTTTGAGCCCCTGAAATCATGCTGTAGGAGATTGAAGATCCTATGCGATCTACTAGTCCCAGTCCTTAATTACCACAACCAATCTTCAACTACTACGAGCAGCCTTTTGTTCCCTTAGAGGGATTCAAACACTAGTGTAGTGTTTTGTTATTGTTGATTGGTTTCTTGGTGGATTTGAGAGAAATAAAGGACACACTTGCAGATATGTTCTCATTTAATATGCTACGAAATCCCACTCGCAACATTTGATGCCGAAACACTGGTATTGCAGATGGTACACCACACGAGAAGACAGAGGATTTAGAACTGGATCGAGCAACTTAAATCTCAAAATGAAGAAACTTTGTAGTATACCATGAACAGCCAAGATAAGTCTATAATTATTGAATTCCTTTGCTAACAGCACAGAATTTACAATTTATATAATTGCATACAACACAGGATAACATTTAAAATAGCAATGACGGATGTTGTGGAATCTTTAAACTGAAATGAGAAAGATCAACTCATCAATCAAATGCCACAAAATTTATAAATCAGCTTCACACTTTAGATGCTTCTTCTCCACTAGATGAAATTGAGCACGTCTATGAGAAACATTTCAAAAATTGACTATACTGGATGATGTCATTCAAGATATTTATGCTTATTGTCTATAGACTTGATACAAGTTTCAGACATTGTCAGATTCTACAATACAATTTTCCCAGTAATACAGCTATGCAGCCAACTCAACCAGCTTCCCACATGAGTGCTCCTGAAATAAGACTTCCAACGATAAAATTACAATCCTTTTCAGGGAACATAGAGGAATGGGAACAATTTTGGGAAAAGTTTGTGTCCTCTATCGACAGGAACATCGCTGTCATGACCATTAACTGGCATGTATTCCTCAAAGGCTACCTAGAATGTGAACCTAAACACCTTGTCGATGAAATACCTGTCACGACAGAAACTTATGAACAAATAAAGGAGATAACATAAATATAACTAATTGTAACAAAAACTTCGCTTATCTTAAAAAAATGTCAACTTTTCTTTTTAACTGAGATTGATTTCACAAACAAATTTCTTGCATCATCAGTCCATCAACTTGGAAGTTTGTTGATGGACTGATGATGCAAGCAGTTTGTTTGTGAAATCGATCTCAATTAAAAAGAAAAATTGACATCATTTTCTTAAGATAAGCGAAGTTTTTGTTACAAATAATTATATTTTTACAAAAGTGAATCGAGAAGATATTGACACATTGCTTCACTCACACTGTTTATTCACAGGACATGTATCAAGAGCTCTTGCTCCTATCCTCAGCTGATACTCGATTAGTGTAAGTTGTAGTGGTTTCTTCTTTCTCCGTATTGTCAATAGATGGCGTGAATTGACAATACGGAGAAAGAAGAAACCACTACAAGTTACACTAATCGAGTATCAGCTGAGGATAGGAGCAAGAGGTCTTGAAACATGTCCTGTGAATAAACAGTGTGAGTGAAGCAATGTGTCAATATCTTCTCGATTCACTTTTGTACTAATTTGTGCTTCACTGTCCCTACGCTTCTTTCAAGTTTATACTTTGAATTATATTTGTGTTATATGCATTGCTTCACTGTAGCTAATCTCTGTTTCATATAACCTTGCCCCACTGAAATGTATCACTCCGCGTTCAACTACCCTCCCCCTCGCCCTAATTGGCTAATGCTTTCGCGCCATAGGCCATAGACGGTGCCTTCCCGTCACATTTAAACCTGCAGTAAATGTCGTAATAATTGCCGGGAAGATAAATAAAATCATACAAATAAGGATATGAAGGCATGCAAAAATACAAGTTTATAATGAACTGAGCAAATTGAAACAGAATGACTGAGCAATGAAACTGCAAGAGTGTATAATGAAAGGCCTTTGGCCTTTTCCACTGGGATTTTTTAAACCAGCACACATACCTTTCAAAAATGCTTGTCTTTCAGTCTTAAAAGTCGTGTCACACCATACTTTACTTTTCGCGTGTTCTTTGTGTATATTTTGCGATTTGTATCTCGGTGCAGTGTGGTTGTCCTTAAATAACGTCTTCGCCACACCTGTCTTTTAGCACATTTTTCTTGCCTCTTTTTTCATTCACAAATCCCAGCTGTATAAGCAATCTGCTGAAATTTGGTAAAGCTGCATCCTCATTTACAGCAGACGAAATGTTACTTAGGTTAGGGAGTTCGTTTCTAAAGAAAAACTACACATAACGACGCACAACACTTTTCACGTATTTTCTCCAAGCACGCACTTTTGTTTATTACTGCTTTTGCCTGGAGTGGTAAGTTTTCCTGTTTCCTCAATTTCATGTCGCGATGTTCCTACAGATCTAACACTCACACCTGTAACTTCAAAGCACAGCTGTTCGACTTCTCTCACTGGCAAACGGATTCTTCTCTGTGAGTGCATTAAACACATGCAACACAATTCTTTTTTCGCCTGTTTGTAAAGAATTATCCTTGCGATACTTCAGCGAAAAACTGGCGGTAGACTCTGCCATTATACATATAATAAGTACATGCGCAATAAACGATCAATAAAATAATTTAGCTTCCGCACTCTCGAATGGTGATGCATGACTAATCCACTTCAAAACAAGGTCAGTGATAAAAGTCATATAAACAAATATGTCATCACTACCGCTAAATCACGTGCTATCGTGCCATGTGCTTGAGAGCAAAGGAACCTCCTCTTTACTTCGTTTAAGAATTAACATGCATTTCAGATAAATCAACTCTGTTGCGTAATATATTTAATTAAAACAGTTACGAAAATATAAATTTGACAATTCTCTTCCAACATATAATGATATATCACCATGTTAAAATTACGAACTAATTTTTACCGCACGACAGTCATTACCACAACAGCAACCAATGAGAGGTGATTAGGTCACGTGACCGTTAAGAGATACTGGGCAAGCTTACATGAAACAAGGTATAGATTCATTTTCTACGTAAATAAAGGAGATTCTGTGATAATGGTATGGAGACAAAAATCAAACTGTTCAAAGTCACTTAGACTTCTTGGAACAATTCCAACCAGTTAATTCAAAATGCCCCGAGGTTCTAAACACTACATATTTTGAGTGTCATCGACGACTAGCACTCAAAGCACCAGGATTAAATACTGATGCATATGGGAAACTACTAGCACCAAAACTGCTGAGAGGAATTCCCAGAGGAATTTTGCACCCACAGGATTGTCCATATTCAAGAAGGAAACCTTTCTAAACTAATATGAAATCTCGATGACGATTTATAATAAATAATAATAATAATAATAATAATAATAATAATAATAATAATAATAATAATAATAATAATAATAATAATAATAATAATAATAATAATAATAATAATAATAATAATAATAATAATAATAATATATATTTATAATAATAATAATATATATTTATAATAATATTATTATTGGTGGTGGTGGTGATGGTGGTGGTGGCAGCGGTGGTGGTAGTAGTGGTGGTGGTATTATTATTATTATTATTATTATTATTATTATTATTATTATTATTATTATTATTATTATTATTATTATTATTATTATTATTATTATTATTATTATTATTTGTACTTACATATCTTACAATCTCAATTACAAGTTTTACAATTCTAATCTAGGTACAAATTTGTCAGCTGCTTATATTACGGGCTGATAGTGGTGTTGGCTCCCTGGCCGTTAACCTCTATCCTAGTCCTTATACGACCTTGACCTAATGTTCTGATTGTGTCTTCCATTTCTCTACCTCTTATTTCCTCGCCCTATTCAATCATTTCTCTTTGACTTTGTCAGAAAATTTCCCCACCCCCCTAATCTTTTCTCTCTTTTCAACGTAAGCATTTTTATTTTTACTATGTAAGCCCCTTTATTATCCCAGTTCTTATCTCATATTAATTTCCTCCAGTTTTCAATTTCTTTACACTCCACTACATAGTATTCTAAACATTTTTCTTTCCACATAGAATGCATTCCTTTGGTGAACCCCTTATCAATATGGCTCGTGTCCTTAACCAGCTAAACCCTCCCTCTCATATGTATCATATATCTATATATGCATCCCTTCCCCATTCTGTCTTTATTTTCAGGTATACATTTAGTGATTTCTTACTTATCAGATTTCCCCACGTCACTTGTCTGTCACTGTCCTCTATCCTATTCTTAATAATTGTCCAAAAACCTTTCACATTTCTTTCACTCTCTTGCCAGATAACCTCCATCCCTATTTTAGCCAGCGTTCTCTCTAGCTCTGCCCACCAGCTGTTCTTACATGTTGAATTCTTCTGATGTTCTAGACAAATCTTTAATGTATTATCATCATCCTTTATTATACAGTTATACCAATATTTTAAACATCTTTCTATAATTATCCCACTCCTGCAAGGTTTTCCAAGTTCCATTCTAGCTACTCCATTTGGCGTTGACTTACTCAAACCCAGTATCTTTTTACAGAACTGTTCATATGTATGTTTAACATGATCTCTTATCTCATTGGCCCCCCACAAGTCCACAACATGCCATTTTTTATTCTACTACTGCTTCATAGATTCTTCCATGCCACTTTACTGACATATCTGGTAATTTATATTTACAGCTCCTTACCCCAGACATCGCTATCTTCCCTTTCACTCTTATCTTTCTCCCATATGCTCCCCAGCCACCATTGTAGCATAGTTTCATCCCTAAATAGTCAAACTCCATTACCACCTCCACTTTTTGGTCATTTAGATACCACTTTTCATCTTTTCTTAACTTATCACCCTTCTTAAACACTACTATTTTTGACTTGCTTCTATTGATTCTTATCCCTCATTCTTTACAGTAGCTGCTAATTTCATTTATTGCTCTCTGTAATCCTATCACTGTTATAGATGCTATTACCAAATCATCTGCAAATAGTAACCCTGGTATTACCTTATTCCTAATAATTGGGCAATGGTTGTTACTTTTTTCAACCCTCTCAATTATATCAAGGAACAAGTTGAACAATATAGGGCTAAGTTTGTCTCCACTAATTCTGTTATCCCATTCTTATCTACTCTTGTTCCAAACTTTATTCCCTCATAAATTTTTTCCAGCCCTATAATAAATTTCTTGCTGACTCCTTTCTTTTGTAATTTCCACCATAGTGCTTCTCTCACTGATGTATCAAAAGCTTTTTCAAAATCTACAAAAAACATATATACTGTCCCTCTTTTCCTACTTGTGTACTTATCTACTATTGTTCTAATAATTAGTACAATGTGGAAATTAATTGTTCTTTCACACTGGCCGTGTGTAGGTTAAAGTATGGAAAGATAGAGCTAGATTGAAAAATTCAATACCATAGCCGGGATTTGAACCATGGATCCTCCAGTTGCCGTCCAGCCGCTCTAACCCTTGAGCTACTATGGCCAACATGCCGACATGACATTAAATTAATCTCCAACTGACTCGCATTTTTCCCGGTACACCACTTAGAAGTTCTCATAAACAAATGAGACAACTACCTTAATGGCGACCAAAAACATGTAAGTACTTTAAGGCTTTATAGTTAACCACTATTAGGTGAATTAATGGCCAACGTGCCGACTAGCCTACACTCGGCCAGTGTGAAAGAACAATTAATTTCCATTAATTGACCTAATCGTGGTTAACTATAAAGCCCGGGCCTTAAAGTACTTACATATTGTTAGTCGCCATTAAGGTAGTTGTCTCATGTGTTTATGAGAACTCCTAAGTGGTTTACCAGGGAAAACGTGAGTCAGTTGGAGATTAATTTAATGTCATGTTGGCACGTTGGCCATAGTAGCTCAAGGGCTAGAGCAGCTGGACGGCAACCGAAGTATCTGTGGTTCAAATCCCGGCTATGGCATTGAATTTTTCAATCTGGCTCTATCTTTCCATACTTTAGCCTACACACGGCCAGTTTGAAGGAACAATTAATTTCCATTAATTGACCTAATAGTTGTTAACTATAAAGCCCGGGCCTTAAAGTACTTACATGGAAGTTGCCATTAAGGTAGTTATCTCTTGTGTTTATGAGAACTCCTAAGTGGTTTACCGGGAAAAATGCGAGTCAGTTGGAGAATTTAATGTCATGTCGGCACGTTGGCCATAGTAGCTCAAGGGTTAGAGCAGCTGGACAGCAACCGGAGGATCCGTGGTTCAAATCCTGGCTATGGCATTGAATTTTTCAATCTGGCTCTAACTTTTCAATTAGTACATTATCTATTGTCCTTCTCCCTTTCCTGAAGCCTGATTGAAATTCCTATAGCTTCTTTTCTGCCTCCGCCCATCTTTACAATCATTCAGACATTATTCCTGTGTAAATTTTCCCTAATATTGCTAGTAAACTGATCCCCCTATAATTTTGCATTTTACTAACCTCTCCTTTGCGTTTGTAGATTGGTGCAATAATACTCGCTTTCCAACTTTCTGGAAACTATTCTCTTGCCTTATTTTTTCGAGAAATTTCATCATGACACTTATACCTTTATTTGTTTTACCATATTCCTTCCAGAACTTTCCTGGTAGTCCATCAAAGCTCCCACCCTTGTTCTCTTTTAAACTTTTTACTTGTAAATTCACTTCGTCTACTGTGATTTCCCCATCTAATCTATTATCTTGCGCCACCTCCCCATCCCAAATTCATTTTTAAAACTAACTTTAGGTTGCTCGCCGATCAACTTTGTAAAGTATTCAACCCACTCTGCGGGTGCTATCTTTCCATCAATACTTCTTTTCCTATTGATCTCCTTAATTGTTTCCCATACTCTCTTTGAATCTTTTTCGAACACTGCCTCTTTAACTTTCTTACTCTTAGCTTCTAACCATTCTTTTCTTTTCCTCTCTATTAGTTCTTTTGTACTCCCACCTACATAATATAAAATGTTGTTTATCTTCATCTTTTTCTGTATTTCACCATTTGTCTATTAATTTCCCTACTTCTCTTTTCGCATTCCTACATTCGTCGTCGTACCAGCTATTAATATTTGGGTTAGTCTTTTGTTTTATCTCCATTTTAACTCCTCCTCTTTTTACGATCATCTCTAACAGTTCCAAGGCATTCTCTATTCTCCCTTCTTTTAATGATAACTCTATCCCAGATTCTATTATTTTGCTTGTTTTTGAGTTTATTTCTCTCCGAAATTCTACGGCCTCTAACTCTTCCATTTATAAGACGTGAATCAATTTACTACTCCTTCTCTTGACCTGATATAAGATTTCTGATGTTTTTTTCCATTAAATCTGCATAAATTGCAAAATGGCAGCTACTTACAGGTTCATTTCCTACTCTTCTTCATCTATTCCTAAAGTGCCATTACATATAAGTAAATTATTATTTTCACAGAACTCTAGAAGTTTTGGTCCCTCCTTATTATATATTTGATCACTACTTTTCCTCGTCCACATTTCGCTATCTCTTTCACTTTCTGTTTCCTTACAAATTATTCTTATTTTTTCCTCTCCTACTCTCGCATTCCAATCCCCCATAATTATTATTTCTGATTCTGGATAGCACTCCCTAACTTTCTCAATATCTTCTTCTAAGTTGTTATAAATTTTTTCATCAAAACAGTGTGAACTTTTTGGAGGATTATACGCTAATCCTAAGACATAATTTGCTTTAAACCCTTTCTTTTTTTATTTATTTGTATCCACACCACTTGCTTACTTTTACTCTCAATTTTCTGTATTTCCACTTCCAAACCTTTGTGATTTCTAATAGCAAACATTATACCTCCTGATGCCCTACCCTTAACAGATATTTTACTTGCACCTTTAGTAACACATAAAAAATCATTTAATTCAATTAACTCTCTGTCCTCTACCCATGTTTCCACTAAACCAATAACATCCGCTCCTTTCGTCACATTATATAATTCGCCACTTATTAACTTTGCTTTTAGACCTTCCACATTCCAAAACATCATAAGTATCCCCTTTCCCTATCTTAAGTTTTCAATGTCTTTCTTCTTCAACATGTCTACCTTTCTTCCCCTTGTTAACCTTCCACTCCCACCATCACTTGTTGACTGTTCTGTGTTTCCACCAATTTGCAAAATACTTCCTTCACCTGTTGCTATAATTTGTAACTTTCTTTCTTTTATAACCCTTTGCACCTCATCCATGTCTTTGAAATATAACATTTCACTTGTATGCGCGCTTTGATGTCTCTCACTGGAAATGAAATGAAATGTGTAGTGTTTAACGCCCGCTTTTACTACATACGGCACACTCCAGGCGGTGACACTGATGGTACATGAGATGAAGATGGAGCACCAGTGGAATGACAAGGCAGGGGAAACTGGAGGTCCCGGAGAAAACCCGCCCCAGTGCCGTGTTGTCCACCACAAATCTCACTTTGCGGTCACCTGGGATCGAAACTGGACCGCCTTGGTGAGAGCCAAGTGGTCTAACCACTGTGCAGCCCTCTCTCATTGGAACCTTGACACACGTCACCTGTTGTCATCACCTCTTACATCATGTGTATCACTATGTCACTTCCCCGGATGTCATCACTTGCTAGTGTGGATGTGTCATCGCCGCGTGTAATATCAGGTGTAGCATCGTCTTCCTTCACATCTTCTGATATCTGACTCTGCATTCCTTGGGCTCCAACCTTTGATCTGTCTGCTGTCTGAATCTCATCCTGTTGCAAATCAGTTTTTCTCTGCTCATCTCTTCTAACATGGATACTCAAATGTTGTTCATTTGTAATAAGATTAAGCCCCCTCAAGTAAGCCTTTTTTCCCTTCATCCCTGGCCTCCTTCATTTTTATTAATAAGGTTTCTTTATATCTCTGTTCTTCCTAGCTGTAATCCCTTTCTATGTAAATTCCTGATCCTTTTAGCTTCTTTGTACTGCTTATGATCCTCCATTTCATTTCCTGTGTAGCTACTTTTAGAAGTATTGGTCGAGTGTCTTCCTTTTTCGCCTAACTTGTATGTCTCCACAATCTCCCATCCTTGCAATGGTATTTCTAGTCTTCTTTCTAAAATTTCTGCCATAATCTCGTACAACCTCTTATTTAGGTCTTCTTTTACTCCAAATATAATAAGGTTCAGTTAGCGCTGTCCATTTTCACAGTTCTTCTTTACCTTTTCTATCGTTCTTGTGAACTCGGCAAATTTTTGTTTGGTGTCTTCTTTTAATTCTTTAATTATTCTTCCGAGTTGTTCAGTATTTGTGTCCAATTTAGCTCCCATTTCTGTCCCCATCTTCTTTACATCTGCTAAATCTTTCGTCATTTTTTTAACATGTCTGCAATTTGGTTCAAGTACGTTGGCCCTGGGTTTGGTTCCACTCTGCCTATTATTAGCAAGACTGAGGTCCCAAATTCGAATCTTGGTCAGGGTGAGTTGCCTGGATAAGGTTTCTTCCACGGTTTTCCCTTATCCTGAAAGACAAATGTCGGGTAATTCTAAGCTCTATGGACCCTGGGCTCATTTGAGCATCATTTTACCTATTCCATTCATCATCCGATATGACTAAACGTTGGAGGACGTAAACTACACCAAAAAAAACAAAAAAAAAAGAGAGAGAAATTAGCAAGACTGCTAATACTAGTGCTATCCATAGTTGAACTGGTATCTTGAGTTTCTCTTTGTACTGATTCTTCCTTTTCTTTCCTCCAAATACTCCAATTCTTATCCTGTACAGCTGCAAATCAACACCCATGTTCTAATCTTCAGCTCTCTGTTTCTGCACTCTCGCTACACAACCTTCTCGTTTGGCGGCTAGCAGCTGACTTGATTTATATATAAGGGCACTCAACTTCATGGTCATAGCGCCCTTTCAGAAACTAGATCATGGCAATAGTCAGAGATAAATTATTATAAAACTAAAAAAACGGGGAATCCTCGATGAAGTACAAGGCATTCTCACAGCAAAGAAGATATGCAGGAATGCTATCCCATCGATGAGCTCTATACCTATTGCAATGGCCCTTCATGTTAATACAAAAACCAGGAGGAGCAATGAAGGGATCACCCAGTGCTGCAAAGTTTCTATGTAGGTATATTGCAAAAATGCTGGCCATTGGGGTCAAGAGTGCCACCAAGCAAAGGACATCAAGATTATGTCAGAAAAGCATCAAGATTACAAATCAATGTTCTCTATGCCTTAAACGAGGTTACATTAAAAGTCAGTGTTTCATGCGAGGAAGGCATTCTGCTCCAGATGTAAAAACACCATATGCAACAAGGACAATAAATTAAGAACATCAGTTGGCAAGATAATTGTTAGTACACCAGACTTCACATTCTTACAAACAGCCCATATATGGATACAAGGTCCTATAAGAAAAAATATATTAGTACATTGCCTTCTTGACACAAGAAGCCAATCAAGCTTCATTCATAGCTCACTAATAGACTCAATGCAACTGAAAATCATAGGCTGGAGAAACCTGGAGATCACCTTTGAAGCCTCTCCCAATACTGTGAAGTATTGAAGAGATATATCGAGATTTAACTGTATTGGAACACCACAATGAAGCGAAAAATTATTAATTTTTAGATGAGTCGTATTTATTACACATCTGCTTCACTTTCATAGAATTTGCACAGAATTACTAAAATACGTACAAAAACATAGTGAACTCGTCATATGGGAGAGGATATACATAGAAAAACATAAAAACCAACTAATGAACTTTGAAATCCCGCCAGAAGAGAATCCCACATTTAAGTTCATCACTAAATCAACAACTGGCAGCAGCAACCCCAGAATTACCCACACCGCTGGATCAAGCTTTAGTCGCATAAGAGCCGTAGATGCAAACGATGATTTGCAAAACATGTAAAAAAATTTTTATATACAAAAGTGAAGCAGATGTGTAATAAATACAACTCATCTAAAAATTAATAATATAGAAGAGATGTTCAGATGTTCATGGGATGTTCAGCCTTCGAAAGCAACAATACATATTCAGTTCAACCTACACTGCCAAAGGACATCAAGGTAATGCTTTCCTTAAAAAAATAAAACTGGTTGATCCACTAGGGTGATCTCCCGATTGAAATACTTAAAGGCACAGACTACTACTACAAGATCATGACGAAGCATCACATTAGTGTTTCACCTTCACTGGTTCACCTTTCCACAATTTTTGGAACCAATCCAGCATTACAGTGCACCAAGTTTCAGACCACAATACCTCCTTTGCTGCCAATGACTTTTCAAACGAATCAGTCTGCCACTTTTGGGACCTAGAAACAATTGGTATCCAAGAACATCATCCATGTACACTGACAGCTAAGGAGGACACTCTACTTAACGAGTTTCATGATTCATACCACATTCAGGAAGAAAAAAGGATCATTCCACTACCCAGAAAGAATGACATTCACTTCTCCAATAATCAAACCACTACGGCACAATGCTTTCACTCCCTAGAGAGAAAACTGGAAAGGAATGGTGAGCTCAAGGCCTAATGAAGGCCTTACCATGACCTAATGATGGATTAAATTCGAAAGGACCAAGTAGAAGTTGCTCCACTAGAGTAAAAGTGTGGCAACCGCACCACATAGTGAAGAAACAAAAGGATGGTGGTGTGAAATATAGAACTGAATTTTATGAATCTTCAGACGAACCGGAGTCCCTGTCATTATATGACATTCTTGAGATGGGTCCAACCTACTGCCCAAGATTCTAGCAACACTGCTGAGATTTCAAAAATACCTTTAGGCACTTGTATGTGGAAACTAAGCCTTCCTTCAATTAGCCTGCAAAGAAAAGACACAGATCTAACAAGATTTCTGTGGTGCAGCCTAGAACGTCAGGAAGATGAAAATTACCACACTACTGTACTGAAAAGGTGATTGTTTATTGCTTCAAGCATCTACCATTTGGACTCACATGCAGCCCATGTCTCCCAACAGCTTCAGTGAGAGAAACTGTGAAACTAAAGCAGGATGATTACCTGTGGGCTTCTACAATGTTCGACAAATGTACATTCATGGATGACTTTGCAGCAAGCATGGACAAAGATAGCCAAGCACTCGACTATACCAGAAACTCACTGCACTCATGATACAAATACTATTTCCACTTTCCAAATGGGCAACCAACTCTGAAACTATAAATCATTTATGGCAAAGCAAGCGGTTGGAATCAAGGTCAGTAATGAGTGTACTAGGCATGGACTGGAATACTGTAAGCAATACTATTTTCATGTATGAAAGCAAAATACTGCTGAAGCTACTGGATGCACTAATAACCAAGAGAAATGTCCTTCAGGCAACTGCCCAGTTTTATGACTCCTTGGGAGTTTTTGCACCAGTAGACTTTTTGCAACTGATTTTCAAAGATACCTGGTTCAGAGGTTGCCAACCCATCTAGCACAATCCTGACGCTTCTAGATATCAAATCTTCAGTTACTATCATTGGTACCCATTACTAGATTGACTGGCATCACGGAAACAGGATCAGAGATATGTGAGGATCATTTGCAGTAAAAGCAGAGACTGGCTCCTACTTGCTATCCTTGTTGGTGACCATCTTCTTCGGTATTTCAGCAAGGTAACAGGATTCAACCCAAAAAAAAAAAAAAAATGCTCTGTTGACGGATTCTACTACTGTATTGGGGTGGATTAGAAGTGATCCAAGTCGATGGAAGATCTTTACACATGCATACTATTCTATCACAATGGTGACACTGTCCAGGTAAGGACAACCCGGCAGGTTATTTGACCAGAAGAATCACAGTTCCTAATTTGGGAGAACTTGAGAACTGGTCAATTGAAATGTCTGGCTTTGGCAACATCGCTCACAATGGCCAAACAAATTAACTGTAGAGATGCCACTCCCCTCCCAGAAGCAAGAAGAAGGAACCTTCAAATCAGTATATTCGAGAGCCCGATAGACACCAAGTTGTTTCAGCTCATATAAGAAGACACTCCGAATCATAACGTGCATCCTGTGCTTCGCAAACAACGTGAAGAATCCTGAGAAATGCATGGGCGAACTGATAGCACAAGAGCTAGAGACTGCACAATTTCCTTAGATTAGACTTATACAACAAGAGAGCTTAGCGGCAGAATACTGGGTCCTCGAGGAGAAAGTCAACATTCCATCAGGATCCAAGATTCATATTACAATCCCTTCCTGGAAAACAGACTTATGCACCTGAGTGGACGACTAGAGTACGCCGATCTACCACCACAAGAGAAGCATCACTTCTGCTCAATGGATCACATCCATTTACGAAATCGTTGATCCAAGACACACATGTCAGCCCACACCACTTGGGCATTTGGATTGTCTTATTGGAACTCTATTCCAAGTTTTGGATCCTGTGGGCACGACAGAGTATTAAGAAGGTGCATCATATGTGTTTGCCATGTTAGGTCATACAAAACCGATGAGGACAAGAAGTAGAGGCACCACTACCATGAGATTACCTTCTGCCGACCAAACCTTTCTTCATCACAGGGATGGACTATGTGGGCCCACTGTACTAAGGTGGGGAGAGAGATATATCATGTTCTTCACTTGCACCACAACTAGGGCCTTGCATTTGGAATTGTCGAAGGAACACCGAAAGCTTTCTCATGACCTTCAGGCATTTTTCTGGTAAAGAGGTCTGCCCCCACACAATTTATTCATGCAACGCAAGGACATTTCATGCTGCCAACTGAGAGCCGGCAGAGATCAGCCAGATTCTCACCGATCCACAGACGAGTGAGCATTTCTCCCAAAATAGTGTCTCTTGAAAGTTTATCTCTCCTAGGACAGCTTGCTGGGGAGGCTTGTGGGAGTACTTTGTGGGCACTACCAAGTGGTGCTTGAGGAAAGTCCTTTTGCAAATCTTGCATTGACCAAAAGTCTTTAGGAACGATGTTGGTGAAAATTGAAGCTGCCATTAACTCCAGGCCGATTCTCCAGGTTGGTTCAGACGTGCTGACACAAATCACTTTTTAAACAGAGGACGTTTAACTACACTGCCTATAGAACCACAGCCAGCCATCCAACAAGACCTTCAAGCAGAAAGAAGACTAAGGAAGAAACTGCAGGACTTCATGAGGCGATGGTCAAGGGAATACCTCCTCAGCCTGAAGAGCTATCAGAGGTGTGGCAGCCTGATGGAAGAGCAGCAGAATGCTGGATCGGAGATGTCATACTCCTGAAGGATGATATGCATCCAAGGCACATGCGATGACAGGCTTGCATCATGAAAGTGAGACCAGGCCGAGATGCCAAGGTAAGGACGCTCATCCTCCAGATGGAGTCACTATCAGCTGACCTGTACAGCTGATCGTCCCTCTGGAAATGCCCACGGTGGGGAGGATGTGGGAGATTGAAGATGCCCATGCCATCTACTAGCCCCAGTCTTTAATTACTATGAGCAGTCTTTAATTACTACAAGCAGTCTTTAACTACTACGAGCAGTCTTTTGTTCCCTTAGAGGGATTCTAATACTAGTGTAGTGTTTTGCTATTGTTGATTGGTCTCTTGGTGTATTTAAGAGAAACAAAGGATACAATAGCAGAAATCCTCTCATTTAAATAACTATGAAAGCCTACATGAAAACATGCAGTTACCCATTATGGTACTTTGAAAGTGGTGGCAGCAATGGTAGCTGTGATGGAGAGGGACTGAATTCCTTTAACATGAGTTAAGCAAGTTGTGATTATAATAAGTACTGAGATTAACATGACATATGCATTGTTAGTGGACATTACAAATTCATGTGTGGTTTGCTATTTGTAGGATGGAAAATGTTGCCACTGTGCAAATGCCAGGTTCCTATTTCCAATGCAGACAATTTTAACTTTCTCCTACCCTACTTTTTCCAGTTCCTCCAAATATTACACAATTTTAAAAATTCAAGCTTGTTTATTACCATTTTTAACTGCTTCGCCAATGGTCATTTAAACCCTTCAGGGACCGGAAACGGATACCCAATAAACAGAACAAGACATTTAAATTGTTAAATGCTGTAAAACTGCATCATAAATACAATTCCAAATGTTCCGTATTTATTAAGTAATTTAAATGAAACAAAAACTGGTTTAAAACTCATTAAAGGCAGTATAAATCTACAGTAACAATAAAGTAGAGACTACATTAATAAATCGTTGAAATTTCCCTACTTTGTTTCAGTGTAATGTCACCCAAACGTCGGAACTCCCTATAGAACCGGCCGGCAGTAGGGCCAGAGGGGAAGCATTGAGGCTACGCCTACCCATTTGTCTCGTGTCACTAACTGAAGGGATAATTAGGGGAGCGGCGCAAGCCCTGTACCGTCTCTTTCCCCTCCCACCAGATGTCTCAAAACCTCTGGATAATTGTGCGTGCCACGAACCTTCCAGAAACGGCGATCTTCCCTATATAAGGCCTGTAGTTGGCGAGTCAGTTCAGTTCTTGGCGAGCAGCCGTGAGGAGCGCCCAGCGAGCGAACGGACCGGAAGACTGTGTACGTGCATTGGAGGAGTTGCGTGTAATTGCGAGTGCAGAGTGGAGCTGTGACAGACGAACTGGTGAATTGTAATTGTGTGCGCTACGTAATTCTGTGTAATTGGCAAGTGTTCAACTGTAATTTGGTGTAAATAAAGAACATTTTGATTTTGTGCAATTGGACTTTTAATTTCACGAACCCACAAAGTAACAGTAGCAAAAGCCATTCCTTGTGCCGAACGCGACTAATATGTGAATCTTTTGTTTTGTGTGTATACAAACCAATGTATGTAAGTTTAGCTACGCAAGTGGCTTCTCCAGTTCAAGTTTAGTTTATTTATGCTATACCAAGCGATAATCATACGAGTATATGTTGTGTTACACTGGAAAGAAAACTCCCTGTCAGCATCTGTTATTACAGTGTTTCTCAACCAAGGTTTCTGGTAGCCTTATGCAGCTCTTTTTGCACAGTTATTTATACTCTCTCTGTATTCAGAGTGATTTCTTATAGCTATCAAGAACTAAATGAATGGCACATTTGAAATTGTTAAATTTCAATGTTAACCATGGCTTATCCCCGTAATGTAGCAAATAAAATAGCTTGGATATGACGTGTACAGGCTTCTGATACTACTGTAGAAAATCTGGAAGATTTGTTGTGCGATTATGAAGGAGATGTTTAGGATATAGGTAGCAGTGACGTTTACTGGTCTACAGATGGCATGTTAGCTATTCCATTGTTTGGGGGAAATGGTGGGTCAAATATGGGTGATGTGGATCAGCTATTACTAGCTATCCCTCTTTACAGAAAACAGTTAAATGGTAAAGTATTTTTATACCACTGGATGTAACCAAGCACAATTGTTAAGTAATTTTCAGAGCTGTAAATTCATGTAAGACATTCATCTACCTGTACTTGCGCGTATAAGGAGCTTGTAACCTAATTGAGTACTATAATACTCAGAGGCCTCATACTGGGGGGGGGGGGGGGTAAGAATTAGCCCTCATAGTTGAGAGAAAACATTTTCCTAAAAGGATACCACCCACAACCAAAAAAGTTTTCGAAAATGTGTAGTGTGTTGCAAAAAAGAAGTTTGCAAGGAAACAAATATTATTTGGTGTGAATCTGCAGATGTGCCCTTGGGTGTTTATCTAGGTTTGGAGGTGTACAATTCAAAAAGAAACCTTTAAGGGTATGTTTACATCCCTCATAGAACTAATTTAAATTTATTGTAAAATAGAAAGATTAAAATAATTGGCGTTAAATGAGCATTAAATGCATGCATGCGCAGGACGTCTATACATGTCCATATCGGTTTGGGGCATTTTAACTTGGACGTCATATGACGTCCATATCGGTGAAAGGGTTAAACAAACACATTATGCAACTAAGTCCTATGATTTTTTTAAGATGCAGACTGTCTTTTTTCTTATTTAATACATGGCTGTTGTAGTTTGATAATGACTATTAAAATTACAAAATACAGAAACAAGATAAAAAATATTGCCAAACAAGTAAAGATTTTCAAAATCAAAAAGAGAAATTATTTATTTAAACACTAAAACACCCTTAAAAATGAAACAAGTTTTGTATGTTCAAATCAAAATATAGAACTAAGGTAATACGAAGTATGAAAATAATAAAATAAAGTATGCAAATTGTTTTTAAAAATATGTAGAGAAAATATGAATAATATTTTAACTGTGGAAACTCCAAATTATTAAGAATACTGATTTTATCAAACTTGGATTGAAAATATTTTACGACCAGTTTAGTGTCTAAAATGACATTTAGAAATCTTTATTGCCCGATTTCACCTACAGATGTTAAGACTTAACACCAGTTTAGAATAGTTAAAACAAAAATTGCATTTCACCAACAAGTGTTAGCTTAACACTAGTGTTAAATCTCTTGTGAAACTAACAAGCCAAATTTCTGTTGTCAAGTCCTTAACAATTGTAAATAGTCAAGATGGTGGGCATGAACTCAGCTGTTGATGTCGATTTGCTATCTTTAAGACTGTCCAAATGGCATTCGTAATAGAGTACAGCAGATGAGGAGAAATGATTTTGAGGAGCTATCAGAAGAAAATTTTCTGCAGAGGTACAGACTGTTGAAACAAGTTGCTATGAAGGTTACTGCGGAAGTACAAGAGAGGTCAGAACATGCATCAAAAGGAATATGCCGATCTTGCCTTTGCTTCAACTATTAATAACTTTGCGATTTTATAATTCACTAAATTATGTGGATAATACTGTTGCGAACCCGTATCCACGATCGCGCGGCTTGTTTACACAAAAGGAACTGATAGGCAGGCAGTGTGAAAACCAAGAGCCGACAGACAAAGATAACATGCCAATAAAGGTCTGCTGAAACAAACAAACTGAGATAAATGGAAATGTCTAGTTACTTCTTGACTGATAGAGACTGTTCGGGTTCTGGTTTATTTTCCAATAATCTAGAAATTATCAGTGAGGTATTTAAAGAGACGACGACTCGCCAAGAGTTGAGTTCAAAGTTGTGAAACTAGAGTGTTGTAAACAGAGGAAGTTGAGTAAGCTGTTTGTTATTGTCATCGACCTTGGTGTTGTCGATTGTGTAATGTAATGTAATTCTGCTGCCACGCAGAGTGTTTCTATGCAAATAAAGAACATTTAGAATTTCTGCAAATTGGACTTTTAATTCTACGAACCCACAAAGTCACAACTGGTGTCAGGAAGTGGGACAACGGCCATGAAAGCGATATTGGAAAAGATTTTGGAGAAGATGATGGAAATGAAGGCCGAACTGACCTCGGAAATGAAAGCGGCAAATAATAGCCTGGCCGCGGAACTAACAGAAATGAAGACGGCGAATGACAACATCACCGAGAAAATGGAAGATATGAAGACGGCTAACATTAACATCACCAAGAAAATGGAACAAATGAAGACCGAGTTAACAACGAAGACGGAAGCTGCAAACAACAACCTGGCCACGACGATGACTGCGATGAAGGCCGAATTAACCACCGAAATGAAGGCGAACGAGGCCCTCGCAGTAAAGTTTGAAGAACAGTTGACCGGCGTAAGGGGTGATGTCACGAAGCTGGGCAAGCGGATGGGTCAAGTGGACGAGCGCGTCGAAGACCTGGCGAGCCGCGTAAATGAGCTGGAGGGAAAGGTCGACAGCAACACAAAGTCCCTGAACGCCATGGTGGAGGACCTCGTCTGCAGGAGATTAAAGGATTTAAAGGTCGACGGCGCGACAACTTTCGAAGTCTTCCGCCGTCAGTTCGACACGGTGGCCAAACACAACAAATGGTCACCAGAGGAAGAAGCCGCACAGTTAATAGGCCACCTCCGGTGACGGGCCGCAGAATCAGACCGCGGCGGCCCCCAAGGACATCTGGGAGGCCCTGGAGAATCGCTTTGGAAACCACCGATTAGCCTCAGCCTACCGAGGCCAGCTAAACGCAAGGGCACAGCAGCCTGGGGAGACGCTGCAGGAGCTCGCCCTGGCAATCGAGCAACTGGCTAGCAAAGCCCTAGTCGACCTCCCATCAGAGTTCGTATACCGGGAAGACGCCTACACATTCGTTGACGGGGTACGATACACAGAGGTTCGTCAGCGCCTAACGCTCGGCAATTACAAAACCATTCACGAGGCGCTAACGGCAGCTTTGAGGATGGAGGCGGCCAAGGTGACAGCTATCCCGACGTAAAGAACGAGGAGTGTCCGCTACACCGGAGATAGAAGACCAGCCGAAAGACGCCGGCGAAGACCTAGTGACCTGCGTTGGGGATGTGGACAGCCGGGACACCTGGAGAGAGGCTGCCCACACCAGGAAGAGCAGCCGGAAAACGAGTAAGGCCCGTCATGGAGAGGAGCACGTCGGCACCATCACCACCATACCCTCGAGTGACACTGCGCGCCCTCAGCCGAAGTATGGATGACAGCCTCATCGCGGACTGTTGGGTGAGAGGAAAGCCGTGCCGCGTGCTGGTAGACACCGGGGCAGCCGTGACCATCATCAGATCTGACGTGGCCAAGGGTTTGCCGACCAGGAAGCCGAGCCCACCATACCAGCTTGTCACGGCATCGGGTGACACCTTGCCTGTGGAGGAGGCCCTATTGAAGTTGACCTTGCCGGTTGGGTGAGAGGAAAGCCGTGCCGCGTGCTGGTAGACACCGGGGCAGCCGTGACCATCATCAGACCTGACGTGGCCAAGGGTTTGCCGACCAGGAAGCCGAGCCCACCATACCAGCTTGTCACGGCATCGGGTGACACCTTGCCTGTGGAGGAGGCCCTATTGAAGTTGACCTTGCGACGGAGTGCGTACGTCTGTGGGTGTTCGTCGCAAAGGTGGCTGAGGAGGTGATACTAGGACTGGATGCCCTCAGGAGCCACGAGACGACGGTCGACGTCGGCAGGAAGGTTCTGCGGCTCAACGGAGAAGAGGTCATACGCCGGCAACCCGAAGAGCGCCTTGAAATCTGCAGGGTCATCTTGAACGAAGATGTGGTTGTCCCCGCGAGAAGCGAGGTGGTGGTGACGGCGCGACTAGAAGGCCAGCGGGCGAAGAACATTATGCTGGACCAGAGGACGCCTGTGCAAGGACTGTGTGTAGCCAGGACATTGTTGTCGTGCCGAGAGGAGGTGCCAGTGAGGCTGTTTAACCTAGCGGACAACGATCACGACGTCCAGGCCAGAACGTAACTGGGGACGTGCGAGCCCATGGTCAGCGTGAGAGCAATCGACAAGAAACAGGAGCCGGTACTGACGCAACACCTGGGGTCCCGGCTAGAAGGCTTATTGAAGAGGGCGGCCGACCGCAGAACAGCTGGAGAAAGTTCGGCAACTGCTGAGACGATAACAGCGCGTCTTCAGCCAAGGTAACAGTGACTACGGCCGCACGGACAAAGTGCTTCACCGCATCAACACCGAAGGCGCCCGGTCTCTTCGGCAACCACCTAGACGCGTTCCGCTGGCAAAACAAGCGAGCGTGCGGGATATGCTAGAGGACATGAAATCCAGCGGAGTGATTGTAGAGTCTGACAGCCCTTGGTGTTCCCCTGTAGTTCCGGTAACAAAGAAGAACGGCAAGCTACGCTTCTGCGTGGACTACAGGAAGTTGAACGCTGTCACCAGGAAGGATTGTTTCCCCTTGCCCCGGTTTGATGACACTCTGGACACGCTTGCTGGTGCGCAGTGGTTCTCGACCCTGGACCTGAAGTCGGGTTACTGGCAGGTGGCTCTAGACCCGAGAGACAAGGAGAAGACTGCAGGCCAAGGGCAGAAGACAGGCCAAGGGCTTTCGCAGTTCACAGTTATACTCTTTGGCCTCTGCAACACACCAGCTACCTTCCAACGCCTCATGGAGTCAGTGATGAGAGGACTGACATATGACGCCCGACTGCTATACCTGGACGACATCATCATCGTCGGCAAGACTTTCGAAGACTACCTCGATAATCTGAGTAATGTGCTACAGAGACTGCAGGTGGCCAATTTGAAGCTAAATGCAAAGAAGTGCCAGCTCTTCCGCAAGGAAGTTAACTACTTGAGTCACATAGTCTCACCAACCGGAGTGGCCAACAGACCCGGAGAAGACACAGGCTCTGAGAGATTGGCCTCGCCCAAAGGATAAGTGAGAGTTGCGCAGTTTCCTGGGGCTGTGCAGTTATTACCGCCGCTTCATAAAGAGGTTCTCCAACATCGCCAAACCCCTCACCCGCCTGACAGAGGAACACCGACCTTATGTGTGGAGGGATAACACCGAAGGCGCTTTCCAGAACCTGAAGAAGACACTGTACAGTGCTCCTATTTTAGGATTTCCACAACCAGGCGGCACCTTCATTTTGGACACCGACACCAGCGACCATTGCTTTGGAGGCGTCCTATTCCAAGTCCAGGACGGCCATGAGCGGGTGATAGCCTATTACAGCAAGATGCTATCCAAGGCAGAGAAGAACTACTGCGTCACCCGGCGAGAATTACTGGCGGTAGTAAAGACAATGGAGCACTTCCACAAGTACCTGTATGGTCAGCCATTCCACCTGACGACTGACCACTCCACCCTAACCTGGCTACTGAGCTTTAGAAACCTGGAAGGCCAGACAGCACGCTGGGTACAGAGGCTGCGGGAGTACGACTTCACCTTGGAACATCGTAGAGGGAAGAGCCACGGTAACGCAGACGCCATGTCCTGAAGATCCAGCCCAGAGGAGTGCGGTCAATGCACAAGAGTGGAAGAGAAGGAGCGTGCCGCAGCTGTCAAGAGTGGTCACGGCAGTGCCTGCGGATGGCTGGGATAGCGCAGGCCTGATGAGGGAGCAGCTGGCGGACGCAGACGTGGGGCTACTCTTGAGAGAAGTGGAGGCAGGGACAAGACCAATCTGGGAGGACATCGCACCGAGGAGCGCCACCTGCAAATCGTACTGGGCCCAATGGGACTCACTGAAGACAAGAGAGGGCGTGCTGTTCCGGGTATGGGAATCGCCTGATGGGAAGCCGCAGAGAGAACAGTTGGTACTTCCCCGAAGCAAGGTCCCGAAAGTCTTGGAGGAAGTGCACGCCGGTACTTCAGGACACCTGGGAAGAAACCGAACGATCGACAAACTCCGACAGTGCTACTACTGGCTGATGCTCCGAGCAGACGCTAAGAGATGGTGCCGTCAATGTCATGTGTGCGCGACGAGTCGCAGCCCCCAGATTAGGAACCGGGATCGCATGCAGCAGTACAACGTCGGAGCGCCATTCGAAAGGATCGCCGTAGACATAGCTGGACCATTCCCGGTGTCCGACCGAGGCAACAAGTACCTGATGGTGGTCGTGGACTACTTCACCAAGTGGCCAGAGGTGTATGCCATTCCAAACCAGGAGGCGAAGACAATCACAGACTGCCTTGTGGAGCAAGTGTTCTGCCGATTTGGGTTGCCATTAGTGCTCCGCAGAGAACAGGACAGCAATTTTGAATCCAACCTGATGAATGAGGCACTAGAAAGACTTGGGGTTAACAAGACCCGCAAAACACCTCTACATCCTCAGTCGGATGGCATGGTCGAAAGGTACATCAAGACCTTAGAAGAGCACCTGAGGAAGGTCGTGGCCAGCCATCAAGGAGACTGGGACTACAAGGTGCCATTGTTCTTGCTGGCCTACCGCTCGTCTACACACAACACCACTGGGATGACGCCAGCCAGCTTAATTTTCGGCCGAGAGTTACGCCTCCCCTGTGATTTGGCTTTAGGAAGCCCGCCGGAGGCAAAACAGCCAGCAACAGTATATGTGGAGAACCTGGTGGACCATCTCCATGACATGCATGAGGTGGCTCGTCAGAACATCCAGAAGCCAAGCAATCGCATGAAGACCCGATAGGACAGGCAAGCCAACAGTCAAGGGTTCCAGCAAAGTGACCTGGTCTGGTTGTATCGTCCTATGCGGAACAAGGGATGATGCCCGAAACTTCAACTGCTGTGGCAAGGACCGTACCGGGTGGTAAAGAGGATCAACGACGTAGTCTACCGCATCCAAAAGGTGCCCCGTGGGAAGATGTTGGTGGTATACCTGGATCGCCTGGCCCGCTATGATGGTGCTGTTCAGGACGACCAGCCTTGAGGAGGGAGCAGTGTTGCAAACCTGTATCTACGATCGCGCGGCTTGCTTACACAAAAGGAACTGATAGGCAGGCAGTGTGAAAACCAAGAGCCGGCAGACAAAGATAACATGCAGATAAAGGTCTGCTGAAACAAACAGAGATAAATGGAAATTTCTAGTTACTTCTTGACTGACAGAGGCTGTTTGGGATCTGTTTTATTTTCGTATAATCTAGTAATTATCACTGAGGTACAAAAGTGAATCGAGAAGATATTGACACATAGCTTCACTCACATTGTTTATTCACAGGAGAGGTACTTAAAGAGGCGACGACTCGCCAAGAGTTGAGTTGCAAGTTGTGAAACAAGAGTGTTGTTAACAGAGGAAGTTGAGTAATCTGTTTGTTACTGTCATCGACCTTGGTGTTGTCGATTGTGATATGTAATGTAATTCTGCTGCCACGCAGAGTGTTTCTACGGAAATAAAGAACATTTAGGATTTCGGCAAATTGGACTTTTAAATCTACAAACTCACAAAGTCACAATACACTATCCACCTCCCGTCTTGAAACATTCAAGTCACCTGTCCTCCTTTGCACCTCGTTTTAAATTTACATAATACTAACAAAGTTGTTTGGTGTTTGTAGTAGTGACACATTCATTTGAATTAAATTCATTTCCAATATTTTCCCACGTGACATCTTTCTCTTTTACATTCACCGCATCCGTCCTCTTATTTTCCATGATATCTTTACACTTTGTCACCAATGCAATTAACGATTCTTTCTCCATTGATGAGAAATTTGACTCACAGCTTTTGTTTATGATTTTGTTCACCCACCATTCTTTCAGCTGTGTGCAGACGAAAATTAAAATAGCGCATCACAGTATGTTCAGAAAATAATACGACTCATCCCTAGCCTTCTATAGCTGTAATATTTACAAGCTTCTTGAGTTTCTTGGCATTAACACGTGTTTGTTAAGATTTTCAGAAAACAGGTTGGTGAAATGCAGGAAATTTAACAGTAGTATTAGCGCTGTGACAATTCTTATATTACATTTGTTAACGTCGATTTTAACATCTGTGGTGAAATCGGGCATAAATGTAGTATAGCAATCCTTTACATTACAAAAAGTGGTTTATGTTCTTGTTGTTTCTTAGCAAACTCACTTACAAAGTCTGCAAAGTTAGCTTCCTATTTCTTGTGAAGATGGAACATAGTATGGTACAGATTACTTTTATCCTTGTTGTGATTTAACTTGTACAAGGTTCGTTTGATAAGTCTGGTAAAAAACCAAGATTTTTTTTTGTGAACATCTCACCTTATTTCTCGACATAATCTCCATTGATGACGATGCACTTGGTCCAGCGATGTTCCAGTTTTTTCATCCTATCAGAAAAATAGGTTCTGTCAAGGTCTGCAAAATACTTGTTGACAGTGATTTATCATTTCTTAATTTGATGAAAATTTCTTACCACGAAGCCAAATTTTTAAGTATGGGAATAGGAAGAAGTCACTTGAGGCTAAGTCTGGTGAATAAGGTAGAACAATTCAAAGCCCATGCACTTTTGCCATTCTGATTGTTGATGTGTGCGATGGGGCATTATCCTGGTGAAAGAGCACTTATTTTGCATTTCAAGCTCAGAAACAGTCAACTCATGTCAACTCATGTTGCAAACAATCCAACAATGGAGCATAATAGGCTCCAGTTATGGTACTATATTTTTCCAAGCAGTCTATGAGGATTATTCCATGAGAATCCCAAAAAACAGTGGCCATCACCGTAGTAGCTGAGAAAATGGTCCTTGCTTTCTTTGGTGCACTTTCACTGGCCTCTGTCCACTGTTTTGACTGCTGTTTTGACTCTGATGTGTAATGAAGGATCCAAGTTTTACCCACGGTTACAAATAAATGCAAAAGGTCTTGCAGATTGCAATTAAACATCGCCAGATACTCGGCAGTGCTCTTGCAGATGCACTTTCGGTTGACTGTGGGCAATCATGGCACCCATCTTGCACACAGCCTTTTGCTGCCAATTTTTCATGCAGAATATTGTGCACTTGATCAGTTGAGACGCCTACAGCCTCAGCAATCCCACAAATTTTGGTTCGGTGATCTTGCATAACCAGTTCGTGAATTTTTTCAACGGTGTCCTGAGTGGTGACCTCAATTGGGCGACCAGAGCACGATTCATCTTCAGTGCTTCTACAACCACGTTTAAATTCAATGATCCAAAAGTAAATGGCCTTCATTGTTGGTGCAGAGTCCGTGTGAACTTCATCCAATTCAGTTTTGACTTGTGCGGCAGTTCAGCCCTTCAAATGGAAATTTTTAACAACCGCACAAAAGTCTGTTTTCTTCACTTTCAATCGCAACTATCACACTGACTAGTTCAGAAGGCTGTCAACAATGAACTCTATTAAAATGTGTAAAGACTATGATACAATGAACCACAAAATTAATATAATTTTGAGTCGAACTAATACTCAATGCTCCACTTATTGCTAGTATTTACCTAGAACATGTTTTGTTAGGTAAATACTAGCAATAAGTGGAGCACTGAGTATTAGTTCGACTCAAAATTATATTAATAAACTCTTTATTGTAGCATATTCAAATTTTCTGTACAATCTTTTGAAGAATCAAGCTTACCCTCCACAAAGTTGCAACAAAAATTTCCATCCCTTCATGGAAATTTGCCACACTTATCAAATGAACCTCATAGGATTTGACATCTATTTTTGAAAATCAAACACTACATAAGTTATAAAACTTATTTTTCCTGTCCCTCAAAACTTTTTCCCTTCAAAAACTACACTCAGGGCAAATTCCTAGTTGGTTCCATTTGTAAATTGGGCAGCCTATTGCTTAACAATATATATTAAAAATGAAGAAACAGTTATAATAAGGAGTGGATCAAGAGTATCTTGCTGCTGCATTTATGCATAAATTGTGAAAATATTTTATTATTTTGGAATGATAATTTGGAACTAAGTTTGTGAACTAGTGCAGTTGGGACTGTTACACAAAAATAACCTTTTTTTCCTTGCATTAGTTACATGGATATTTCCATTAATAACATTGGCTTTTAAATATAATTTTGCAGCTTTCTTTTACCATTAATTTGAAGGTTAAGCTTTGATTAGAAACCATGTACTATAACTTTCCATGCTTTACAAATAAGCTCAAGCATACAGCTTTCAAAGTTAATCACAAGAATATCACATACATTCTCTCTCTTCATTAACACTGATTATTCACCACTGGTCATTCACACAGCCAGCAGTCTGTTTGAAAAGACATTACATTCTTGGTACCCATCGTACTCCCAAAAAAGTTCTCTATATGCAAGAAAACTGATATTTTCTTATTTCCTTTCTAACACTGTTCCTTCAAACTTCAAATTTTTTGTTATAAGCCATATTTTTTGAGACTGTGACATAACACTTCCATAAATCACACCATGTCAATATTGCTAATATTTTGTTAAATTTGCATAGAACAAAACTAAAATGGATGACAAAAAGGAAATGAAAGAAAAACAAATGTTCATATTCTAATTCATGAATAGAAGTTCATTACCTGAATGAAGGAAGCTATGCGTAACTTGGCTTAGAGCATCCATTTGGACCTTGCGGTATAGCCCTGCCAGCACCAGAACCAAGCGAGCAAGAATGGAGTTCACTTCTAGAAAATACTGTGACAACTTCCACCATGGACAGCCAGTGCCACCAACTCCTGCCTGAAAATATTTTGTTTTAAGGCTCTCAAATCAATACCATATATTTATTATACTGTTCATATGTGAAAACGAACTTTTCATCATGTACGTTTGGAGGAATTTAGTAACAGTGATGTCAAAATCAATCATAAAAACTATTTGTAGTATTTACACTTGTCACTTGTAGTGTCACAGTGAAAGCACAGACGTTTCGGTGCTGAGAGATAAGCGCGATTTGTGTACACAAACCGCCTGCAGCTAAAGATAACAATCGGATAGTGTATCACTGAGACGACTTACCGACACAGATAAGTGAGGTAATTGGAACATTCTAGTGATATCTTGATTGTTGTATAGAACATTCGAGTTCATGTTTATTCCGGAAATATCTCGAACTTATCAATGAGATATATAAGCAATTGTGACACGCCAGCGGACAGTTGTGTAACAAGAGTGAGTCATGAGTCGTAAAATGAGAGTCAGCTGTGTTGGTGTTGTAATGAGAGCTGTTTGTTATTGTCATGGACCTTGGTGCTGTAGATTGTGATATGTGATGTAATTCTGCTGCTACGGAGTGTATTTCTATGCAAATAAAGAACATTTAGAGTTTTAGCAAATTGGACTTTTAATTCTACGAACCCACAAAGTCACAATATATATTATTGTATATTATTGAGGGACCTTTGAAACTAGTCCCTCAATATATATATAAAGTAAGTGACGAGTGTCAATAAACCAACTACAAATAGTTTTTACGATTAAACTTTTCATCCTTTGCTTCTTCCAGCCTGTAAAGGATATTGCCAGGTACTTGTAATTTTGTGAATATCAACTCTTTACTAGCTCTAATATTCTGAAGTGCTCAAGATCTAACTGTTCTCTGCTGGTCTAAAATCTCCAGAAAGCTCTTGTTTACATATGTGTTTAGCAATTGCATTGCGGCAAGAACAATACTTGGCTGAAACCTGATGTAATGTGTATAAACATAAATTAGCACTTTATGCTGACACAAGTTATGTAAAATTCAGTGTCAAATTTGAAAGTTTTAGGACACCTTAGATTAGTTTGAAGTAATGGGTTCTATATCTCAGAATACGGAGATATGTAACAGATGTAGTGATAGTGATCTCATGAGGAGGAAGGAAGAGAATAAAAAAGAGAAGAGGACAATTTTGGCAGATATGGATATCAGATGACTTGAAAACAAGATAATATGGGGCCATCAGTAATAACCATGCTAAGATTTTGCACATATTACTTTCTGTACTCAAATGTTCCCGTAGGGGAGGGGATCCATCCCCTCCAGCTGCCGAGGTGCAGGCGCTGCAGACCCTTAGCACTCGTGGTATCTCTGACGTTACTAGAGGAACCTTGGGCCGAACATTCGAGCCCCTCCCTGAATAGGAGTTGTTCGGATTGGGTTGGACTCGAGGGGACAGTGTGTTCCCGATACCCACGGGGAATTGGGTACCTCCGGCCAGGCTACGGCCAATCAGAGGGGGTAGAGGGAGGGTTGACGCACGTATGTGGTGTATCCACTTCCATCCCGTCTTGACGTGCTCAGCGAGGGGGGAGGGGGCTTTTTTAAGAAATCAGGCATTGCCCTATGGAAAGAGCCCCGAAGTATCCATCGCTCCCGGGTAGAAGGAGGCCTGGGTCCTTGGTCCTACGGGTCCAGGACTAATGGGAGTAGAACCTTTGCACATAACTGTACTCAAATGTATGTACTGTGAACTATTCAATCTGTATGATCTCACAAACTGACTGTTATGTGCAGATTATGGTGCCAGGCAACTTTACTGTCAACTGTCAAGAAAAATTTGGTGTGTACATATGAAGGAACATATATATCAGAAAATACAAGGTGGAAAAAAATGTTATCAGTTATAGAAAATCTCAGATTCCAAAAAAAAATGTATAACTAATGATGCAGACAATGCATTTTCCCTTTTCATGTGAGATGTTTTCTTAGAATACTGACAGAAGAAAAATTAGCAATTTATTTAAGAAGTAAAATGTAAAAATAATTTCATTTGTATATTTTTTATTTATTTTGCATGATTTTTTAAAGAGAGGATATAGTTTCTTCTACGTTAACTGAATTTAAATGCCATGGGTGCCAAGATCTGAGTAAACTAATGAAGTTTGCAGAAACTGCTAAGAGCTGATTTAATCTGATTCGCAGATGTTGATTTTTACATTCAGATAATTTACAATTATTATTCATTTAACAGATGCTGTATCTGTGGCTAATCTAAAATATTTGTACTTTTTATACCATTTTTCCTGTTTGATTCCTTTTTTTTGGGGGGGGGGGGGCAATGTTGGCCAACTTTGGCCTTTTTAGGTGTCATAAAGAGATTACCACTTGGTATTTGTTTTACATCTGTTTCCCTCCCCCCTTTTTAAATATTGACAGCGATTTCTTGAGGATTTTGCTTACCTGCTTCTTAAATATTACTAAATGGCATACTGACACAAAAAATCACTGCAAGAGAAGGACTTGAAACAGCATTGCTGGAAAGTGATCTTTGAAATTTTCATTAGTAATTACACAATAATGTCAACAATATGAAATTAATAATTTAATTTTGTTTAAGAGATGAAGCAAGTTAAATACAACTGAAAAATACTTCTCAGTTCCTTTGCAAAAAATTTTGACTAATGACTAGAATGAGCAATAAATAACTTTGATTTAGAAAGAGTCCATCAACCAAAAGCATGATAAATTAAAAATTAAAAACAGTAAAAAATTCACATGCAAAGTATGTTATACGATTTTTCATTTCATTTTCAGTGTATTTGACATTCTGTGGTAGATTATCTTTTTGAGAGGCTAAGTAGCATGTCTGTCTTAGGTTCAAGGTCCCAAGTTTAAATCTTGTCAGAGTAAGTTATCTGGAGAAGATTTTTTCTGGGGTTTTCTCTTATGCTGAAAGATGAATGACAGGTGACTCTAAGCTCTATGGACCCTGGGTTCATTTGAGCATTATTTCACCCATTCATTCATTGTCTGAGATGACTTAATGTTGGAGGAAGTAAAGATTTTTAAAAAATTAAAAAAGATTATCCAAAATCTTTTTATGAAATATTAAGAGTTTTCTCTATCATAAAAGTCTTTATAAAAGGGGTTAATGATACAGCATAAAAGTAATCAACAAGGGATGACCTCACAATTTGGTTGTCGGGCCACTATTTTGGGACATTGTATTGGAAACCTTACTGAAGGATTCAAATAATGATACAAAAATTTAACACATAAGCTGAGTAACTGTGTACAAACTCAATATTACAAGCAGCACCTAATAAATCAAATTATATGATTTTAAAGGATAGTTTAAAACTAACCCAAGCATAAAATTTAGTAATAAAATTATAAGAAGACAAAAGGAAGACAAACATCTTGGAATATAACAGAAACAAAATTTTAGGAAGCAAACTGAATACATAAGAAACAAATCTGAAACCATGATGATACAATTGCCTAGAATTATACAATCAAGCTTTAAAATACCATTAACTACAATTTCGATATGCCATTACAGTATTTTTGCATCTCTTATGATGTATGGTCCTTGTATTTGGGCCACTCAAATGTAGGATGTCCAAGTAAGGAATCTACAGCAAGAAATTTCTTTTAGATTGTGTATTATGAGTTGGACACACATATTTTTATTTTTATTTTATTGACACTGCCACTCGAATGTTCATAATCAATGCAAGTGCTCAAAATGATTCCCTTTGGTTTTCACACAGCAGCGTAGATGTTGTAACCAATTTCGGGTGGTATTCTAGATAGTTTGAAGTGTTAACATTATTCCAGGCAACTGTTGTACAGCTTTCAGGTCATCAATGTTTGTGATGTCTCTCCCGTGTTCTTGAACTTTCTGTAGCGGTATACCCCAAATACAATAATCCATCACGTTGAGCTCTGGACTTCTAGATGGCCAGTTGTTAGGTATCCATGTCACAGTATCCATTGCTGTATGGCCTTTGTACCGTCTTGTTGCTGTCCATATACATACATAAAATACACAATGGAAGAATACAAAACTATGCAACTGCAAATCACACACATTATTGCACATAAAATCACTCTTATTGTAGAAAATCCAAATTTCCTGCTTTTTTGTGGAGCACCCTGTATAAAGAAACCGAAGAAAAATTTTGCTACAGTATACTGGAACAATTAAAATACTTCAACTATAGCCTTCCTAGTCACAACAGGAATTTGAAAACCAGATATTTTAATTAAAGTGAAATGAACAAAACTTTGGTTCAAGAAGATAAAAATGTGCTGAAAGTAAGCAGGTTTTAACATTAAATTGGAAACAACAGTGGGACAGCATAGAAGTGAGAAGGAGAGTATTACTGAAAGACTCAGATTCAAGCACATTCATCCTACCAGACCATATAAAACACAGTGGAAAAAAGATTAACAAAACAATAAATGATACTTGCATTTCAATAATAATTAGAAGTTTCTAAACAGTGATACAGTATTAATTGAACATTGATTGTGTTTACACACCTGACTTAACTCTTGTAAAATTACAACATATTTTGGGAAATTATGTTATTAAAAACGTATAGGCATGTCAAAAAGAGACTTGAAAACTAGACTAAAAGAACACCTGTAATGCATAAAGTACTAACAAATTGAAAAATCAGCTGTGGCAGCACACTTTTGAACAACCACCATATTATCCTGGAAGTCAACCCCCTTAGGGTTCTAATTGAACCTAACTCTCAATATGGGAAAACATCCATACTGAAAATAACAAAGATAAAATTATGAACTTCAGACTCCTTTCATTTACTCCTTTCAGCAAGTTCATATTACTCCCACCAAAGACCTCCAGCTCAATACAACTAGTCAGTTGTCAGCTCATGATGGGAGCAAACATTAAAACATGTTCTAATTTTACAAAAGTAATCAGTAGGGGGCAGATTTTGCCCTATTTGCCTATTTCATTCCTTTGTTCAGAAACGTAAGCTTTTTAAGTTATAAGCACGTTTCCTACAATTATACGCCTAATTTCTTAGTTTTATAGTGCCTATAAATGCTTATTTCATAAGTTTGTGCCTATTTTGGTTATTAGTGCCTAAAACTGCCTTTTTAGCCAAATTCTTCTGCTTATAATTTGTGACAACAGCTTTTGCATTTGTTGGTTTTTAAGAGAAGTTTTCGGGGAAGAGAAATTTCTTACTGCTGCACATTGGCTACACAAAAAGGGGTTTAGCCAGGTAGCTTTCTACCTTACAGATGTGTGACAATGTGCTAATGACATCATGGAAAAATCTTAGAATTCGCTCAAGGGTAGCAAAGACCAGGTAAATGATATTTCAATGGATTGACAAATGACCACTCTTTATGTGGGGAGTAGAAAGCCCATTCTGTAAGCACTGTTTCAAGTGCACACACAGATCAGTTTACTATGTAAATATGCCAGAAGAGAGAAGCAACAGAAGTGTACTTCTTAAACAGAGGATAAATGGTGATCCATCGTTTAGCACAGATGGGAAAGTAATTTTTTGTCAGCCTTGTGTGAAACAGGTGAGTTTAATCATTCATGTTTGTATTAATACTATATTATCCTCGTTTCAAAAACCTTGTAAAAATCAGCCCCTGTAGCAATATTATGCTGAACACAAATTAGTATATTGAGGAGAGCCGAAAGAAAAGAAACTGAATGCTTTGAGTTTTCCAAAGTAAAGCACAAATTTGCCTAATGTGAAAACTTTCTTCATCACATGATACGACTTTACATTGAGATTTAGCTAGCTTAAAACATGTCTGAATCATTAAACAAGCCCGTCTAATGCATTTCATCTTGATTAGAACATTATTTATTTGAAAATTATATGTATAGCTTTGCAAACTCAGTGTACTGGATTTCACAATTTTGTTAAGAGTATTATCTTTTGGCAGATTCAATGCGTAGCATGATATTTTTGTGCTGGTGTAAAGGCTTATTTCTTGAGCTAATAGTAATACCTGGGGGAGTGATTATTAATTAAATTATTGATGGTGTCAATTATTTTTAACAATCATATCAGATGACAATCAGTACAGCTGGTAAGCAGGAATTTACTCTCATAAGATTTCTTTTACATGTGTATAAATCTACTGACAATCAGTACAGCTGGTAAGCAGGAATTTACTCTCATAAGATTTCTTTTACATGTATATAAATTTACTGACATGAAGCTGTTGTTTTACCCAACCTTAAAATCACCTTTCTGGGACTCTGTTCAGGTTACAACTTAAACTTGCAAGGCCAGCGCTTAATTAGCTAGGCTACACAGACTAAGAGTTATTGTTATTTTCTCATACTTACGTTTTTCTTCATGTATCTCAAGGAATTATGAAATCGATTGCTTGGAGACTTCTGGTGTTGTTTCCAACATTGAAAATGAAACTGTAGACCAATAAATCTTAGTGGTTTGTGCAAAATTTTACAGAAATGCCTTTATAAAAGTAGGTACGAGAGTTCCTTTCATGATGCCGTAATTGCTGAAAAGCTGTGCTTCATTATTTCTTAGTCGACAATGGGGCATTTAGGGTTTTTATTACAAAAACTAGGATTCTGTAGCTTTAATTTTTAATTAATTTTTGTTCTGTGCTTTGTATCTTTCTGACACATCGTGACAACATTTTAAGTGATATTCCTGTGATGAACTTTTGAATTTCTTATCTTTCCAACAATCGTTTCTATTAAGGAGACACATCTGTGCAAATTGGCCCAAAACTTACAACAATCCTAAATTTAGATTTTTGTCTTAAAATTAATATAGACAAGCTTCAATAATATAAACTGTTTTTTTCTAGCGGCACTATGAAAATGTCACATGACTATTTAAATAACCCTACACCTGTATCGTAGCTGCTATTACGTAATTTTAACCTCAGATTTCTCAGATTCCATATTTTCTACATATTCCTAACTTCAAAATGTTCCACAGGATGCAGTTTTCTATTAATCTGTATGAAATTCTAAACATGCCTATAAGGGCAACTGCATATTAAGTGTAACCATTTACATTTGTTGTGTCTCTGTTATTTGTATTGAACAGGATTATAATGCTTACTTCTTACTGAAAATGCTTAGGAAAATAGAAATTGTTAAATAGGTATGATTATTTTTTCCTTCATTGATATGGCGAAGACAAATATTTCACATAGGTACAGGTTAAAATGGGAGGAGAAACTTATATCCCAAGCATTAATTTTTAAAATTATACTATGTGGGACATTTTGAAAATCGCCTGTAAATTAGACATAAACTGTTAATTCCTCAGAAACTACTGTAACTAGAAAGCTGAAACTTGGTATTATTCTATTCTTGATCGATCACAAAAATATATGGTATAAATTTGAAACAAATCTAACAAAAGCTTCAGATATTTCAATTTTCACCCTTAAAAAAAGCCCATGCCCTTTTTTTTGACATAGTTAATTACTTCACACCTTTCTGCACATTATGGCTCTTACTTAATGAAGTGGATTTATATGTATTTTAAGTATATGACAATACCTGTTATTTTAGCTTGCTGTGGAGCCATTTATGAAATTTGGAATAAATGTAGAACTATTGTGCCTAGGGAACCGCAAAATAGTATGTGATTAGCGAATTTGTTGCAGCATATGTTGCGATGATTTTCATTTTGTTATAGTGCATTTTAAGAGCCATTTTACTAAAATTGTGTATTTCTAAGTGTTTACATAGCATTGTTGTTGTTGTCTAATGGCACTGGCGATTAGTTGATTTGCATCATTTTCCCCCTAGCTTCCCAATATAAAGCCTGTAGGTTCCCACTTTTGAGACCATTACATTTGTCCAAATGGTGTTTGTTCATGATGACATCCTCTTTACAGATAGTTCATTTGGGTGTAGGTATGCAGTGTATTTTATAAAGGTGTTCTGCAAGACAATCATGGCCAGTTTCCATTCTAAATAGGGCTACTGCAGTTTTTCTTGGTAGTTTTTGTATGTCAGTTTTGTCTCCAATGTTCTTACAATCCTTGTCTTTTAGTTTATCTTCTACATCAAGTCTCTGCTGTCTTTTAAAATGTAGCTTAATGTTGTTTGTTTATTCATTTCAGTTTGTCTTACAGGTTTTATATTTTGAATCGCACCTTTTTTTGCTAGTTGGTCAGCATGTTCATTATCTAAAAGTCCAACGTGGGCTGGAATCCATTGCAGGGTGACATAGTTTTTTGATTCGACAGCTTTAATTAAACTTCTTATTTCTTTCATGTTTCGTGTTGTTTTGTTTTTATAATTTACAATCCCATCTATGGCTGATTTTGAATCTGTTAAGATAACTATGTTTTGCTTTATGTACGGTCTGTACAGGACATTCTGCAGTGCTGCTTTTATGGCTGTTACTTCTCCATCATAATGGTTTGAAGTTTTGTCTAGTGTTAGATACTGTGCAAAATGTTTGCAATATACTCCTGCACCAGCATCTTGTTTGTTCATAAAGGATCCATCTGTATATGTTCGGAGCCATTCTTTTTCTGGATATCTTTCATTTTCTGTGGCTACTGCTATTGCTCTCATTTCATCTGGTAAATTGTTTTGCTTATGTATTGTATATAACAGGTCAATCTTATAATGTATGTCAATATATTCTGTTGGGCTTATTTCCTCTATTGTTGTTATATTTGTTGTTATTATGTTCTTGTGTTTTGAGTTATTGATGTATGTTCTGAAGCTTGTTTGGGTTTTTAGATTGCTTATATTATCTGCTGTGTGATACCACTTGTGTCTATTTTTGTTAACTAGCAGTTTTTATGCTAGGGTAATTTCCTTTAGTTCATGTTCCAGTTCTATGGCCATATTTTTTGTGAAGCTCTGTAGTATGGCAATTGGTGTTGTTTTCACAGCTCCTGTTATTATTCTTAGTGAATTGTTTTGTGAGGTTTCTATTTTCCTTTCGAGTTTCTTGCTTACTGTTGCCAGCAGTTCTCCTCCAAATAGTAAGTTGGATTTTATATATGTTTTATATGTGTTATTAAGGAGGTCCATATTTCCACTCCATTTTTTTCCTGCTAGGCGTTTTAAGATGTTCTTTTTGTTGATCTTATTTATTTAGAAAATTTTTAGTGCCTATCTAAGTGCCCATTTTGCCCATTTTTAGTGCTTTTGCCTGCCTATTTCACACATTTTTAGTGCCTATAAATCTGCTCCCTAGTGATCAGGTAGTGTAAACACATGTTTAATTAATAGTAATATTTGCACAAGGGTAATATTAAAAATCATATGCAACTCATTGTTAAAATTCAAAATTCAACAATGAAAATAAAAAAAAAAAAGAACTGCAGTATGGTAATCTAAAGACTTAACACCACATTTTGCCACATTTTGACATCTTTAGCTTCTATCATGTGACCAGAGCTAGTCTTTTCCAAAATGGCAGACATCAATGTTTCATTTGTGCTGTAATTGAATCCCTTGTTATAGAGCGAAAATCTGCTGCTGAAATTAACTTCAACACTCCAGGTGCTAGCCGTGTTAGCAGATGGGTGATGCATTTCAAAGATGGAAAAATGCATATCCAAGATGTGTCCATGCACTGCCTCCATGGATCATAACAAGGAAACAGTTGAAGAGATCATTAGAGCAGATAGGTGTATCACTGTAAATGAAATCGCTGCACTTCTTGCAGTAGGACATTCTGCAGTGCAAGAAATGATACAATGCTTAGGTTATCGAAAATTTGTGCCACTTGGGTCCCATCTTTATTCACTGAAGGGCAGAAAAGAACCATAAGTCAAAACCATCAGAGACTTCAAAATGAAGAAGACGATTTCTTGATGAGTGTTGCAATAGGCAATGAACCTGGTTTCATCATTATGAAACAAAATGCCAAAGTACAGAATGGAACCATTTGGATACACCATCGAAGAAGAAAGAGAAGACAATGCCATTTGCTGGAAAGGTTATAGGTAGCATCTTCTAGGATGAACAAAGTTCAATTCTGATTGATTTTCTTGAACCTGGACAAACCAAATGCTGCCTGCTATACCCACATACTTTGGAAGCTCCATTGTACATTACGTCATCAGCACCCTAGAAAGATCATCCTGCAATAGGATAATGCAGATCCTCAAGCTGTCCACATCACAATGGGAAAGATCAGAACATTTGGGTGGGAAACTGTTCCATATCCTCTGTATTGTCCCAATTTAGCAACTCTGTCTCCATCTTTTTGGTTCTGTTAAGGGAGATTTGAGGCCAACAATATGCGATAGTGGAAGATATTCAACAAGCAGTGATGTTTTTGTGCAGCTAAGGATACTTTCAAATTTGCAGAAAGATTGGGAAAATATATGCAAAGAAATAGAGACTAAATTGAGAAGTAAGAGAAAAGTGTGCATTATGATGATGTGGTTGGTTGCTCACTACTTTCAGTATGATCTTATAATAACAAACAAGACACACAACATGTACTATTTGAATTTCCACAATATGGAGAACAAGTAGCTGAAGCTTCAGTAGAATTAATTGGGCATCATATTAGTGGATATATTAAGAAACATATTTTCATAATTATTTAGACAAATTAGCAAACATAATTAGTAAAACTGCCTGGGAAGAGAGAATTGAACAAGGGAAAACAATAACTTTGCAAGAAGAATATGAATTAAGAAGATCCAAAAGAATTTCAAATCATTTATCCTTAAATTTAATTAAGATTATCCAATAGGCACTATTATACACAACAAATAACATTAAATGAAGAGGAGGTGAAGAGAAAGTAGAAAATTAAGATAAGATAAGATGCTTTATTGTCACATACGCTTACAGATAGTGAGTAAAAACTCAGTAAACAGGTGACTCGTCAACAGTAGAAAATTTAAAATAATAATAATAATTACACAAAATAACAATAACACTAATAATATAAATACTAATAATACAAATAATATAATTACTAATAATATCAATACAACTATATACAAATAGTTATAATTATGACATGCCCTTGGAATAATATTGTCAGAATATTAGAATTACAAAATGACAAAAAATTTCATTATAATTCAATTTTATCATCCATATATTCAATAATCGAGTAGTAGGCTTTGTCCATTAGTAGGTTATTTATTGCTTTATTAAAGCATTTGAGGTTTTTCATTTCACGGATTCTTACAGGTAATTTATTATATATTTTTATTCCTGCATATTGTGGGCTTTTTTCATACAGTGCTAATCTGTGCATTTGTGGTTTTAGATTATTTTTATTTCTCGTTCCATGATTATGTTGCATTTGTGAATTATAAATTGTATCAAAATTTGAATGGATGTATTTATTTATTTCATACAGGTATTGGGATGGTAAGGTTAATATCTTCAGGTTTTTGAACAGGTTTCTGCATGAAACTTTTGGTCTTGATTGAGTCATTATCCGAATTATCTTTTTTTGACTTTTAAAGATCGTTTCCCATCCCGTAGAGTTCCCCCATAGTATTATTCCGTATGTCATCAAAGAGTGGAAGTAACTGAAGTACACTATTTTTCTTGTTTCGAGGTTTGTTAATTTAGTTATGCAGCTCATATTGAAGGATGCACTGTTTAATCTTTTGGACAAATAACGGATGTGATCATCCCTGTAGTTTTACTGTATTTTATTAACCGCTTCGCCGATGGCCATTTAAACCCTTCAGGGGCCGGAAACGGATACCCAATAAACAGAACAGGACATTTAAATTGTTAAATGCTGTAAAAATGCATCATAAATACAATTCCGTATCTTCCATATTTATTAAGTTATTTAAACGAAACAAAAACTGGTTTAAAACTCATTAAAGGCAGTATAAATCTACAGTAACAATAAAGTAGAGACTACATTAATAAATTGTTGAAATTTCACTACTTTGTTTCACTGTAGCAAAAGCCATTCTTTGTGCCGAACGCGCCTAATATGTGAATCATTTTGTTTTGTGTGTATACGAGCCATAGTATGTATGTATAGCTACGCAAGCGACTTCTCAGGTTCAAGTTTAGTTTATTTATGCTATGCCAAGTGATAATATGACGAGAATATGTTGCGTCACACACTCACACACTGGAATGAAAACTCTGTCAGCATCTGTTATTACAGTGTTTCTCAACCAAGGTTTCTAGTAGCCTTATGCAGCAGTTTTCGCTCTGTATTTCAGTTATTTATACTCTCTCTGTGTTCAGAGTGATTTCTTGTAGCTATCAAGAGCTAAATGTATGGCACATTTGAAATTGTTAAATTTTAATGTTAACCATGGCTTATCCCGGTAATGTAGCAAATAAATTAGCTTGGGTATGATGTGTACAGGCTTCTGATATTACTGTAGAAAATCTGGAAGATTTGTTGTACGATTATGAAGGAGATCTTTAGGACATACGTAGCAGTGACGTGTACTGGTCTACAGCTGGCATGTTAGCTACTCCATTGTTTGGGGAAATGGCGGGTCAAATATGGGTGATACGGATCAGCTATTACCAGCTATCCCTCTTTATGGAAAACAGTTAAATGGTAAAAAAAAAGTATTTTTATACCACTGGTTGTAACTATGCACAGTTGTTTAGTAATTTTCAGAGCTGTAAAAGACATTCATCTACCTGTACTTGCACGTATAAAGAGCTCGTAACCTAATTGAGTATTATAATACTCAGAGGCCTCTTTATACTAGGGGGTAGCAAAATTCACCACATCATCCCTCATACTTGAGAGAAAACACTTTCCTAAAAGTATACCACCCACACCCAAAAAACTTGTAACCATTTCAAAAATGTGTAGTGTGTTGTGAAAAAGAAGTTTGCAAGGAAACCAATATTATTTGGTGTGAATCTGCAGATGTGCCCTTGGGTGTTTATCCAGGTTTGGAGGTGTACAATTCAAAAAGAAACCTTTAAGGATACGTTTACATTCCTTATAGAACTAATTTAAATTTATTGTAAAACAGCAAGATTAAAATAATTGGCGTTAAATGAGCATTAAATGCATGTATGCGCAGGACGTCTATACACGTCCATATCGGTTTGGGGCATTTTAACTTGGACGTCATATGACGTCCATATCGGTGAAAGGGTTAAGAAGACAATTACAGAATAAATGGAGGAGGATAATATGAGAAGAGAACAAAAGAAAACTTAGGGAATTCATTCTATCCCATTTAGTGACATCCCTGTCAAATCTCCTGATGCCTCACCGATGGATTTTTCTGCTTTTGGGTTACTGAAATCAGCCCTTGGAAGTAGAAGACCATGTATATTGAATGGTCTCTGGGAAATCTAGCAGGAAGAGCAGGACAAATTGGACTCATAACTTCAACCTCCTTCTATTATGTGACAGAATGAGTCAACACTTCAACACAATGTTCAGATCTAGTAAAGGAAGACAACGGAGAAACTTTCTTTTGTGCGATGCGAGAATATTTTCAAGTCCAATGGTGCACGTATATGCATGAGTAAGCAGAAAATGTGCAGGTTTTCATGTTGCAGCCAACATGAGAACGATATGTAACACTTGGGGATAGTTATGTTTAATGTAATTAGTTAGCTAGCTGGTGAAAATTAGGGACTATTGTGTCTGTTTAGTGTAATTAGTTATCTACTTAGTGTAAATTAGGGACTACTGTGTGTGTTTAGTACAATTATTTAACTAGGTGGTGCAATTTAGGTACTAATTTGTGTTAGTTTGCTAGATAGTGTAATTTAGGGATAAGTAAGACTGTTGGCAGCAATATGTTCAGTGAAGAAACAAGGATAGTTTGGCTGCACTGAATTCTTCAATATAGCTAATAGCTACATACGCATTAAGGAAATAAACAAACAATTAATAACGTTAAAAGAATGCCCTCCAACACAAAATTGCACTAAAAAGTAAAGAAATTATATTAAAAATCATGGTTGTATATAAAAACATAAAAAATTGTGAAGGACTTAGAAAAATATTGCCGTGTCGCATATTAGAAAGAAGAGCCAAGGTAACAATTATTTTCAATTTCTAACGTGAACTTTATAGGTTTATCTTGTAAATTTAGAAGTTTTAAAGCATCATTTATGTGTTTATCAGGAATAACATCAACAACAATTAGCAAATTATATCTGTAAAATAGTGATTTATTACAAAATTGAATGTATCAATAAATTATAAAATTTGGAATATACGCCCTGGTACAACAAACCTGGAGAGAAAATTAACATCCTTAAAAGTGTGCGGAAATGTGAAACAACATATCAAGAGCCAGTGCAAAACATCTAAACTCAATGACTACAAAACTGAAATAGAAAATTATGAAAAGCCTTATATTTTACCTTACTTAATGTTGACAGCTTAAACAGCAGTGTAAGGATTTTAACTTGGCAGCAAAAGGGTCAGAATATGCAGCCAATCTGGCCATGCAATAAGGCTTAAAATGGGAGCAACAAAGAGTTAAATACTCATGATGGTGCCATCCAATAAACAAAGCCTACAAAACTAATTATTGTAATAAAACGTAATGAATTGAAACAATCACTAAATATTACACAAATAAAAATATTTAGTAAATATTCTCCACTTAGCTTAAGAAGCCGATGACAATACTTCTATTATGTTTTTGCGAAATTAATTTCATGGACATTTGCCCACATCTTCAGTCAACACAATTTGTTGTCAAGGATACCATGCATTTACGTATTACCAGCATCTGAAGACGAAACAAACCTAAAAACAGAATCAATTGCCGGTATGTCAAAATTCATTACGCGATTTTTATTTTTTTAAATAAATATTTTTTCCCAAACTATTAAATCTATGGGACCATTTAATTGTTTTAATAATTTAACTTCGGGATTTATTTCATGTTTAAATGACCAAAAATGATCTGCTACAGCCAATTTATCAATTTGTTTATATCTAATGTTACGAAAATGTTCTTTCTTTCTGGTTTCCAAACTACGTTTCGTCTTTCCAATATAAACCTAATCACAATCTAAGCAATTAAATTGATAAATACCAGATTTGTTATTATTAGGAATTTTATCTTTTTTAGAAAATTGTAATAAATTTTTATAGTAAAGTTAACTTACGATAATTACCAGCTTAAACCATGCAAATAATCTGATTTAATCTAGAATTTTATATGCATTAATTTGTAAACCTTCTGTACTTGTAAATACATTGTAAATACTTTTTATAAGTGACTAAAACCTATTGCTTCTTATAATCTTAATGGTGAATAAAGGATTATGATTATAAATATTAAAAGCAGAAGCATTATTAACAGTGAAGTATTCTTCATATTTAAGTTTGAATTTATGAATCACTATGTTTACACTCAGTCTTCACTTACTTGTTGTTGTATAATTGAAACGTTTTCAAGATCATTCGATCTCATCCTCAGCTGTTTGGTGACACCAGCTGAGGATGAGATCGAATGATCTTGAAAACGTTTCAATTATACAACAACAAGTAAGTGAAGACTGAGTGTAAACATAGTGACTCATAAATTCAAACTTAAATATGAAGATTATGATTATGATTAATACTATATTTATTTTGAGGAACTAATGTTATACCAACTTCTTTCAAAAAAATTTTAAATGTTTATTAACCAAGTAAATTTTTTTTAAATTTATAATCATCTTTTATTTTTTAAGAGTAGAAATATCATTAATACTTAATATAGTATTAAAAATGTATTACAATTTTCTAAAAGAGATAAAATTCCTAATAATAACAAATCTGGTATTTATCAATTTAATTGCTTAGATTGTGATCAGGTTTATATTGGAAAGACGAGATGTAGTTTGGAAACCAGAAAGAAAGAACATTTTCGTAACATTAGATATAAACAAATTGATAAATCAGCCGTAGCAGATCATTTTTGGCCATTTAACCATGAAATAAATCCCAAAGTTAAATTATTAAAACAATTAAACGGTCCCATAGGTTTAATAGTTTGGGAAAAAATATTTATTTAAAAAAATAAAAATCACGTAATGAATTTTGACATACCGGCAATTGATTCTGTTTTAAGGTTTGTTTCGTCTTCAGATGTTGGTAATACGTAAATACGTAAATGCATGGTATCCTTGACAACGAATTGTGTTGACTGAAGATGTGGGCAAGTGTCCATGAAATTAATTTTGCAAAAACATAATAGAAGTATTGTCATCGGCTTCTTAAGTTAAGTGGAGAATATTTACTAAATATTTTTATTTGTGTAGTGTTTGTTACTCTACTGTAAATAGCTTCATTTTCTGTGTAATCACTAAATATGATTATTTTCAGTCCACTTAAGATCACTTTTTGCATGCATTGCAGCCATCTCTCACTGCTCTAAGTGAGTGAGCAGTGGGAACTTCTTAGGTCAGTAGTGGAGAATTTTGACACACCTATTGAGTCGATCTGTGAATTGGAGTATGTGGCAACCCAAATCAGTAGCCTCATTATTTCATCTTACGAACAGTGTTGTCCTTGTACCATCAAAAAGGGAAATCGTGATGTCCCATGGTGGAACAAGAAACTTGCCAAGCAAAGAGTCAAGGTCAGAAGACTCTTCAATAAGGCAAAATTTACAGATAATTGGTGTGAGTATAAGGAAGCGCTAACCAATTACAATAAAGAATTAAGAAAATCCAAGAGGAAAACATGGAAGAGCTTCTGTGAGGGCTTTAATGAAATACCCACCACAGCTCGTATGTATAAAATCCTCTCAAAGAACCATGCCAATAGTACTGGATATTTAAGAAGAGCGGATGGGGAATACACTAAGAGTCAAAAGGAAACTCTAGATTTGCTTATGAAGACTCACTTCCCTGACTCTGATATAGTTGAAGAGGAAGAAAAGGCCCACAAATTAGAACCTTCTCAAGGATACAGCAATAGGACCAAGAGCCTAGCTGGCTGTATCTTTAACTCTAGTCATATTAAATGGGCGTTAAACTCATTTAAGTCGTACAAAGCAGCAGGAGGAGATACAATCTTCCCAACTTTGCTACAGAGAGGTCAAGAAGTTCTTTCCCAATTTTGGGAAGACTTTTTCACGCAAGCCTCAGACTAAACTATATTTTTCAAATATGGAGGATGGTTAGGGTGGCATTCATTAAAAAGGCCGGGAGGAGTGATTCCACAAAGCCTAATGCATACCGTCCTATTAGTCTAAGTTCCTTTATATTGAAAAGTATGGAGATCTTGGACTATTATATTAGAAGCAAAACCTTAATCAAGGGGATACTTTAAAAAACACAATTTGCCTATCAACAGTGTCGGCCTTAACAATCTTGTTACGAAGATTGAAAAGGGGCTCTCTGCGCCTTTCTGGATATTCAAGGGGCTTTTGATAGCACCACATATGAATCCATTAAAAAGGCTGCAGAAGCAAAGAGAATTGATCCTGCCATAATCAAATGGATATTAACCCTGCTACAATGCGGCAATATCACAGCCAACCTCGGAAGTAAAGAAATCAACATAAGGTCCAACAAGGGGTGCCCACAAGGAGGGGTGCTCTCGCCCCTGTTATGGACCTTGGTGATGGACACACTTCTCGAGAAAATGGCTCTCGCTGGTGTTGAAGTTCAAGGTTATGCAGATGACTTGGTCATTATGATTAGAGGGAGGGATGAGACCATTTTGATGGAGTTCCTCCAAAATGCCCTCAATCTTGTAAATGACTGGTTTAAAGGAGAAGGGTTGTCCATGAACCCCAACAAAACAGCCATTATACCATTCACGAGGAAGAAAAGGCTATTTTTCACAGCCCCAAATCTTGATTTTGTTTGTTTTGTTTGTAATTTACGTCCTCCAACATTAAGTCATATCGGACGATGAATGGAATAGGTGAAATGATGCTCAAATGAGCCCAGGGTCCATAGAGCTTCGAGTTACCCGACATTCGTCTTTTGGGGTAAGGAAAAACCCTGGAAAAAACCTTATCCAGGTAACTCACCTGGACCGAGATTCGAATTCGGGACCTCTTGCACATGAGGCAGACATGCTACCACCATGCTACCGAGGCGGGCCCAAATCTTGATAGTGTAACACTTGAACTGCAGGAACAAGTCAAATATCTGGGTCTAATTCTGGACAGCAGATTGACTTGGAATCCCCAGTTAGAAAGAGTCTGAGGGAGAGCTCTGGCGGCAATCAGAACTTGCTGCAGCCTTTTTGGCAAAACATGGGATCTTAAGCCACATATGATCCTTTGGGCGTATATGGCTATAATAAGACCTATGGTCACATATGCCTCTTTGGTATGGTCGCCAAAAGTAAAGCAGAAAACCGCAATAGCCCGTTTACAGAAAGTGCAAAGGCTGGTCTGTTTATGCATAACTGGTGCTATTAGCACATGTCCTACTGCCGCCATGAAGGCACTTATAGGCCTAATGCCTCTGCATATTGAGGTTGAAAGAATGGCCTTAAGCAGTGCCTTTCAGCTGCAAAGAAGTATGGTATTTAAAGCCGGTGACCTATTAGATCACATGGAAATTCTCCGGGAAATCAACCCCCCCAGGGGCCTACTTCGGTAGGTACGGCTTTGGCGCATCCGGGGTCCCGAGCCAACAGTCTCCCTCGTGTGGGCTCCTCTTCGCGGTTGAGGGAGATGGTCAACAGGCCCACCCACGTGTAGGCCGTGCGTGGAGACCCGTGTCGGTGGAAAGGTTTGTCCTGGTGGTTGAGGGATGCATATCTGAGCTCGTAACAGTGTTTTTCTGAATTTGGGGAGGGTGCGCATTTCTAATACACTACTTTGGCTTCTGCTTCGCCTAAACGGGAGGTTAGGGACTAACCCACCCCTAATCAATCGGCCAGGACTAGGTATTGTACCGAACTCCAGGGTGAGTGGGACGGCGAGCTCGCTATATCCCCTGTGCAGCCTTGTCATCCCAGAGGGATGACCCCTTGTTGGGCTCCATGGTGGGTGGGGAGCACTGGGGGATGAAACCTAGGCCATTTATTATGGTAAAATTTAACAATAAAAATAATAATAAATTATTTCACTCAGGTGGAAAGGAAGTAGTCGAGTCTTGTGGTCCTCGCTACTTAGTTGTAACCAGAAATGAGGAAGGCAAGAATTTTTTGACATTGAACCCTTTTATCATTCAGAAGGGATTGGATAAAATTGCTGGTCCAGTAAAGTCCTGTACTCGCTCCAGAAACGGCACGCTCCTTGTGGAAGCACACTCTGTTTCCCAGGCAGCAACAATATTAAAAGCTACGTTATTGGGCAGCTACCCCATTACAGCTGCAGTGCACAAGACACTGAACTCTTCCCGCGGGGTTATCACCACTCGTGCGTTGGACGGGATGTCGAATGAGGAAATACTGGAGAACCTACAAGACCAGGGTGTCACTGCCGTATATCGAGTACACAGTAGAGAGCGAGGGGAATTGGTGCCTACCCGTACCTTGTTCCTGACCTTTGATCGGGTAGACCTCTGGCAAAGACTTAGGGCAGGGTATGAGACCATAGAGGTTAGGCCATATATACCAAACCCACTCAGGTGCTTTAAATGTCAACGCTTCGGTCATACGAGTGCTTTGTGTAGCGGTGTGCCAACATGTGTTGAGTGTGGTCTGTCTAAACATGAGGATGCTTGCACATTCCCGGCAAAATGTGTCAACTGTGCTGGTGAACATCCATCCAGCCACAGAGAGTGCCCACGTTTCTTAGAGGAAAATGCGATACAGGAGATCTGAGTAAGGGAGAAGTTATCCTTCTCGGATGCCCGTAGACTCCTACATACTCGTCTACTCTCGGTCCCAAGGTCCGGTACATACAGCTCCATAGCTGCCAAGGTGGCACCGAGGAAAGAAATCGCAACTCAGACCAGCGATTGTGAGGCTACTGTAACAGACAAGGTCCTTACTGCCACACCAGCTCGAAAGCCTACCAAGACATCCAAGCCGGCTCCTCTCTCACCTAACTCGCCGAGGGAGAAGTCCGCACCGTCATCACCAAAGCCGTCAACCTCATCGACCATCAAGCCCGTTATAGTTTACGATGCACCGCCCAAAAAGTTAAAAACAAAGGGAGCAGCAAGAAAGATAGTTCCAGAGTATCTAGAAGTTCCTCTTCTGAGGGGTCTTCTGGTGAAGACTCAGATCCACAACTGTCATCATCGTCGATCTGTGTGTCCAACCGGTTTGGGGTCCTCGAACCTAAGTTTTCTATAGGAAAAGGGGCCTCATCCATCGAAGAAATGGACCAGGAAGACACGGATCACACTGCAAGAACGGCAACGAAAAAGCGCCAGGATAAACCTGATGAAAAAGAAACAGGTGTTAGCCCAACACCGAAGAAAAAGGGTAAACTGATTCGGCCACCGTTAAAGTCGTCTTAATGTGGACCAACTTTTACATCCTATCTCCATAGTTCCAATGGCTATTCTCCAATGGAACATACGGGGTTTAAGAGCACATCAGCCAGAACTGGAACTTTTGCTCAGTAAGCATAACCCCTTGTTGGTATGCTTACAAGAGACTAAGCTACGACCGCAAGATAAGTTTAAAATCCGACGCTACACACCACTGCGGTGTGATATTGACACAGAAGAGGGCATTCCTGCTCACGGGGGCACTATGATGCTCCTCAGGGATGACATATTTGTAGATCTGTTACAGCTACAATCTGATATACAATCTGTAGCCGTAAGGATTAAGCTGCCATCAATCGAATTTTGCATTTGCAATGTATATGTACCGCCATCAGATGACCTCTCGTTAGCTGACCTTGAAGATCTGGTTTCCCAACTTTCAACTCCATTTCTAATAGTTGGAGACTTTAATGCCCATCACCCACTTTGGGGCTCAACTCGGGCATGTTCGAGGGGCCACCTCATTGCAAAATTCTTGGAGAGCAATAACTTGGTTCTCCTGAATACCGGAGAACCAACGTTCCTTTCAGACGCCTTTAACACCTATTCGCACATCGATTTGGCAGTGTGTTCATCCCAGTTAACAGTTTCATTACAGTGGAATGTCATCTCTGATTTACATTCCAGCGACCACTTCCCATGTCTTCTTAGTCTCTTAGCACAAGCTGTGTCTCCCTCACGTATCCGTAGATGGCACTTTGATCATGCCAACTGGAACCTTTACACCCAGTTGGCTGTCTTTGATTACAACGAGCACGATTCTGTGTTTGATTTATTCGATCATCTCACAGAGAAAATTCTTTCCGCTGCAGAACAGTCTATTCCACGTTCGGCTACCCAACCCAGTCGATTTCCTGTCCCATGGTGGACCAATGACTGCCGGAATGCTATTCGTGCTCGTAGACGTGCTCTGAGGGTATTCCAATGACACCCTACCCTAAGAAATCAAATTGAGTACAAGAAAGCGCGTGCAAAGTCTAGGCAAATAATTAAGGATAGCAAAAAGATCTCATGGAACAACTTTGTATCATCTTTTAACAGATGTACACCTTCATCTGTTGTATGGGATAGGTTACGACGCGTGGCCGGAAAATCAACACACTTGCCAATCGCTGGTCTGCAAACACCTGCAGGAGTTGTTGTTGATCCGTTTGTCGTGGCTAACACCTTCGGCTGTGCTTTCGCTCAGGTGTCTAGCTCCAGTAATTATGCTCCTGAGTTTATCTCACTTAAAACTCAGGTAGAATCTCAAGGCTTCGTGTTTAGTTCCAGAAACCTTGAAGATTATAACCCCCTCTTCACCTTGGCAGAGTTAGAACACGCTCTTTCATCATCGCGACTGACTGCACCAGGACCGGACGGAATCCATGTTCAAATGTTACAACATCTCTCACCTGAAGGTAAGGCATTCCTGCTCGAGGTCTATAACCGTGTTTGGGTTGATGCCATGTTTCCATACAAGTGGCGAGAAGCCACCATTATACCTATCTTGAAAGCTGGCAAGGACCGTCACCTCCCTTCTAGCTACCGTCATATTTCCCTCACCAGTTGTGTATGCAAGGTGATGGAACGCATGACAAATGGGCGGTTGGTATGGTGGCTGGAAACGCACAACCTACTGAATAACATCCAGTGCGGTTTTCGACGACGCCGTTCAACAGTGGATCATCTTGTGTCCATGTCGACACAGATTATGAACGGTTTTCTTAAAAACTGTCAGTCGGAATATTTTTTGACCACAAAAAGGCTTATGATACGTGTTGGCGGGCAGGGTTGCTACGTACTCTGCACACCTGGAATATATGTGGACGCCTACCACTCTTCCTTCAGGGATTCTTGAAAGACCGCGTATTCCGAGTAAGGGTGGGCTCGGTTTTTTCGAATCTTTTTGTTCAAGAGAACGGTTTACCACAGGGATCGGTACTAAGTGTTATGTTGTTTGCTATTGCGATTAATTCTATCTCAAAATGTGTACCTCCGGGGATTTCGTCATGCCTATTTGCTCAGCGCATACCGTTTTTAGAGCGCCGTCTACAAACCACCTTGGACAATCTTAAGAGTTGGAGTTTAAAGAACGGCTTCCGATTCTCCGCTGAGAAAACCATCTGTGTTAACTTTTGGCATCAGCAGAGTCGACTACCTCCAAGGCTCCGGCTAGGCGCTGATCTACTACCTTTTGCAGATGAGACGAGGTTCCTTGGATTGATATTTGATAGAAAACTTAGTTGGTCGTCACACATAGCACAACTGAAAGCACGATGTGACCAATCTTTAAATATCTTGCGGGTACTAAGTGGAAAATCGTGGGGAGCGGATCGTACAGTGTTATTGCGACTTTATCGCGCACTAATCCGTTCCAAATTAGATTATGGTAGTATCGTTTATGGCTCAGCACGACCATCTGTGCTGAAGAGATTAGACACAGTCCATAATTGTGGCATACGTATAGCAGTTGGAGCATTTCCAACGAGCCGAGTTATAAGCCTGTATGTTGAGTCTGCAGAACCTCCTCTGCAGTACAGGTGCAACATGTCTGTATGCTGAGTCTGCAGAACCTCCTCTGCAGTACAGGCGCAACATGCTATTAGCCAATTATGGCTGTGGACTTAATTGCATGCCCACAGAAGAAGAGAAGAGGAGAGGACCTACCCTCCTTGGTTGTGCAGAGCGTCCCACGTTGATCTGGGCATGACTAAATACGATAAATCTACCATGTCTATGTCTAGAATCCGCACATGTTTTTTAGAATTTTTATCGCAATATGAGGACCATTTTGTATTTTATACTGATGGCTCCAAGAACTCAAATGGTGTTGGCTGTGCTTACGTGTGTGGAACCGAACCGTATACATTTGGATTCCACACTAGCACTTCCATTTTTACTGCAGAGCTTTATGCAATATACTGGGCCATTTTACATGTACATCGACGAAAGTTGGGGAACTGCTTAATCCTGAGTGATTCCCTCAGTGCACTTCAAAACCTACGGCAGCTGTACAACTACCACCCTATTGTGCAGCGTATCCAGGATGCCCTCCACGTTTTACACGCTTCTGGCATTAACATGGTGTGTGTATGGATCCCTGGTCACGTAGGCTTGCAGGGGAATGAAATGGCGGATTCGGCAACCAAGATGGCTACCATGACGCCCAGGGTTCAAGTACCATGTGTGACATCGGAAGATTTTAGGGCCGAATTACGGAGAGCTGTGCTAACCTGCTGGCAGGAAAAGTGGTTCACTCTCCGCAATAATAAACTTAGAACTGTAAAAGAACTTCCGACTCCCTGGGTTACCTCCTGCCGGATCATCTCGTTGCGAGGAGGTGAGTTTGGCTCGGTTGCGTATTGGGCACTGCTTTTTTACCCATAGTTTTCTCTTTAAAAAGGAGCCTGCACCACTGTGTCCATTTTGCAATGATGCGCTATCTGTGCGACACGTGCTGCTAGAGTGTTTTCACCTAGCAGGCCTTAGGACGTCTCTGTAGCTGCCGGCCAACTTTGCAGAAATGCTAGCAGACGATGACACAGTGGTGCAGAAGGTTTTTAGATTCTTTTCCAAACTAGACTTTAGGATTTAGTGAAAGAATTTTTAGTAAGTTTTGATTGTTTTCTTTTTTTTTTAAATATATGTGTGTGCAGTTTTAATAGGTTTATTTATAAATATATAGTTTTTAGAAATTTTTATATCTGGCTTTTGCCATGACTTGTTTTATAAAGGGCGCTGATGACTGCCGTAGTTGAGCGCCCTTTTTCACATCATCATCCTCCGGGAAATCAAGGAGGAATAGTTCCACCACCAGAGAGAGAGAGCAGACAACAACAGATGCCAGTTGGAAAGAGATTGAAAATGGAGGTGAATGCCTTTGAAATTAGTCTCTCATTAATATAAAACAGTAAGTGACAAGTATCAATAAACCACCTACAAATAGTTTTTGTAATTCATCCGTATGGTATATGGATGGCTCAAAAATGGACGGGAAAACTGGAATTGGGATTCATGGGCCATATTTTAGTCTTTCTAAAGCCCCAGGTACCAGCCCCTCTATCTTCCAAGCGGAAGTTCATGCCATAGAAATCAGTGCTCATGAGAATGTCAGAAGAGGCATTTGTGGTGCTAATATCTATATTTTATCAGACAGTCAAGCTACTTTAAAGGCCCTTGCTGCTTGCACCATTGAGTCAAAGCTTGTAAATGACTGTGTGAGGATTTTAAATCAGCTGGCAAAACACAATAAGGTTACCCTTGTGTGGGTGCCAGGACATGAAGGAATCAAAGGCAATGAAATTGCTGATCGCCTTGCCAAAGAAGGTGCTAATACCTCTTTTATTGGCCCTCAACCTTTCTGTGGTGTACCAAGTGGCTATATCAAAGATAATATAAAGGCCTGGGAAATCAAAAAAGTCAATAGCTATTGGGAAAATGTTCCAAAGCAGGATCATGCAAAGGAGTTCATTGAACGCTCTGCGAAGAGATCCAAGAGGATCCTCGTTCTCAACAAACAGGAGTTAAGGCTAATAATTGGCCTTCTAACTCGACACTGCCCTCTAAGGGATCATCTCTATAAGATGGGTAAGATTGGGATGAATATTTATATATTCTGTAAAGAAGAAAAAGAAAGGGTAAGACACATTCTTTGTGAATGTGAAGCCATTGCCTGGAAAAGATTAAGGCATCTGGAGTAGGGTTTTCCAACTCCAGGACAGATTGCCTTACTAGCACCCCAAAAACTTATAGGCTTTTTTAATAGCCTCAATATAAGCTGGGAATTGTAGAGTAGGGTAATGCACAATAGATCTATTAGGTCGCAGTGCTGAGAAGTCGCAAGGGCTTTCACTACCCCTTTTCAATCATCATCATCAAGTGAGTAGTGAGGGAGGACACTGCATGTCAGGTGAGGGAACTATAGAATAGGACATACAGAGCAAGAATTGGGATATATAGTCTTGAGTGAACTGATCGGAGTGAAACTGAACTTTACTGTTATATCAGGGAAAGAACGCATACAAATTAAGATAATTCAGCACACTTTCTTCTTCTAGAAAACTAAATGATTCTGCTATGCTACTTGTTAAAATTTTGCTTCAGGAACGGCAAAATTACCTGTACAGTCACAGCAATGTTAAGTAATTGCAGATTACTTGGAAACTCCGTGAGTGCTTTGTGCAATGTACTGTGAAGCATTGTATAGCCTCCTGTAGATTCAGTGCATTGGAAATACAGCATATCCACCAAAGTCTCCATCAGGCTTTCACGAATGCAGCTTCCTCTGGATAACAACATAAAGCAATGACTACTTTAAAACCAGAATACACAAAGTAAAACTAAGCCAAATACTTTCATTGATCTTATTTGTTTAAAAATTATTCATCTATACATTTAAAAGCACTAGCCAAAACTACAACTCAATTTTGAATCAATAGTGTTAATGGGCTGTCACTCTCGAAAATTACAGCACAAACTACATGAACGTTGGCAAGTAACATAACACATTAGGCCCCTTTTTGAAAGTAGGTTATTGCCATCTTAATTACTTTCCCAACAGAAAGGAATCATTATTAGATATGATCTCAAAAACTCAAAAATCTTAATTTATTACTCAATTTTGGGAAAATGTTAAATAATGAATAAATATATTTCAAAGAAAAACAGCTGTAATTGCACAGAAGGATATTTTATATGAGAGTTGTTCAAATGAAACACCTGAATATATGACACAGCATATAACAACCAAACTGATTGCATTGTGAATATACCACTTTATGATAACGTAGTGACACATCTAGAGATACAAATATTGTGTCCGACATGGTTGTGCTCATGCATGGACGCTCACGCATGATGCAGCAAAGAAGCAGGCAATTATGTGTTCCGTCCAATTGAGGCAGACATCATGGCATTTACACTGCAAAATTTGACTGAGTAGCAGTGAGACATTATTAGGTTTCTGAGGAAGATCATATGTCACAGTAGTCAATGAGAAATTGGAGTGCCCATTTTCTTGAAGGTTGGGAATGTTTGAGTGTTGACCAGGCAAAACCACAACCAGGCAGAACCAGAAGAACCAGAACCACCAGAACCAGAGAAGGCAAACACGGTAATCAAGGTCAAGCAAAGTGACACGGTGAATGTTCTGATGAAAAATATTGGTGCATCACAGTGCAAATATTGGCAGTGCTGGTGAGGGCCAACTTTGGAACAGTGCGGACAACAGGTTGTGTAATTGGAAGTTCTGCATGCAAACTGCAGAAGGAACAAGTATGAGGCTAGCGCTACAACACCTGTTTTGGTATCATGAAGACCCTGTTTTCTTGGAGCAGGTAATGAAAGTTGATGCCATCATTTCGAGTCAGAGACAAACTGGAACAGTATGCAATGGAAGCAGGCATCGTCCCTCCCCCTAAAAAGTTCAAAGCTGTGCCCTCAGTAGACAAGATGATACTCACATCTTTTTTGAAGTCTGAGATCCAATATTCTCTGAATTCCTCAAGCATGGAAGAACTATAATGTATACTGTGAGATACTCCATAGTGTCACCCAAACGTCGGAACTCCCTATAGAACCGGCCCGCAGTAGGGACAGATGGGAAGCATCTGGCTGGAGTTTTACTTAAGTTAGGAGGTTATGGTTTATTACGGGTTTTTGAATATTTAATAGGAATTGGAATAGTATTTAACATATTTTGATTATCAATTAGATTAGTAGGTGGTTTTGACATGCCTACCCATTTGTCTCGTGTCACTAACTGAAGGGATGATTAGGAGAGCGGTGCGAGCCCTGTACCGTCTCTTTCCCCTCCCACCAGATGTCTCGAAACCTCGGGATAATTGTGCAAGCCACGAACCTTCCAGAAACGGTGATCTTCCCTATATAAGGCCTGTAGTTGGCGAGTCAAGTCAGTTCTTGGCGAGAAGCCGTGAGGAGCGCCGAATGAGTGGACGGACTGGAAGACAGTGTACGTGTATCAGAGGAGTTGTACGTAACTGTGAGCGTGCAATGGACCTGTGACAGACGAACTGGTGAATTGTAATTGTGTGCGCTAAGTAATTCTATGTAATCGGCAAGAGTTCCAACTATAATTCGGTGGAAATAAAGAACATTTTGAGTTTGTGCAATTGGACTTTTAATTTCACAAACCTACAAAGTTACATCTGGTGTCAGGAGTGGGATATTACAGCGATGGAGGCTGCATTGGCTCAGATTTTAGAAAAGTTGGAGACGGCGAAGCTGAACGAGTTAACAACGAAGATGGAAACGACAAACAACAACCTCACAGCGGAACTGAAAGAAATGAAGACGGCTAACGACAACCTCACCGCCGAGCTGAAGGAAATAAAGGCGGCGAATAACAACCTGGCCGCAGAACTGAAGGAAATAAAGACCGAATAACCACAGAAATGCGAGCAGCGAACGACAGCCTGGCCACAGAAATTAAGGTGGCGGACGAGGTTCTCGCCGCCAAATTTGAGGAACAGTTGACCGGCGTGAGGGATGACGTCGAGAAGCTGGGCAAGTGGATGGGTCAAGTAGACTAGCGCCTTAATGATTTAGAGGAAAAGGCCGACAATAACGCCAAGTCCCTGAACGCCACGGTGGAAGACGTCGAAGACCTTGCCAACCCCGTAAACAACCTGGAAAGAAAGGCCGACAGCAGCGTCAAGTCCCTGAACGCCATGGTGGAGGTCTTCGGCAGGAGGTTAAAGGGCTTGAAGGCTGACGCGCCGGGACGCGACTCAACATCTGCGCACATCAAACCTCCTAAATACGACGGCGCTTCAACTTTCGAAGTCTTTCGCCGCCAATTCGACGCAGTGGCCAAGCACAACAAATGGTCACCAGAGGAGGAGGCCACACAGTTAATAGCCAGCCTCCAGGGACGGGCCGCGGAAGTCCTGAACGCGGTACAGACAACAGCGGCGCCCAAGGACATCTGGGAGGCCCAGGAGAATCGTTTTGGAAACCACCGCTTAGCCGCAGCGTACCGCAGCCAGTTAAAGGCAAGGTCACAGCAGCCAGGGGAGACGCTGCAGGAGTTCGCCCTGGCAGTTGAACAACTGGCTAGCAAGGCCCTAGTCGACCTCCCACCAGAGTTCGTATCCCGGGAAGCTGCCTACACATTCGTTGACGGGGTACGAGACACGGCGATTCGTCAGCGCCTAATGCTCGGCGATTATAAAACCATCCACGAGGCACTAACGGTAGCTTTGAGGATGGAGGCGGCCAAGATAACAGCTATCCCGACGTCGAGAACGAGGAGTGTCCGCTACACCGGAGACAGAAGACCAGCCGAGGGACGCCGGCGAAGATCTAGCGGCCTGTGTTGGGGGTGTGGACAGCCCGGACACATGGAGAGAGACAGCCCACACCAGGAAGAGCAGCCGGAAAACGAGTAAGGGCCGTCGAGGAGAGGGGCACGTCGGCGCCATCCCCTCGAGTGATACTGCGCGCCGTCAGCCGGGGTCGGGATGACAGCCTCGTCGCGGACGGTTGGGTGAGAGGGAAACCGGGCCGCGTGCTGTTGGACACCGGGGCAGCCGTGACCATCATCAGACCTGACGTGGCGAAGGGTTTGCCGACGAGGAATCCGAGCCGACCGTACCAGCTTGTGACGGCATCGTGCGACACCTTGCCTGTGCAGAAGAAGGCCCTATTGAAGTTGACCTTGGGACGGAATGTCGTACGTCTGTGGGTGTTCGTCGCGAAGGTGGCTGAGGAGGTGATTCTGGGACTGGATGCCCTCAGGAGCCACGAGGCGACGGTCGACGTCGGCAGGAAGGTCCTGCGGCTCAACGGAGAAGACGTTATACTCCGCCAACCAGAAGAGCGCCTTGGGATCTGCAGGGTCGTCTTGAATGAAGACGTGGTTGTCCCTGGGAGGAGCGAGGTGGTGTTGACGGCGCGACTGGAAAGCCAGAGAAGCAGGAACATGATGCTGGCCTGTGTGTGGCCAGGGCGTTGCTGCCGTGCCAAGAGGAGGTGCCAGTAAGACTGCTAAATCCAACGGACACCGATCACGACGTCCAGGCCGCAACGGAATTGGGAACGTGCGAGCCCGTGGTAAGCGTAACAGCAATCGACAAGACACAGCAGCCGGTGCCGACGCAACACCTGGGACTCCGGTTAGAAGGCTTACTGGAGAGGGCGGCCGACCACCTGACCCCAGAACAACTGGAGAAAGTACAACAACTGGAGAAAGTTCGACAACTACTGAGGCGATACCAGCGCGTCTTCAGCCAAGGCGACAGTGACTACGGCCGCATGGATAAAGTGCTTCACCGCATCGACACCGGGGACGTCAGCCTATTCGGCAACCACCTAGACGCGTTCCGCTGGCGAAGCAAGGAGCAGTACGAGACATGTTGGAGAACATGAGATCCAGGGGAGTGATTGAAGAGTCTGACAGCCCTTGGTGTTCCCCTGTAGTCTTCGTGACGAAGAAGAAAGGCGAGCTACGCTTCTGCGTGGATTACAGGAAGCTGAACGCTGTCACCCAAAAGGACTGTTTCCCCTTACCCCGGATTGACGACACCCTGGACACGCTAGCTGGTGCACAGTGGTTCTTGACCCTGGACCACAAGTCGGGCTACTGGCAGGTAGCTCTAGACCCGAGAGACAAGGAGAAGACCGCATTCTCGACAGGCCAAGGGCTCTGGCAGTTCACAGTTACGCCCTTTGGCCTCTGCAACGACCAGCTACCTTCCAACGCCTCATGGAGTCAGTGATGAGAGGACTGACTTACGATGCCTGCCTGCTATACCTGGACATCATCAACGTCGGTAAAAATTTTGAAGAACATCTCCAGAGTCTTAGTAAGGTGCTACAGACTCCACGCGACCAACTTGAAGCTGAAAGCGAAGAAGTGCCAGCTCTTCCGCAAGGAAGTTAACTACTTGGACCACATAGTCTCAGCAACCGGAGTGGCCACAGACACGGAGAAGACACAGGCTGTGAGAAATTAGCCTCGCCTAAAGGATAAGAAAGAGTTGCGCAGTTTCCTGGGGCTGTGCAGTTGTTACCAACGCTTAATAAAGGGGTTCTCTAACATCGCCAAACCCCTCACCCGCCTGACAGAGGAGCACCTGCCTTATGTTTGGACGAGGACGCCGAAGACACTTTCCAGCACCTGAAGAAGACCCTGTGCAGTACACCAATTTTGGGTTTCCCACAGCCGGGTGGCGCCTTCATTGTGGACACCGACACAAGCGACCATTGCATTGGAGGTGTCCTATCGCAGATCCAGGATGGCCATGAGCGCGTGATAGCCTACTACAGCAAGAAGCTATCCAAGCCAGAGAAGAACTACTGCGTCACCCGACGAGAGTTACTGGCGGTAGTAAAGACCTTGGAGCACTTCCACAAGTACCTGTACGGTCAGCCATTCCACCTGAGGACTGACCATTCCGCCCTAACCCGGCTATTGAGCTTTAGGAACCTGGTAGGCCTGACAGCACGTTGGGTCCAGAGGCTGCAGGAGTACCCACTTCACCTCGGAATATAGTAGTGGGAAGAGCTACGGTAACGCTGACGCTATGTCCCGAAGACCCTGTCCAGAAGAGTGTGGCCAGTGCACAAGAGTGGAAGAGAAGGTGCATGCTGCAGCTGTCCGGGTAGTCACGGCAGTGCCTGCGGATGGCTGGGAAAACGCAGGCCTGAGGAGGGAGCAGCTGGTGGACGCAGACTTGGGGCCACTATTGAGGGAAGTGGAGGCAGGGACAAGACCAACCTGGGAGGAGGCCACTATTGAGGGAAGTGGAGGCAGGGACAAGACCAACCTGGGAGGACATCGCACCGAGGAGTGCCACCTTCAAGTCTTACTGGGCCCAATGGGACTCGTTGAAGACCAGAGAGGGCGTGCTGTTCCGGGTATGGGTATCACCTGATGGGAAGACGCAGAGACAACAGTTGGCACTTCCCCGGAGTAAGGTTCCGGAAGTCTTGGAGGAAGTGCACGCCGGTACTTCAGGAGGACACCTGGAAGCGAATCGGACAATTGACAAACTACAAAAGCGCTACTACTGGCTGAGGCTCCGAGCAGACGCTGAGAAATGTTGCCGTCAATGTTACGTGTGCACAGCGAGTTGCGGCCCCTACACTAGGAGCCGGGGTTGCATGCAGCAGTATAACGTCGCAGCGCCATTCAAACGGATCACCGTCGACATAGCTGGACCATTTCCGATGTCCGACCGAGGCAACAAGTACCTCATGGTGGTCGTGGACTACTTCACCAAGTGGCCGGAGTGTATGTCATCCCGAACCAAGAGGCAAGGACAATCACAGACTGCCTCATGGAGCAAGTTTTCTGCCGATTTGGGATACCGTTAGAGCTGCACAGTGACCAGGGCACCAATTTTGAGTCCAACCTGATGAAAGAGGCACTACAAAGGCTTGGGATGAACAAGACCCGCACGACGCCTCTACATCCCCAGTCGGATGGCATGGTTGAAAGATACATCAAGACCTTAGAGGAACACCTGAGGAAGGTAGTGGCCAGCCATCAGCGAGACTGGGACGTCAAGGTGCCACTGTTCTTGCTGGCCTACCGCTCGTCTACACACGACACAAGTGGGATGACGCCAGCCAGCTTAATGTTCGGCCGAGAGCTACGCCTCCCTTGTGACATGGGTTTTGGAAGCCCTCCAGAGGCGAAACAGCCAGCGACCGAGTATGTGGAGAACCTGGTGGACCATCTCCCCAACATGCATGAGATGGCTCATCAGAACATCCAGAAGGCATGAAGACCCGATACGACAGGCAAGCCAACAGCCAAGGATTCCAGCAAGGTGACCTGGTCTGGTTGTACCGCCCTACCCAGACCAAGGGACGCTGCCTGAAACTTCAACAACCGTGGCAAGGACTGTACTGGGTGGTGAAGAGGATTAACAACGTGGTCTACCGCATCCAGAAGGTGCCCCGAATGAAGATGGTGGTACACATGGATCGTCTGGCCCAATACGATGGTGCTTTTCGGGACGACCAGCCTTGAGGAGGGAGCTGTGTCGCGGCGACACGCACCAAAGGTCGGCGCAGAGAGATAACGGACGGATAGTGTATCACGGAGATGAAAAGCTTGCCTAAGCAGATAAACACAGTGCGGAGATAAAAGGCATGCCAAAACAGATAAAGTTAGGTAAAAAGGAAAATTCCTGTGAGATCTTGATTGTATTACAGAACATTCGATTTCTTATTAAATTTTAGATGAGTCGCATTTTTTACACATCTGCTTCACTTTCGTACCTATTTTGAGGACATGTTTCGCAAATCTTCGTTTGCATCTACGGCTCTTGTGCGACAGTTGAATCTCGATATATTGAAGTGACGTTAAGTCAAGAGGAACACGCGAAAGTTAGAAATGAGTCGCACAAGAGCCGTAGATGCAAACGAAGATTTGCGAAACATGTCCTCAAAATAGGTACGAAAGTGAAGCAGATGTGTAAAAAATGCGACTCATCTAAAATTTAATAATTTTTCGCTTCACTGTGGTGTTCCAATACAGTTGAATCTCGATTTGATTTCTTGTTTGTTACAGAATATCCCAGAAATGTTTATTAATATGAGTAGTGGTATATATATGGAAGCCACGACTCGCCAAGGAACAGTCCTAAACAGAGTGGTAAACAGAGTCGTAAAGAGAGTTGTAAACAGAGTGGAATCAGAACTGAATTGTGTGAACGCTTTTTTTTGTGGATGGCGACCTTGGAAGATTTTAATTGTGTATGTGACGTAATTCTGCTACTGTAAGTGTACTTCTATGGAAATAAAGGACGTTTTGAATTTCTTCAACTTGGACTTTTAATTATACGAACCCAAAAAGTCGCAACATGTACAGTACTAGACAAATTGGTGAATGCCATTTGAAATGAAAAATGTGTTTAGCAATGCTACATATGAACCAACAATGCTGTTTTGCTTAAACAATTCTCACTTGGAACAATAAAATTCCCTCCTGCTGGCTAAAACATCAGTTAATGTACGGCACAAAAACTTTGATCTAAATCCTCCACAGCAATTGTCAAAACAGTTTTTTAAGGGTAAGATGAAATCTTTTTAATGTATACTAGGAATGGCAACTTTTAGCTGCATCGAAATATATGTTCTCTTTATCTTTCTTCCTCTTATTTTCTTATTTTTCTTTCTAGTTTGTTTGACAGTCATCAATTGTATTAAGAAAATTTAAGGAGTCAATAATTTATTAAATTCCTTAAGGCATTACTTATGTAATGATGCAGTAACTGGATTTAAAACTTTCCATAGAGAAATTGCTTTGTGATAGTAAAATAATAACTGATGTGAAAACTAGAGTTACTTCAATTCAACCATGATTGGAAATATCCATACCTTGCACATGAAGATGAATCCTTTATTGGCAATTTGGAAAGTGCATTCTCCAACATATCTTTGGCTGCCTGTGTTGACTGACTCATGAAAATCAACCATGCATGACAACTGATCCAATCCACATAAAAGTCTGGAAGAATGAGACTGCTTACACTGACCACATTTTGTTTCTGAAGTTCCACTACAAACTCTGCAGTGATGTGATGGAACTTTTCCAGAGCATCTCGAAGCATGTTCTCTTCTGCATTACCACCAAGAGCAACACTAATCAGCACACAAAGGGCTTTCTTTCTGTGTACTGAATCTCCTCCTTGCCTGACAATACGCATGTGTAACTCAAAGAGAGTACGGTAAACACAGCAGAGTCCTGCACGTTGATTTTCATTTGCTGTATTCATAACAGGTATCTGGTGGTTGAATCAACACATAAAAATTAATTGATTATAACCTAAGAAACAATTATAATTTTTAGAAATAACATCTATCAAAAATACTTCTTAATAAAACATTAGAATGAACCTAAGATATCAAATATTTAAGATGTAAAATACATAGAACAAAGAATCAAGACAAGTAGTTTACATGTAGTTTACCTTTGTAGAATAATAAAAATTTGCTCAAAATGCATACCAATTTTACAAAGTTATGGCAATTTCACTTCTACTTTATGCACAAAATTTGGCAAGCAGCAGAAATGGTATTTCACAGAAATGTGACTAAATACCAAAAGACAGATGAAATAAGAGGAGTTCACATACCACTTGCGCTATTTATAGTCAGGAATTACATAATGTGTGATTTACTTCCCCTGTACTGACCTAAATTGTTCATCGTTCATCTAAAAAGTGAAAAATTATTCACGATACCTGTGCTGTGCATGAATTATTAGATTATTATTAGCCCACTGATATGCCTATTGGAAATTTCATGCCTAAACAAAGAACTTTTATGTGTGATACATTCGTAGTAACAGAATCATGTAGACAGGCTTTCGAATATATCTCATTCCAGTTCCAGGGAGGGAAACTGTTCTATGTCTGGTTAATAATTTTAAAACAAAGGGATCACTAAACATTGAATCGAAGGAGCAAATAAGAAATCTTCTAATACAGAAAACTGAAAAAACTGATGCATCATTTGAATACTTTTTAAATAAGTGTCTATGACCTATTGCACACAAAGTGAGTGTTTGGTGTTTGAAAAATCCCTGTTCATAAAGATGCTAAATTTTTAAAACTGAAAATGTGACCATAATTTAAGAATTCGAACCTCATGACAAGGAATGCCAAGAATGTCAAAATACAGATAACACCATTTTCAACACTACTTGGCCTAGTACTCATCATAGTACAGTATGTGCCAAAATATACAGTACTGGAGTACTGGATATTATTTGAATAGTTATAAATAAAAGTGTTGTTAACAGTGAAGCTAATTTCATGCATAAAGACTAAAATTGAGTCATACCTTTTAAAACTTGTAACTTCACTCACGTCTGTTTAAAAAATCAGGAAAGTTTTCAAGACTGTTGCAGTCTCATCCTTAGATGATCTCAATTTTAGTCTTTATACTGGATATTATGTTACTTTTATTGTCATTAAGCACTCGCAAAGATTACAAAACACTGTTACAACTAGCAAAAGCAACAATAGAAAAATCAAAATTCTGGTTTAAAAGCAATAGGTTTTATATGGATGTAAGCAAAACACAGAGTATTTTATTTACCTTAAAAAATGTTGAACAAGATGAAAATCTAAAACAAAACAGTTAAACTCTTAGGTGTAGTTATAGATAAAAAAACTAACCTGGAATCCCATATAAACCAAGAGTGTAAAAAATTGTCATCAGTGGTATTTTTGTAAGCAAATTTAAAAAGAGTAGTTTCAGAAAAATTTGTATTAATGGCTTATTACTCGTTTTTTCAAAGTGTTTTTAGATATGGATTGCTTCTATGGGGTAGCAATTCTAGAAGAGTTGAAATTTTAAAAATTAAAAAAAGATTGTTAGAATACTGACAAATTCAAACAAAACTGAACACTGTAGACCATTATTTGTTAAATTGGGAATTCTAACGGTGGTAAATTTATGTATCTATGACATATTGGTTAAGATCAAAGAGGATCTACATGATTATAAAACTAGAAATGGAATACATAAACATGAGACAAGAAATTGATATAAAAGTTTTCAATGCACTTCCACAAGAAATAAGAAGTTTGAATATTCTAGCATTTAAAAATAGATTGTACAAATGGCTGATAAGAAATTCGTTTTATTGTTTGCACGAGTTTTATGAACAACACAAGAGGGAATTGTAAATTGTATTCTTAAGTATTGTGTGTGTCTGTGTGTGTGTGTGTGTGTGTGTGTGTGTGTGTGTGTGTGTGTGTGTGTGTGTGTGTGTGTGTGTGTGTGTGTGTGTGTGTGTGTCTGTGTCTGTGTGTGTGTATGTGTGTGTGTATGTGTGTGTGTGTGTGTGTGTATGTGTGTGTGTGTGTGTGTGTGCCTGCGTGTGCGTGCTCACGCATGTCCATGTCTGTGAGTAATGTGCTTATGTATATAATTTGTTTATATTTATATTCTGGATGACGAAGTCTATTGTAATTGTTTGTAATTACCAAATGACGAATAAATAAACATTAAACATTACCTTACGTATGGAGATGATAGTGTGAATGTTCAAAATGTGCTCCATTGTGCTATCGACAGTACTCATAACAATCATGCAGATTTTCCAACATATTCCAAAATGCAGGTTGCTGCAGAGTCCCAAAGAATGAGACGATCTTTTGATGTAATGCAGATAAAATTGAAACTTCTAACCCTTCCTAGCTTATACATATACCACACAATAATGCACCTCCGGAAATTTAACCTACACCTTGAAACCAACTCTGATAGACACAATCACAACACTAGACATAAAGACGACTTAGCGATTCCTACCCATAGACTGCACTTTTATGAGAAGACACCTAGTTTTATGGGCATAAAATTTTATAACATACTACCAGTCACTATCAAGAATTGTAAAGATAATAATTTTAAATTAATGCTGAAATGATTCCTAATTGACAAAGCCTACTATAGTGTGGATGAGTTTATTAATACTAGTTAGAACTTTATTTTTATAAAGATTATTGTTATCATCATCATTAATATTATTATTAATATTATTAATATTATTATTATTATTATTATTATTATTATTATTATTATTATTATTATTATTATTATTATTATTATTATTATTATTATTATTATTATTATTATTATTATTATTATTATTATTATTATTATTATTATTATTATTATTATTATTATTATTATTATTATTATTATTATTATTATTATTATTATTATTATTATTATTATTATTATTATTATTATTATTATTATTATTATTATTATTATTATTATTATTATTATTATTATTATTATTATTATTGTTATTGTTATTGTTGTTGTTGTTGTTGTTGTTGTTGTTGTTAGTGTGTATGGATTTATTAAAGCAAGTTAGTATTCTATTTATATCACACAACCTGTATAGCTGTGTTCTTAAACTGTATAAATTCATATGACGTGGTTCTTTTGTGTATTTAACACTATACTGAACTGAAAATAAATAAATAAAAAAAACTAAATACATTTTGGGAGAACCTGGACAATTGAAAACTTTCTCCTTTAACATTCCCCACATATAAGCATCAGCTAGTGTGAGATCGGGGGAATGTGGTGGGTATGGGAACTGAGCCCCGTAGGAAATTACTCACCCTGGAAAGGTTTCTTGCAGCATAGCCATAGACTGTCGAGCAGTGTGGCAAGTCTTGTTGGAACCACTGTTTATTCATGAGCATATTTCTGGCACGACAAAACCTTCTTAGATACTGAATAAACGGCCTAATCACCATGTTCCTATAGCATTCCTGGTTAACAGTAAGAGGTGCACCATCATCATTCTCTATAAAATATGGACCTAGCACACCATTTCCTGACACTGCACACCAAATCATCACTCACACTATGTAGCGGTTTCTGAACTATAGTGTGGCTGCGCCGTGGCTCAGTGGTTAGACCGCTTGACTCTCACCAAGGCAGCCCGGGTTAGATCCCAGGCGACCGCAAAGTGAGATTTGTGATGGACAACACGGCGCTGGGGCAGGTTTTCTCCGGGAGACCTCCGGTTTCCCCCGCCATCTCATTCCACCGGTGCTCCATCTTCATCTCATGTATCATCAGTGTCACCGCCTGTGGTGCCGTATGTAGTAAAAGCGGGCGTTAAACACTACACACTACACATACACATGAACTATAGTGTCTGGTCTCTCAAAACCAAGAAAGCAAGTTGTTTGGCAATTGATAAAACCATCCAAGTGGATGTGACTTTCATCGAAGAACCACACGTTGAACAAGAAATCGATCCTCATACACCATGGCCAAAAATCGTGCACAATATTCTAACCTGACACGCCTACCATGATCCATCAGTTGCTTCCCAACCTGTATTTGGTACGGAAATCTACCTATATCTTTAAACAATCATCGAAGTGACGTATTGCTGATGTTTAATTTCAAGGATGTTCACCAAAGACTTCGATTTGTAGACTGCAACACCTGATTGAGGACACATTCATGATTTTCATTTGAGGACACAGTTACTGGCCTAACAGACCTTTCCTTGCGTTGACACAATACACTACCCACATGACAAAATTTTTTAACAACAGATAGCATAACTGTATTGCTAGGTGCTGGCTTATTGAAGTGTTCATGATATTGTTCCGCCACTAACTTTAAACTTGGCCCACCTTGATAACCATACGAGCGAAAATAATACTACACTATAAACACTTTTTCCTCCATCGCAAGACCCATTGTCACTTCCAATCACAGAGCACAACGTTCTTTACATAACCTCTTTACATCATGGCAATTTAACAACATGCAGATGCTCAGACATATACATGCGCACTGCGTGAAAATAAGTAATGCATATTTTGGCACATACCGTACATGTTACTTTCACTCAAGAGCAACACAAGTATTTTAGAATGGAAAACCCTCAGTGTAATAGATAGCAAGTGTATGGAACATGCATAGTTATTATCCATGGCCTGGCAATATAATGAATATATTGTATAAGGGAAGAATCATTCTTTTTTATATATAAGGAAATAAAATATCTGCAGCTAAAACTTTTTCCTCTACCTCATGAATAAAAATTCTGTAAAATTTAAAGGAATTTAGTAACAGTGACATCTGTAAAATTTGTTATACTCAACATGTAAAGTTACTCTTATTCATTGTACAAACACAGCTTGTTTAGTATGTAGTGTTTTATGGCATAGTATTCGATTTAAATAACTTACAGAATGAGCAGAAAGAAGAGTACTGAGTATTCCACAAGCTGCCTCATGATTACCCATATCCCATTCCAGTAAAGCATATTCACGGTAATACAATGCTTCATTCCTGTTTTGTTCCTTTTTCAGAAAATCTTTCACCATTGATTTGAATTTCTTTTTATGACCTTGGGGTAGCTTGCTGCATCCAAGTCTATCAAGTATGATAAGTAGGCGCATAAACCTTAGCCACCATACAGAGAATGCTATGTGATTTGATCCATCAAGACAATCTGCACAGGCTCGTAACAACTGTAACACAAATTCAATGAACTGTTCTTGTCCAAGACGTTGTGATAAATACTGTGGACCTGAGGTGAGCCATGGCACGCAAACTAGCATTCCAGCTTCTGTAGCTTCCATTACACCAACTGAAAACAGTGCTGGAAGAAGTGTTTCCACATCATCCACTGCCCAGGAAACCTAAATAATGAAAAAATAATGGTATTAATTTCCTAAAAATCTTACATGTTGCATGACTTTCTCTATTCACCCTTCTACAATCTATTCTTACAGAACTGGAAAGATAGAATCAGACTATACTGGTGAAAAATTGAATATCGTAGCTGGGATTTGAATTACAGATTCTATCTGACTGCCCTAACCAATATGCTAGAATGAATGAATTTGAGATCTCTTTTGGTTTACAGTAAAAATGCAAATTAATTGGGAAATTTAATACTAAGCCAGCATGTTGCCATGATAGTTCAGTTAATTAAAGCAATGGGACATAACCAGATTATCCATGGTTCAAATCCTAGCTATGGCATTAAATTTTTCAGTCTGATTCTACCTTTCCAACCTTGACCTATATATGACTTGATGACTTGTATGAAACAAAACAGATTGCTTTCTGACAGATTTGAAATTCTAGACTCCTTGGAGAAAAACTTAATTGAACTATAATTGAACTTTAAAAAAGTTCAAGCATTTGTAAGTTCAAACAGATAACAAAGAATATCTTGAAAATTGTAAACACTACCAAAAGTGTATTTGACACAGCTTTTGTACTGTAAGAAGATCTACAAACCTCTACGTTCTCCCATGCCCAGACATAGAGACCAGGCATGTGATGATGCAATCATTCATATTGACATTTCACATAGAGAGGAAGGCAACATTGCTGATTATCGCAACCACCTGGAAAGCACTTTTCCAACTTCAGTAGTATTAGGTTCCTGAGAGAGAGGTGCATAGGGAGACAGGCAACACTGTCACTTATCATGTTCACCTGGTAAGTACTTTTCCAAATACAGTTTTATGAGGTTCCTGATAATCCCAGTTTTTCATTTGACTGCATTATCTTTTCACTAATTTTGGACATAGCTAAACACTGATTTAAAATGCTGACACAAATGCAAATGCTCATGGGATGTGCACGGTTGCAGAGACTCAAATACATGTAAACACAAAGCAAATAACAAATGAATAGGATATCAAAAAACAAAGAGGTCATGACACCTAATTGGCCGCTCAACTCAAATAATATGAATGTAAAATCAACAAGAAAAATATATAAAAACAAATGAAATAAATAAATGACAAAAATATAAAATGATTGGATCATCAACAACTTTAACAACTGCAGCAATAAAATCAATAATCACAAAGCAAAAAATTTTAGCATGATTTGCTTAATAATCTCACTTTAATGTGTTAATTGGCACCAATCAAGAAAGGAATCAACAAATTGCTAACTGCATGACAGAAATTTTTTAAATGAATGCAAAGGAAGAGAATAGTCATAACCAAATGTTTAAGAACTCGATGCTTTATACTGTCTTTAAAATTCTCTATTGTTTCTATGCAATCAAGACAAACAACTACCAGAACGGTGGTAAGAGCATCAGATCACCTTCCATTCCATAACCCATCCATCATTGTGGAAGTTCTTGGTTTAAAAGTGCACTGAACTCTATGTGGAAATAAGGTGGTACACCATCCTGTTGCAGCACGTAATTGTTCCTGTCATCACTCAACTGGGGTAACAGCCATTCTATGAGCATGTCCAGGTAAGTCAGCCCTGTCACTGTACATTGAAGAACGGGCTGTAGATCTATCTGTTTGAAATGGCACAAGACATATTCACCTTAGAGGAGTCTCGCACATGTCCCACATAACAATGGGGATTCATTGTACGACAAATATGAACGTTTTGTTTGTTCACCTTTTCTTTTAAGGTATTGGGCTACTGGAAACACCCACACCCTGGCTATGGATTCCTTTCCATTCACATGAAAATTAGCTTCAACACTGAAAACTAATCTGTCAAGAAAACCATCTTCTTCAAAACAAAAACTGAAACATAGGACTTTGTCATTAGCTGTTAGAGCTTGATGTAATTGTAGATGATATGGCTTTACCTTTAGGTGCCTTTGTAACACATGCCATACTGTGGTTTGAGGAACTTGCAGTTTCCTGCTACATCTCATAGTTGATTTCTTAGGACTATGGAGATAAATGTCCCTAATCCAATTCACATCTGCTTCTGACACAGAAGGATGCCCACTGCTTTACCCTTTGCACAAACAACCTGTATCCACAAACTATGCATACCATCTTCAAACAGAGTTGTTGGAGGGAGACTCCTCCCCATATTTTGTCCAAAAATGGTGCTGGATTGTGATAACGGGTCAGTTGATGATACTCAAGAGTATGAAAAGCTTTCTCCTTATCGCTTAGTTGCCATTTTGAATACTGCTGTTACTGCCATCTGGTGGTAACTGATGTCACTGCAGTGATGAAAAACAAAGCTTTAACAGTTTGTCTAACAGTTACTGCAACAATCAAAATAGTATGCCTTCCATGTTTTCTAGAGAACAAAAATCACAAACTCCCAACATGCGTGGGATTATTCATTTAGAATAACCCTGTATTATAAACAGAGCTCAGGTATAGCTATGGCAGCCCTCTATCACCATTATTTGCAAACCTATTTTATGAGCACTTTAAAAGCAAAAGTCACAAGTCCTTAATATTCAAATTTTGCTACAACCTTGTTGATCACATATCTGCAATAATTGCAGTCTTAGAAGATGCTTAAAAAAGACTAAAAGTTCAAGAAAACTCTATAAACTTCACAATGGAAAAAGAATGTAATGGTTTACTACCTTACCTTGACCTTAAAATCATCAAGAAAGTAATTCAGCATCTACGAAAAAACTCACACACATAACAATAGCTCCATAAAGCAAATCAATTACAATCTCTTCCCTACCAACATGCAGGAGTCAGCAGACTTATGCATAGATTACAATACATAACAAACTTTGACGAAGGTTTTGTTTATCCTACTTTTTCAGTATTTATTGATGAATTTGGTGATGCTGATTACAAATATATGAGTACTTTTTTTCTAGTTTCAATATTTTGTATACAATAATCCATTCTTCAAAATTCTTAAAATCCAAAATTATGCATGCATTTAGAGGCATAAAGAGAAAACTAAGATACAATACATTCTATAATAGTCTATACATTCACATAAGTGTGCATAATACTGAAGTACACTGCAAATCAATACAACAATACTGTCATTCAAAAACAGACACAAGAATGACATTTCCTTTTATGTTTTGATCCTTCTGCATGTACTATGCCCCATACATTGTCTCCCATCATTGCAGAGTCCCAACAACTCTGATACCATCTTTCCATAACCTGAATATCCTGTTGGAACTGTTCCCCATGTTCCTCGCTTACATCTCCTACATTTGGTTGATAAAAGTCAAGATGGGAAAACAAGAAGTGCATTTTGACATTCTGCACCTAAACACACCATAAGAATGTTTCAAATCCTCAATCAATTCCTTGTAATTCTCACTTCTTTTACTGCTCAAAATATGTTGCACTACCATTCTAAAAGCTTCAGAAACAGTTTGTTCATCAAGAGTCATTACATCTAAAAGTTCTTTAGATTGTAACACTGATCGAGAGGTCCAGTAAAAATCCCACCTTTTACTTTGGCTTCAAATAACTTTGGGAATATTTGACTGATGAGAGTTAGAGCCTCCAAGTTACTATTCAAACCTTTGATAAATTGGAAATTAATTATTCTTTCACACTGGCCGTGTGTAGGCTAAATTGTGGAAACGTTGAGTCAGACTGAAAAATTCAATGCCATAGCCGGGATTTGAACCACGGATCTTCTGGTTTCCGTCCAGCCGCACTACCATTGTGCTACTATGGCCAACGTGCCGATATGACATTAAATTCTCCAACTGACTCGTATTTTCCCGGTAAACCACTTAGGAGTTCTCATAAACACATGAGACTACTACCTTAATGGCGACTTACTACATGTAAGTACTTTAAGGCCCGGGCTTTATAGTTAACCACTATTAGGTTAATTAATGGAAATTAATTATTCTTTCACACTGGCCGTGTGTAGGCTAAATTGTGGAAACGTTGAGTCAGACTGAAAAATTCAATGCCATAGCCGGGATTTGAACCACGGATCTTCTGGTTTCCGTCCAGCCGCACTACCATTGTGCTACTATGGCCAACGTGCCGATATGACATTAAATTCTCCAACTGACTCGTATTTTCCCGGTAAACCACTTAGGAGTTCTCATAAACACATGAGACTACTACCTTAATGGCGACTTACTACATGTAAGTACTTTAAGGCCCGGGCTTTATAGTTAACCACTATTAGGTTAATTAATGGAAATTAATTATTCTTTCACACTGGCCGTGTGTAGGCTAAATTGTGGAAACGTTGAGTCAGACTGAAAAATTCAATGCCATAGCCGGGATTTGAACCACGGATCTTCTGGTTTCCGTCCAGCCGCACTACCATTGTGCTACTATGGCCAACGTGCCGATATGACATTAAATTCTCCAACTGACTCGTATTTTCCCGGTAAACCACTTAGGAGTTCTCATAAACACATGAGACTACTACCTTAATGGCGACTTACTACATGTAAGTACTTTAAGGCCCGGGCTTTATAGTTAACCACTATTAGGTTAATTAATGGAAATTAATTATTCTTTCACACTGGCCGTGTGTAGGCTAAATTGTGGAAACGTTGAGTCAGACTGAAAAATTCAATGCCATAGCCGGGATTTGAACCACGGATCTTCTGGTTTCCGTCCAGCCGCACTACCATTGTGCTACTATGGCCAACGTGCCGATATGACATTAAATTCTCCAACTGACTCGTATTTTCCCGGTAAACCACTTAGGAGTTCTCATAAACACATGAGACTACTACCTTAATGGCGACTTACTACATGTAAGTACTTTAAGGCCCGGGCTTTATAGTTAACCACTATTAGGTTAATTAATGGAAATTAATTATTCTTTCACACTGGCCGTGTGTAGGCTAAATTGTGGAAACGTTGAGTCAGACTGAAAAATTCAATGCCATAGCCGGGATTTGAACCACGGATCTTCTGGTTTCCGTCCAGCCGCACTACCATTGTGCTACTATGGCCAACGTGCCGATATGACATTAAATTCTCCAACTGACTCGTATTTTCCCGGTAAACCACTTAGGAGTTCTCATAAACACATGAGACTACTACCTTAATGGCGACTTACTACATGTAAGTACTTTAAGGCCCGGGCTTTATAGTTAACCACTATTAGGTTAATTAATGGAAATTAATTATTCTTTCACACTGGCCGTGTGTAGGCTAAATTGTGGAAACGTTGAGTCAGACTGAAAAATTCAATGCCATAGCCGGGATTTGAACCACGGATCTTCTGGTTTCCGTCCAGCCGCACTACCATTGTGCTACTATGGCCAACGTGCCGATATGACATTAAATTCTCCAACTGACTCGTATTTTCCCGGTAAACCACTTAGGAGTTCTCATAAACACATGAGACTACTACCTTAATGGCGACTTACTACATGTAAGTACTTTAAGGCCCGGGCTTTATAGTTAACCACTATTAGGTTAATTAATGGAAATTAATTATTCTTTCACACTGGCCGTGTGTAGGCTAAATTGTGGAAACGTTGAGTCAGACTGAAAAATTCAATGCCATAGCCGGGATTTGAACCACGGATCTTCTGGTTTCCGTCCAGCCGCACTACCATTGTGCTACTATGGCCAACGTGCCGATATGACATTAAATTCTCCAACTGACTCGTATTTTCCCGGTAAACCACTTAGGAGTTCTCATAAACACATGAGACTACTACCTTAATGGCGACTTACTACATGTAAGTACTTTAAGGCCCGGGCTTTATAGTTAACCACTATTAGGTTAATTAATGGAAATTAATTATTCTTTCACACTGGCCGTGTGTAGGCTAAATTGTGGAAACGTTGAGTCAGACTGAAAAATTCAATGCCATAGCCGGGATTTTAACCACGGATCTTCTGGTTTCCGTCCAGCCGCACTACCATTGTGCTACTATGGCCAACGTGCCGATATGACATTAAATTCTCCATTATTTTTCAGTCTGACTCAACGTTTCCACAATTTAGCCTACACACGGCCAGTGTGAAAGAATAATTAATTTCCATTAATTAACCTAATAGTGGTTAACTATAAAGCCCGGGCCTTAAAGTACTTACATGTAGTAAGTCGCCATTAAGGTAGTAGTCTCATGTGTTTATGAGAACTCCTAAGTGGTTTACCGGGAAAATACGAGTCAGTTGGAGAATTTAATGTCATATCGGCACGTTGGCCATAGTAGCACAATGGTAGTGCGGCTGGACGGAAACCAGAAGATCCGTGGTTCAAATCCCGGCTATGGCATTGAATTTTTCAGTCTGACTCAACGTTTCCACAATTTAGCCTACACACGGCCAGTGTGAAAGAATAATTAATTTCCATTAATTAACCTAATAGTGGTTAACTATAAAGCCCGGGCCTTAAAGTACTTACATGTAGTAAGTCGCCATTAAGGTAGTAGTCTCATGTGTTTATGAGAACTCCTAAGTGGTTTACCGGGAAAATACGAGTCAGTTGGAGAATTTAATGTCATATCGGCACGTTGGCCATAGTAGCACAATGGTAGTGCGGCTGGACGGAAACCAGAAGATCCGTGGTTCAAATCCCGGCTATGGCATTGAATTTTTCAGTCTGACTCAACGTTTCCACAATTTAGCCTACACACGGCCAGTGTGAAAGAATAATTAATTTCCATTAATTAACCTAATAGTGGTTAACTATAAAGCCCGGGCCTTAAAGTACTTACATGTAGTAAGTCGCCATTAAGGTAGTAGTCTCATGTGTTTATGAGAACTCCTAAGTGGTTTACCGGGAAAATACGAGTCAGTTGGAGAATTTAATGTCATATCGGCACGTTGGCCATAGTAGCACAATGGTAGTGCGGCTGGACGGAAACCAGAAGATCCGTGGTTCAAATCCCGGCTATGGCATTGAATTTTTCAGTCTGACTCAACGTTTCCACAATTTAGCCTACACACGGCCAGTGTGAAAGAATAATTAATTTCCATTAATTAACCTAATAGTGGTTAACTATAAAGCCCGGGCCTTAAAGTACTTACATGTAGTAAGTCGCCATTAAGGTAGTAGTCTCATGTGTTTATGAGAACTCCTAAGTGGTTTACCGGGAAAATACGAGTCAGTTGGAGAATTTAATGTCATATCGGCACGTTGGCCATAGTAGCACAATGGTAGTGCGGCTGGACGGAAACCAGAAGATCCGTGGTTCAAATCCCGGCTATGGCATTGAATTTTTCAGTCTGACTCAACGTTTCCACAATTTAGCCTACACACGGCCAGTGTGAAAGAATAATTAATTTCCATTAATTAACCTAATAGTGGTTAACTATAAAGCCCGGGCCTTAAAGTACTTACATGTAGTAAGTCGCCATTAAGGTAGTAGTCTCATGTGTTTATGAGAACTCCTAAGTGGTTTACCGGGAAAATACGAGTCAGTTGGAGAATTTAATGTCATATCGGCACGTTGGCCATAGTAGCACAATGGTAGTGCGGCTGGACGGAAACCAGAAGATCCGTGGTTCAAATCCCGGCTATGGCATTGAATTTTTCAGTCTGACTCAACGTTTCCACAATTTAGCCTACACACGGCCAGTGTGAAAGAATAATTAATTTCCATTAATTAACCTAATAGTGGTTAACTATAAAGCCCGGGCCTTAAAGTACTTACATGTAGTAAGTCGCCATTAAGGTAGTAGTCTCATGTGTTTATGAGAACTCCTAAGTGGTTTACCGGGAAAATACGAGTCAGTTGGAGAATTTAATGTCATATCGGCACGTTGGCCATAGTAGCACAATGGTAGTGCGGCTGGACGGAAACCAGAAGATCCGTGGTTCAAATCCCGGCTATGGCATTGAATTTTTCAGTCTGACTCAACGTTTCCACAATTTAGCCTACACACGGCCAGTGTGAAAGAATAATTAATTTCCATTAATTAACCTAATAGTGGTTAACTATAAAGCCCGGGCCTTAAAGTACTTACATGTAGTAAGTCGCCATTAAGGTAGTAGTCTCATGTGTTTATGAGAACTCCTAAGTGGTTTACCGGGAAAATACGAGTCAGTTGGAGAATTTAATGTCATATCGGCACGTTGGCCATAGTAGCACATTGGTAGTGCGGCTGGACGGAAACCAGAAGATCCGTGGTTCAAATCCCGGCTATGGCATTGAATTTTTCAGTCTGACTCAACGTTTCCACAATTTAGCCTACACACGGCCAGTGTGAAAGAATAATTAATTTCCATTAATTAACCTAATAGTGGTTAACTATAAAGCCCGGGCCTTAAAGTACTTACATGTAGTAAGTCGCCATTAAGGTAGTAGTCTCATGTGTTTATGAGAACTCCTAAGTGGTTTACCGGGAAAATACGAGTCAGTTGGAGAATTTAATGTCATATCGGCACGTTGGCCATAGTAGCACAATGGTAGTGCGGCTGGACGGAAACCAGAAGATCCGTGGTTCAAATCCCGGCTATGGCATTGAATTTTTCAGTCTGACTCAACGTTTCCACTTTGATAAATTGTTTGATTAGTCCAATATTGATATGGAGTAGGGGTAGCAGAATGTTATCAGTAGGCACAAGAGGTTCATGTTTTACAATGTGTATTCCTGGAAGTAATTCTCTTCTTGTTGGCCAGTCTCTCTTGGTGTGATGCTGATCATCTGCCATACTATTCCAAAAGCAGAGGAAGCAAGAATATTTTGTGCAGCCACCTTGTAACCCCAGAAGAAACTCCATTATCTTGAAATCATCACAGACATCCCACTTGTAGCATCTATAATTCCAAAAGTAGTTTGACATTAATATAATTTTGAGTCAAACTAATACTCAATGCTCCACTTATTGCTAGTATTTACCTAGAACGCATTTCGTTAGGATCTTCCTAACATCATCAGCTGAGTTGAAAACGATCCTAACGAAACGTGTTCTAGGTAAATACTAGCAATAAGTGGAGCATTGAGTATTAGTTCGACTCAAAATTATATTAATTTTGTGCTTCATTGTATCATAGTCCTTACACAATGGAAGAAAGTAGTTTGACATTTTCAATTGTTTCCTTCAAGTGCACAGAATGAATTACTTGGGTGGAAGAAAACTTGTTTCCATTGCATTGTAGGATGGCTTTAAGACTTGTACTAGAGCTATCTAAAAAGATGCCACTGGTCAGGTTCATAAGGAATTTCTAAGTGTTGAAAGAGAACATTAACATCACAGCAAAAACATAGATTTTCAGACATTTCATAGAAGCATGCAAAATTTTTATGCTGTACTCTATATTTTGTTATTCTGCATCTTTTAGCAAGTAAGTTTTTTTTTTTTTTTTTTTTTTTTTTTTTTTTTTTTTTTTTTTTTTTTTTTAGGGCGGGATGCAAGGAGCTTGACCTTTGATTTCATTAGTTCCAACTCCCTTAGAAGGTTATCCAATTTTTGTTGAGTAAAGAGCAGTGGTTCCTTTGAAATGCTCTCATCATTGCTGAAATCACCGTCATGACTATCATGCTGTACTTCATCTGCTGTACTAGAACTTACTGGTAGCAATGGAAATGGCAGCTCCTCTGAGTGCAGTATTGGAGTAATAGATGAATAGATGATGGTATGCTAAAATATTGAACATGTTTTCTGTTCTTAGTACTTTAGTAATGTGTAATGTCAACCATACAAAAGCAACAGCTGTCATTGGTTCCCACCAATTCGAAGAACTGCAAATGGCATAGATTTTCTTCTTTCATGTAGCCAACCCTCTAAGGTAGACCTACAGCTTCCGCACAATACGTAAGGAACCCATGCAACAATTTGGTCTCTAACTGGTACACAGAAATAATCTTTGTAGGCATCATAGAACTTTGTCCCAAACACAATTTTATGTTTCACCTGTTTCGTTCCGATATAATGTCCACAAACATAACAAAATGTTTATGCAGCTAACTTACAATGTCTGTTTCATTTAAAGAAGACAACAGTCAATCAAATATAACCACAGAACTGCAACTGAAATTCACAAACAGGAAGACTTCAATAGATAGACTGAAAAATTCAATGCCATGGCTGGAATTTAAACCACAGGTCTCCAGGTCTCTATGCAGTTGCTCTTAGCCTTTGAGCTACCATGGCCAAAATGCCATTATGACAAATTCTCCAACTGACTTGTATGCTTCCCAGTAAACCGCTAGGGGCTCTCATATACAATAAGATATGCACCTTTTGTGATGACTAACCAACTCTGTAAGTACTTAAGTTCCCGGCTTTATAGTTACCACTATTAGGTTATTTGTTGGAAATTAGCCTACACACAGCTAGTGTGGAAGAACGATTAAATTTCCAACAAGGAACATATAAGATTTCATTTTCCAAAATAGATTAATATATATTGTTACCCAATCGTCGTACTTACAATCAGCTAGCAGGAAGGGCTGGCCAATAGGCCACACGTGTGACCGAATGGCTCTTGCTGGGAGTAAGAGAGATGGACAGCGTAAAAACCACACCTACACCAACGTGCAGCGCCAATGACGCGCCGAGGAAAGATGGCGTGGGGAGGGAAGCAAACAGTAATCACTGGTTTCCCTCTTCTCTGCTCGCCTAGAAAGTTCGCGTAACACTGGGACGACTTCTTGTGCAGAAAGTTCCAGAAACAGCGATCTGTCTATATAAGCGATGCAGTGGACGAGTCAGTTGAGTTCTTAGTCGGATCAAGAGAGAGAGTTGTACTGCAAGGCGCTGAGTAGCGAGTGCAGTGTGGATTGTAATTGTGAGAGTTACGTAATTGTAAGTGTTACGCAATTGTGAGTGTTACGCAATTGTGAGAGTTACGTAATTGTAGGTGATACGTAATTGTGAGTGTTACACAATTGTGAGTGTTACATAATTGTCTGTGGTACGCGATTTGTAAGTGTACTAACTGTAATTCGGTGGAAATAAAGAAATATTTGTATTTCTGCAACTTGGACTTTTAATTCTACGAACCCACAAAGTCACAACTAGTGTCAGGAGTGGGATGTGAGCACCATGGAGGCAGCATTGGAAAAGATCTTGGAGAAAATGGAAGAAATAAGACGGAGTTAACAACGAAGATGGAAATGGCAAACAGCAACCTCGCCGCAGAACTGAAGGAAAGGAGAACGGAGAACGATAGCCTGGCCGAGATGACCGAATTGACCACGGAGATGAAAGCGGCAAACGAGGCCCTCGCCGCAAAGTTTGAAGAGATGACCGGCGTGAGGGATGACGTCACGGAGCTGGGCATGCGGATGGGTCAAGTAGACGAGCGCGTCGAAGACCTGGCGAGCCGCGTTATCGAGCTGGAGGGAAAGGCCAACAGCAGTGTTAAATCCCTGAACGCCATGGTGGAGGACAGTCATCGGCAGGAGGTTGAAGGATTTGAAGGCCGACGCGCCGGGACGCGACACAACATCTGCGCGCGTCAAACCTCCCAAGTACGACGGCACGTCAACGTTCGAGGTCTTCCGCCGCCAGTTCGACACGGTGGCCAGGCATAATAGGTGGTCACCGGAGAAAGAGGCCGCACAGCTATTAGCCAGCCTCCAGGGACGGGTCGCAGAAGTCCTAAACGCAGTCCAGGCAGCGGCGGCTCCCAAGGATATCTGGGAGGACCTGGAGAACCGTTTCGGGAACCACCGCCTAGCCGCAGCCTATTGCAGTCAGCTGAAGACAAGGTCGAAACAGCCAGGGGAGACGCTGCAGGAGTTCGCCCTGGCAATTGAGCAGTTGGCTAGCAACGCCTTGGTTGACCTTCCGCCGGAGTTCGTATCCCGGGAAGCCGCCTACACCTTTGTTGACGGGGTACGAGACACCGAGATACGTCAGCGACTAATGCTCGGCGACTGCACAACCATGCACGAGGCGCTAACGGCAGCATAGAAGGCGAAGGCGGCCAAGGTGACGGCTACCCCGACGTCGAGAACGAGGAGTGTCCGCTACACCGGAGATAGAAGACCAGCCGAGGGACGCCGGCGAAGATCTAGTGGCCTGTGTTGGGGATGTGGACAGCCGGGACACCTGGAGAGACTGCCCACACCAGGGAGAGCAGCAGGGAAACGAGTAAGGGCCGTCGTGGCGAGGGGCACGTCGGCGCCATCACCACCATCCCCTCGAGTGACACTGCGCGCCATCAGCCGGCGGATGGACGACAGCCTCATCGCGGATGGTTGGGTGAGAGGGAAGCCGTGCCGTGTGCTGCTGGACACCGGTGCAGCCGTGACCGTCATCAGACCCGACATAGCCAAGGGTTTGCCATCCAGGAAGCCGAACCGACCATACCAGCTGATGACGACATCGGGCGTCATTTTACCTGTGGAGGAGGTCCTGCTGAAGCTAACCTTGGGACGGAGTGCCGTGAGTCTGTGGGTGTTCGTCGCGAAGGTGGCTGAGGAGGTGATACTAGGACTGGATGCCCTCAGGAGCCACGAGGCGACGGTCGACGTCGGCAGGAAGGTGATGCGGCTCACCGGAGAAGAGGTTATACTCCGTCGACCCAAAGAGCTCCTTGGAATCTGCAGGGTCGTCTTGAACGAAGACGTGGTTGTCCCCACGACGAGCAAGGTGGTGGTGACGGCGCGACTGGAAGGCCAGAGAACCAGGAACATGATGCTGGACCATAAGACGCCTGTACAACGACTATGTGTAGCCAGGGCATTGTTGCCGTGCCGAGAGGAGATGCCAGTGAGACTGCTAAATCCAACGGACACCAATCACGACGTCCAGGCCAGGACGGATTTGGAAACGTGCGAGCCCGTGGTAAGCGTAACAGCAATCGACAAGACACAGGAGCTAGTGCCGACGCAACACATGCGGCCCCGGCTAGAAGGCCTCCTGAAGAGGGCGGCCGACCACCTGACCGCAGAACTGGAGAAAGTTCGACAACTGCTGAGACGATACCAGCGCGTCTTCACCCAAGGTAACAGTGACTACGGCCGCACGGACAAAGTGCTTCACCGCATCGACACCGGGGACGCCCGGCCTATTCGGCAACAACCTAGACGCGTTCCGCTGGCGGAGCAAGGGGCGGTGCCAGACATGCTGGAGGACATGAGATCCAGGGGAGTGACTGAAGAGTCTGACAGCCCTTGGTGTTCCCCTGTAGTCTTGGTGATCCGTAGGGGAGGGGATCCGTCCTCTTCAACTGCCGCGGTGCGGGCACTGCGGACCCTTAGCACTCGTGGTACCTCTAACGTTACTAGAGGAACCTCGGGCCGAACATCTGAGCCCCTCCTTCGGAAGTTGTTCGGATTGGGATGGTCTCGAGGGGGTAGTGGTTCCCGATACCCGTGAGTATCGGGTACGTCTAAGGACGGGGTTGAGGGAAGCCATTAATTATCCCGGGTACTAGCCTGCAAAGCTAGTAGAACGTGTGCTAGATCGCCAGGCGGCCCCACCGAGGTCATATCGCTAGCCTTCACCTTTGGTGTTGGCGCGCGTAAGTGGCGTATACACTTCCATCCCGTCTTATTTCCTTGGACCAGATGGGGGGACTTGTTTGTAACCCAGGTCTTGTCCTATGGAAAGCCCAACGGAGGATGCCGTGCGCCCTTTGGGATAGCTCGGATAACTCCCGGTTGAAAGAGGCCCGGGTCTTGTTCCTAAGGGTTCCAGACTAATGGGAGTAGAACCTCTGGACTCAACTCAACTGTAGTCTTGGTGACGAAGAAGAACGGCAAGCTACGCTTCTGCGTGGACTACAGGCAGCTGAACGCTGTCACCCAAAAGGACTGTTTCCCCTTACCCCGGATTGACAACACCCTGGACACGCTAGCTGGTGCACAGTGGTTCTCGATCCTGGACCTGAAGTCGGGCTACTGGCAGGTAGCTCTAGTACCGAGAGACCGGGAGAAGACCACGTTCTCGACAGGCCAAGGCCTCTGGCAGTTCACAGTTATGCCCTTTGGTCTCTGCAACGGACCAGCTACCTTCCAACACCTTATGGAGTCAGTGATGAGAGGACTGACTTATGACGCCTGCCTGCTTTACCTGGACGACATCATCATTGTCGGTAAGACTTTCGAAGACCATCTGGAGAACCTGAGCAAGGTACTATATCGACTCCAGGCGACCAACCTGAAGCTGAGCGCGAAGAAGTGCCAGCTCTTATGCAAGGAAGTGAACTACTTAGGCAACATAGTCCCAGCAACCGGAGTGGCCACAGACCCGGAGAAGACACAGGCTGTGAGAGATTGGCCTCGCCCAAAGCATAACAAAAGGTTGCGCAGTTTCCTGAGGCTGTGCAGTTATTATCGACGCTTCATAAAGGAGTTCTCCAACATCGCCAAGCCCCTCACCCGCCTGAAAGAAGAACACCGACCATATGTGTGGACGGAGGACGCCAAATACGCTTTCCAGCACCTGAAGAACACACTGTGCAGTGCTCCACTTTTGTGATTTCTACAACCAGGCGGCGCTTTCATCGTGGACACCGACGCTAGTGACCATTGCATTGGGGGCGACCTATTGCAAGTTCAGGACGGCCGCGATCGGGTGATAGCCTACTACAGCAAGACGCTATCCAAGGCAGAGAAGAACTACTGCATCACCCGACGAGAGTTACTTGCGGTAGTAAAGACATTGGAGCACTTCCACAAGTACGTGTACGGTCAGCCATTCCACCTGAGGACTGAACACTCTGCCGTAACCTGGCTATTGAGCTTTAAGAACCTGGAAGGCCAGACAGCACGTTGGGTTCAGAGGCTGCAAGAGTACGACTTCACCTCTGAACATCGTAAGCGAAAGGGTCACGGTAACGCAGAAGCCATGTCCCGAAGACCCTATCCAGAAGAGTGCGGCAAATGCACAAGAGTGGAAGAGATGGAGTGTGCCGCAGCAGTCCGAGTAGTCACGACAGTGCCTGCGGACGGTTGGGATAGCGCAGGCCTGAGGATGGAGCAACTGGCGGACACAGACTTGGGGCCACTCTTGAGGGAAGTGGAGGCTGGGACAAGACCAACCTGGGAACACAATGTACCGAGGAGCATCACCTACAAGTCGTACTGGGCCCAATGGGACTCGCTGAAGATCAGAGACCGCGTGCTGTTGCGGCACAGAGAACAGTTGGTACTTCCCCGGAGTAAGATCCCGGAAGTCATGGAGGAAGTGCACGCCGGTACTTCAGGAGGACACCTGGGAGCGAACCGAACTATTGCCAAACTACGGTAGCGCTACTACTGGCTGAGGCTCTGAGCAGGCGCTGAGAGATGGTGCCGTCAGTGTCATGTGTGCGCAGCGAGTTGCGGCCCCCAGACTAGGAGCCGGGGTTCGCATGCAGCAGTACAATGTCGCAGTGCCATTCGAACGGATCGCTGTTGACATAGGTGGACCATTCTCAGTGTCCGACCAAGGCAACAAGTATCTGATGGTGGTCGTGGACTACTTCATCAAGTGTCCGGAGATGTATGACATCCCGAACCAAGAGGCAAAGACAATCACAGACTGCATCGTGGAGCAAGTGTTCTGCCAATTTGGGGTGCCGTTAGGGCTGCACAGTGACCAGGGCACCAATTTTGAGTCCAACCTGATGAAAGAGGCACTAGAAAGACTTGGGGTTAACAAGACCTGCACAACACCTCTACATCCCCAGTCGGATGGCATGGTCGAAAGGTACATCAAGACCTTAGAAGAACATTCTGAGGAAGGTCGTCGCCAGCCATCAGCGAGACTGGAATGTCAAGGTGCCACTGTTCTTGCTGGTTTACCGCTCGTCTACACACGACACAACTGGGATGACGCCAGCCAGCTTAATGTTCGGCCGAGAGTTATGCCTCCCTTGTAATCTGGCTTTTGAAAGCTCCCCAGACGCAAAACAGCCAGCATCTGAGTATGTGGAGAACCTGGTGGATCATCTTCACGACATGCATGAGATGACTCGTCAGAACATACAGAAGGCGAGCGACCGCATGAAGACCCGATACGACAGGCAAGCCAACAGCCAGGGGTTCGAGCAAGGTGACCTGGTCTGGTTTTTCCGCCCTACCCAGACCAAGGGATGCTGTCCGAAGATTCAGCAGCCATGGCAAGTACCGTACCGGGTGGTGAAGAGGATTAACGACGTGGTCTACCACATCCAGAAAGTGCCCCGAGGAAAGATGTTGGTGGTACATCTGGATCGTCAGGCCCGCTACGATGTTGGTGTTCGGGAAGACCAGCCTTGAGGAGGGAGCAGTGTTACCCAATCGTCGTACTTACAATCAGCTAGCAGGAAGGGCTGGCCAATAGAGGAGGACCTATGGATCGAGGCCACGCCCACACGTGTACCGAATGGCTCTTGCTGGGAGTAAGAGAAATGGACGGTGTAAAAACCACACCTACACCAACGCGCAGCGCCAATGACGCGCTGAGGAGAGACGGCGTGGGGAGGGAAGCAAACAGTAATCACTGGTTTCCCCCTTCTCTGCTCGCCTAGAAAGATTGCGTAACACTGGGACGACTTCGTGTGCAGAAAGTTCCAGAAACAGTGATCTGTCTATATAAGCAATGCAGTGGACGAGTCAGTTGAGTTCTTAGTCGGATCGAGAGAGAGAGAGAGTTGTGCTGCAAGGCGCTGAGTAGCGAGTGCAGTGTGGATTGTAATTGTGAGAGTTACGTAATTGTGAGCATTATGCAATTGTGAGTGTTACATAATTGTCTGTGGTACACGATTTGTAAGTGTACTAAATGCAATTCGGTGAAAATAAAAAAATATTTGTATTTCTGCAACTTGGACTTTTAATTCTACGAACCCACAAAGTCACAATATTGATATATTCAATATATGTGAATAGGGTTGTTAAAGATGTCAATGAAAACTGATTTTACTAATGTAAAACGTCAATGACACCTACCGGTAATTGCTTTAAACTACTATGATTGTCAGAAAAAAGCAGTAAATTCAAAATTAAACATAAAAAAATGTATATTTCAAAAAGTATCAACATTTGTAAAATCTAATGCTATATTCATGTTCAATACAATGGTTTTAGCCAAAAAACACTAAGAAAGGAACATAATTTTTGTTATGTAGTGTTATTGAACAATGACTGTGAGCTAAATATCATAATAAACATAGCTAAAGAACATGGATTTCACAAGGTAATGATATATAAGATAAACACAGTCAAAAGCAGAAAGAAAGGAAGAGAAACCAGCACACTCATCCCTAATGAAAAAGAAAAGGTCTTAAAGAAATTCACATATTATCTAATAGCACTTTACAAATGTCAGAAAATCTTCAAGGAACATAATTTTGACCCCAAAACCTGTTATTCTTTCAAAAACATAAATTCTAAATTAAAAGATAATACTCCACAGGACAAACTAAGAATATACCAGACTAGCTGCAACTGTAAAAAAAATTACAATGGGAAAACTAAAAGGAATATAAAATCAAGAACAAAGAACACATCAGGAACAAAAACAAAAACAGCAGGGAAATCGGCAGTAGCCTGGCCTTTTTGGAGAGAGCAACACATTACACATATAAGCAACAATCTGATAATACAAAAACATTTCAGAGAAAACAGAATTCACAGTTTGAGGGAACATTTACGTTTGAAAAACACAAAACATATTTCCAGCTTTGTAATCCCACTAAGAGACATACTTATGCCTAGGTTCATTCAGCCATCACCATGCACAAAGTCAACCGTCACAATGAATGGTGCAGGCAGTCGACTAGAAATTAAGTATGATAGCAATTAGTTTCTCAACTATATTTTCCTTATTAAATGAGTAATATAATGTCAAAATTGCCTCAATAATTAACTGAAGAGTGCATATCACTGTCACAAAATTAAACATACACAATTTAAACTTTAACACAAATTAAATCGGTAGTAACTACCTGATAATTAGATAAATTTATGATTTATTACAGAACAAGTTATTTACTTTGGCTCAGTTGTCAGGATTTGTATATATATATTTTAAACAAAAATAAAAAAAAAAGTTTTATAATAAATTCCTGCTTGAGTGCTTTTCTGGGTTCTTCATTTAAACCTTAACTGAGCATATGGGATTTCACCTCTCCCATGACCTTGCTGGATTCCCCCATTACTGGATAGCATTGTGCATGGGGATAGTGGTGTGTACTCCACTTGTCAGTATTGCACCAGCCACCAACATGAGCAGGCACTGACTCTAGAGCAATGCAGTGTTGTATGTAAAAGTTATTATAAGTGAGTATCACCAAGCCGTGCTTGTACAGAGTATATTCAAATGTTGCCTCGTGAAGTGCCTCCTTCCAGATTTACAATTCACAAGATTGTGAAGAAATTCAAAACCACTGACTCTGTGGCAAACAAAATACTAAAACGTAAATATACAGTGTTAACATAGGAAAGGTTTGACAACATAGGTGCATGTTTTCAGCATTCACTAACCTAATCCATCTCAAAATGTGCAAAACAGGTAGGAATTTCAGAGCCTTCTGCACAAAGAGCAACTAAATTATTAAAACTAAAACTGTATAACTGTACAAGTGTCCATTTTTAAAACAATGTGGCCCAGTATCACACATGCATTATTGTGAATGGTTTCTTTCATCAGTGAATGACGGTTTAAGTGATCTACAGCTTCTGTTCTTTTCAGATGAGATCTGGCTCCATCCCAGTGGTTTTGAAACATTCATAACAGTCGATACTGGGCCTCTGAAAATCCATATCGCATTCAAGAAATCCCTCATTATGATCAAAAAGTTGGAGCTTGGTATGCTGTTAGCATTAGAAACCTAATTGGTCCAATGTTCTATAAGCAGATGTAAATGCAGAGAGGTACCGAAATCAAATATGACCGCCTTTCATCATGAACTGTGTAACAATTGTTTTGATTTAGACCCCGAGAGTTGTAACATTGTTTAAATATGTTTAATGATTTAAGGATCAATAGGGGAAAAGTAATTTGTATGGAAATGAAAGTATGAAATCCAGTGGGTCACGAGATGATGCAATGTTAATGTGATATTGTGTAACACTTTTAGTATTGATAGTTGTAAAAATGAGATTACGTAATGTGATGACGTGGACCAGTAGAAGATGAGTTATTTGGCTGCGATAGCAACATGAACAGAAATAGCAGGAAAATTTAACTGGCAAAGCAAGCTTCTGCAAGTGACTTTCAGAGAAGAAAGACGTATTATAGTGTCTCTCCAAGATTATGCAGAAACAATTTTTGATTGTGCATTTTGGATGCACGACTAGCATGTGTGCAATATAAGGATAATTAATTGATACATCAACCATTGTTTGTACAAGGACAACATTAATATTACTTAATTTGTATCAAAGAATACAAATGTTTTGCAAGAATTAAAACATAATTTTTCTAAGAAAAGAATTATTTAAATTAATTGGGAGTCGATTAATAACACAAAACAACACTCACTTTTAAATTTTCCCGGAACCGGTTTCTGAGGCCTTCCCTCTATCTTCAGCCAGACATTGACTTGTTCTCATTGGTGTAGCTGGCAATATTTTGTCATCGGTCTCCTCTGGTGGCGGTTCGAGGAACTTGCTGAACAAATCTTTCTGGGGGATGTCGAAATTGAACACCTTGTTCCTATTTTTTGAAATAAAGATTTGTTCCCATGTGGACAGTTCTTCTTTTCCTGTTGTATGTTTTAGTAATTTTGGTTCTGGATTTATGTTGTGGTTTTTTTCCCAAAAATGCGTGGCAACTGCAGATTTTTCTAATTGTTTGTATTTTATGTTTCTAAAGTGTTCCTTTGCTCTTGTTTCTAAATTTCTTTTGGTTTTTCCAATATAAATTTGACTACAGTCACAGCATTCAATTTGATATATACCAGATTTTTTGTTAGATGGAATGGCATCTTTGATGTTTGAGCAAATTAGGTTTTTTAAGGAGTAATGGTTCACTGGTTCACTTGTTTTTTGAAGACTTTTTTGAATTTATCAAAGGCCCATGGATGGTAAGTGAATTTTTTGAAGATCATTTTAGTTTCTGTAGCTGAGAGGGTTGTGGTTTCCTTTAGTAGTTTCTTCTTTTTTGCTAAGTTCACTTTTTTGTCTACTAGTGATTTGGGAAAGTCATTTTTCTGTGCTATTTCAATAATTTTGTTGTATTCTATTTTGTATTCTTCTGTTGTGAGAGGGATGTTGACCAGTCTGTGTGCTAAACTATTAAAGATTGCCTGTTTGTGGGATCTTGGATTGTAGCCATTAGCTTTTATGTAGTTGTCTGTCTGTGTTGGTTTTCTGTAAATGCCAGAGTTTATTCTATTTTTATTTCTGATTATTTTTAGATCTAAAAATGGTAAATACTCGTCTTTTTCAACTTCTACAGTGAACTTGATGCTTTTTTCTTGAATATTTAAAAGTTTTACTGCATCACTGATGTGTTTTTTTGGCACTATGGCAAATATGTCATCTATATATCTTTGCCAGAGTTTGAACATCCATGGGAAACCTTTAGTGATCCTTATTTCTAATGCACTCATGTACAGATCGGCCAGGAAGGGTGATAAGGGGTTGCCCATTGCTAAACCAGAAGTTTGATGGAAATATTTTGTTTGAAACTGGAAGAAATTCTGTTCTATGCATAATTTGGTAAGTTCGATGTAATCTGAAATTTCCAGTGATGACATTCCAAGTGATTTGAGCCATTTTTCTATCAATGTTGGGAGTTGTTTAACTGGTATGCTGGGAAACAGTGATTTAACGTCAAATGAGACTAGTGTGTCTTCTTCATTTAGTTCTGTATCCTTAATATTTTCTATAAGTTCATAGGTGTTTTTGATAAATTCAAAAAAGTCTTCAAAAAACAAAACATTCAACTAGCTCCAGTGAACCATTGCCTTAAAAAACCTAATTTGCTCAAACATCAAAGATGCCATTCCATCTAACAAAAAATCTGGTATATATCAAATTGAATGCTGTGACTGTAGTCAAATTTATATTGGAAAAACCAAAAGAAATTTAGAAACAAGAGCAAAGGAACACTTTAGGAACATAAAATACAAACAATTAGAAAAATCAGCAGTTGCCACGCATTTTTGGGAAAAAAAACCACAACATAAATCCAGAACCAAAATTACTAAAACATACAACAGGAAAAGAAGAACTGTCCACATGGGAACAAATCTTTATTTCAAAAAATAGGAACAAGGTGTTCAATTTCGACATCCCCCAGAAAGATTTGTTCAGCAAGTTCCTCGAACCGCCACCAGAGGAGACCGATGACAAAATATTGCCAGCTACACCAATGAGAACAAGTCGATGTCCGGCTGAAGATAGAGGGAAGGCCTCAGAAACCGGTTCCGGGAAAATTTAAAAGTGAGTGTTGTTTTGTGTTATTAATCGACTCCCAATTAATTTAATTTATACAACAACACTGTTTTCAACACTTCCATGAAAGGATTTTTAAAGAATTATTTGTTAATCCTTCAGCAGTGATATTGTTTTCTTCTACTCCGTGACCATGCCCAGAGGTAAGATCTTGTGCACCGGAGCAGCCGAGGAACATCAGGAACTAGACTACGAGATCGTCAAACCAGGTAACCTTCAAATCATTTCACCATCACTTCTCCAGCCTTTCCTCACGTTTGCAACATTGCCAGTTGCAATTGAAGGAAAAAGAGAATTCACATGGATGGTTTCAACAAGATCCTGTTGCTATCCATACAGCAGAAGAGTCCATGAATAAAACTGGGAAGTGTTTGAAGATAGAGTGATTAGTGCTGGTGTATGACCCTCTCATCCCCACCACCCAGATCTAACTGAGTGATTTTTACTTGTGCGGTAACCTGAGAGACAAATTTTACAACTCAAATCCTCAAACATTGGAAGAACTAAAACAAAATATTAGAAATGAAATCTGAAACATTATACTGGCCCAACTTAATTGTGTGAATCAGAATGTGTTCTCTCTATGTAATGCTTGTTTAGCCAAGAATGGACAACATTTCAAGCATCTCTGTAAGATAAGAATGTTATACACATTTTACATATGGAGTTTATGTAGGAGCATAGTCGGCTGTGGCACAACAATTGTGCACAGGCAAAATGCTGTGCATCTGTTAGGTTTTAAATGAAGAACCCTATATCAATCAGTTTCTAATCATACAGAAATCTTGAGAACCTTTGGGTTACAGAATGAAGGAATATTTGCACTTCATCA
>CM060951.1:129796650-129806650 GCA_030765055.1 Mantis religiosa
GTCTGACTACACCTGTCCAAAATTTTGCCGTATTATTTTGGATTCTTCAAATATATGCTATTTTCAATTGAGCTTAGCAGTACAATTAATATATGCAAAACAATGTTGCTGTGACATTTACTTTGCTCAGTCGTATACACTCAATGAACTTCAACTAAATAAAATTTGTCAACAGAAACCTGATAATGGAAAAAATACAATATACACTGTTTGAGCAAAATTTATTTTTTCCCTTAGCATGTACCTAAAAAAAGTCAGTGTTTCTCTCCCCTGATGTATAATACACAATTTTCCTATCTAGATGCTCACATATCTGCCTCTGAAATCTATTCTTTCACTGAAATTAAAAATGCCTTCATTCATGCATTTTTCAATAATAATAATAATAATAATAATAATAATAATAATAATAATAATAATAATAATAATAATAATAATAATAATAATAATAATAATAATAATAATAATAATAATAATAATAATAATAATAATAATAATAATAATAAAAATAATAGTAATAATAAAAATAATAGTAATAATAAAAATAATAGTAATAATAATAATAAATAATAATAATAAATAATAATAATAATAATAATAATAATAATAATAATAATAATAATAATAATAATAATAATAATAATAATAATAATAATAATAATAATAATAATAATAATAATAGTAATATTTATTGAGGTACTAAGCTTTTACAATTTTTTGGACTGCCCTCTGTTTTGGCCCAAGCCACTGCTACACAGGACAGTCCATTAAGTTTATTTACAGATGTGTTACAATATGTGTTATTACAGAATAGTCACTTATTATTCCTTCTCTCTTTTTACAGTCCATATCCACTTGTTTTTTACCTTACTTAAAAACTGACCTATGTTTTTTATAATTTTTACTTAAAACCTTGATTAAGCTGATTCTCCAATTCATTTTTTATATTTGACATTCTTTCCTCCACATCTCTGTTTCCTTACAATCAAACAGTATATGTTCTATATCCTCTTTGTCCCCACATAATGGGCACTCGTCTTGCGTGTATCCATTTCTTTGACCTCTTAATCTCCATATCCCTGCTCTTAACCATGCTAACCCCTTTCTTTCTTCACTATTAGTGTTACCTCTCCCTCCCCCAGCTATTTTTCAATGGAATAGAGAAAACAAGTGATCTCTTCTCTGCTATTTGACTAAACAGTTTCTGGATCTCCATGTCTTCAAATCTTATTCTAGCCCCTTTCCAGAAACCTTTATAATTATTTTCTCTCTTTCTCTAAATATCACCCATACCATTATCTTCCAAATTATTCCGTAAATTACTTACCCATCCTTTATTTGGTAAAGTTAGTTCTTGATACTTCAAGCATTGTTTTTCAACAAAGCTTCATAATGTTTTTATCAAATATTTAAGCATGTTGGTGTATGCAATGCATGCCGCCTTTGCAATTTGCACACAGCATAAGGCACAAAACTCAGAACTAGTATGTAAGAAAAAGAAAATAGATACAAATGTGTATTACACAAATATCAATATTTTTAACAAAAGGCTTCACTTATCTTAAGAAAATGGTGTTAATTCTACAATATGTGTACTTACTTAAAGACTTCTCTGGAATTTGAATAGTGAACTGAAAATGAGTACTATCTGGTTGTGCAAGTGTCAGTTCTAAATATAGTTTCAGTAACATCCAGAGTGACTCCCACAAACCAGCTTGTCGTAAAAACAGGCCATAATCGTGTAACAGTGCTACAACAGAAGACAAAAGCAACAATCAGTTTTAAGCAACATTATCTTCATTAGTAATAACACAACAGCTACACTGTTACCTCATAATACAGAAATACATGCAATGAAACAGAGATGAACCAGATAAGTATAAAAGTTCCTTACTCCCAGGCCAACATACTTTGAAAATGAAAATCATCTAAGGCCAAGAAAAAGATAATTTTCAGATATTTTGTGTAAACTATTGGTCAACTGATTTCTAATGTTAGCTGGCAACAATTCCTGTTTTCACACAATTATTCAACATGCCTTGCCATGAACTTTATTGCAACATGCAAAGAAAATAAAGCTGAACTTAATTACATGAGAATTATTAAACTCTTTTGACATTTGTTTTGCAAACATATTCATAACATTATAAGCAGATTAACCAAGAAGGAATAGCTTTGCAGAACTCTTAAGACGCCTGTGGTTCAAATCCTATCTAGACCATCATCCCTGACAGGTCTTTCTCAAGTTTTCTTCAGTCCTCATAACTGGCAAATACAGAGAGAACCCTAAACTAAGGCTTGAAACATTTTTTTCCCTTCCCAAATATAATTCCATTTCATGTTAAATTAATTGGGAGTCGATTAATAACACAAAACAACACTTACTTTTAAATTTTCCCGGAACCGGTTTCTGAGGCCTTCCCTCTATCTTCAGCCGGACATCGACTTGTTCTCATTGGTGTAGCTGGCAATATTTTGTCATCGGTCTCCTCTGGTGGCGGTTCGAGGAACTTGCTGAACAAATCTTTCTGGGGGATGTCGAAATTGAATACTTTGTTCCTATTTTTTGAAATAAAGATTTGTTCCCATGTGGACAGTTCTTCTTTTCTTGTTGTATGTTTTAGTAATTTTGGTTCTGGATTTATGTTGTGGTTTTTTTCCCAAAAATGCGTGGCAACTGCTGATTTTTCTAATTGTTTGTATTTTATGTTCCTAAAGTGTTCCTTTGCTCTTGTTTCTAAATTTCTTTTGGTTTTTCCAATATAAATTTGACTACAGTCACAGCATTCAATTTGATATATACCAGATTTTTTGTTAGATGGAATGGCATCTTTGATGTTTGAGCAAATTAGGTTTTTTAAGGAGTAATGGTTCACTGGAGCTAGTTGAATGTTTTGTTTTTTGAAGACTTTTTTGAATTTATCAAAGGCCTATGGATGGTAAGTGAATTTTTTGAAGATCATTTTAGTTTCTGTAGCTGAGAGGGTTGTGGTTTCCTTTAGTAGTTTCTTCTTTTTTGCTAAGTTCACTGAAGAAACTACTAAAGGAAACCACAACCCTCTCAGCTACAGAAACTAAAATGATCTTCAAAAAATTCACTTACCATCCATGGGCCTTTGATAAATTCAAAAAAGTCTTCAAAAAACAAAACATTCAACTAGCTCCAGTGAACAATTACTCCTTAAAAAACCTAATTTGCTCAAACATCAAAGATGCCATTCCATCTAACAAAAAATCTGATATATATCAAATTGAATGCTGTGACTGTAGTCAAATTTATATTGGAAAAACCAAAATAAATTTAGAAACAGGAACACTTTAGGAACATAAAATACAAACAGTTAGAAAAATCAGCAGTTGCCACGCATTTTTGGGAAAAAAACCACAACATAAATCCAGAACCAAAATTACTAAAACTTACAACAAGAAAAGAAGAACTGTCCACATGGGAACAAATCTTTATTTCAAAAAATAGGAACAAAGTATTCAATTTCGACATCCCCCAGAAAGATTTGTTCAGCAAGTTCCTCGAACCGCCACCAGAGGAGACCGATGACAAAATATTGCCAGCTACACCAATGAGAACAAGTCGATGTCCGGCTGAAGATAGAGGGAAGGCCTCAGAAACCGGTTCCGGGAAAATTTAAAAGTAAGTGTTGTTTTGTGTTATTAATCGACTCCCAATTAATTTAATTTATACAACAACACTGTTTTCAACACTTCCATGAAAGGATCCATTTCATGTATTCATGTGTCATGCCTGTGCAGTCATTAAAATAAGCAAGTACATATTCAAATTTCTTTTGTTTTATTTTTCCTGCAACTTCTGCTTTCTTATTAAATACTGGTCTTTAATATAAAATGTTTGAATGAATATCAAGACTTTTGTCATACTTAAGTATTTTCTGCAGAGTAACAACTATTTTATCTGCTAATTTTTCTAAAAGGTTTGAAAAGTCAAGCCTTCTTTCCAAATATATTCTTTGGTAACCATTTTTTGCTTTATCAATCTGAGTGGCTAGAAAGTGATCAGATAAAAAAAAAAGGAAATTGAATATTAATCATTAATTTAATAACAACAATATTATTGTAAATTTTAAAGAAATATTTTAGAGTCAAATAGTATGAAAAATTGATTTTAAAGAAAAATAATAAAAAATATTATTAAATATTATGAGCATTGTTATGCATTGAAATTTAACTGTATTGGAACACCACAGTGAAGCGTGGTGAAGCTGATGTGTAAAAAATATGACTCATCTATAATTTAATAAATGAACATTGTTATAATTGGATGTTACATGGACCAATAAAAATATATTGAGTTGCCATAGCAATGGCACGACCAATAACTTGAAATTGGTTATAGCTAGCCTTCTGCATTTAGCTGCCGTAGAGATCAGACGTGTGTGTTAGTCAGTCTGTAAATCTGCAGAAAGGATCGGGTGGAGTATAAGTAATACAATTGTTATAAAAATAGGTAATATCAACGTTCACAAAAGTGATTATTTGTTCAGTGTTTCAAAGAATTGTTTTAAATGTTCTAATTAAATTAAAATATAATTTTGCTAAAGAAAGTTATAAAAATTATTTAATCTTCCTGCAAATCCATCATCACTTCTCATCTGCAGCCACATTAACAAAGAAAATATTCATTTACTTTGCTTTACAATACTAGTTCAAATTCCTCTGCTAAAGAGTTAATTTAAATAGGTTTTCCAAACACATGTAAAACCCTGATCTATCATTCTTAGACTGACTTTTTTTCTGTAGTAAATGTCTGATCATGCATAACCAAAACAGCAAGGTACTCTTGGTCCATTGCTACTTTACTGGTCTGGCCTTTGATGTATGCAGACATGTCTATCGACCTCTCTATGATACAATTTGTGTTTCTGTTGTTTACATGTGTTAAGTGCCTTCCTTTTCAAGGGGGAATAAAAAGTGTACAATATTAAGACTTGTAAAAGGTGTTCTAAGATAACACGAAGTGGTTTTACAATGTGTAAACTATGGGAAAATTTCTCACAGCACTTGTGTGGCTTTGTTAAAATCTCTACAAACAGTAAATGAAAATGAAAGACAAACTGCGGTGACAACTATACAAGTTTGGATCTCTGTGTTTCTAACAATCCGATTGAGGATAATAAGGATTATAAAACAGATATAATTATAACCAGGAGTTATTTCCGGGCTGTTATCTGTGGTCTGTTGGAGATAGTCTGCAATTGGCCAACAAGCCATTGAGACAGAGGGCAAACATACAATTAAATTCCAGGACACAAGCATTCTATCATCCATGACACGCTACCATGCCCAATGACAATGCAAAGTTTTTGAAATTTATAAACATCCCCATAATTTCAATAAGAAAGAAGAAGTTTTAAAATTCAACAGCAACTGGCAACCTGTCATCGAAGGCAAGAAATGGCAAAAAACAGGAGAAATCGAAGTGAACCATTTAGAAGGGAGAAGAGAGCCCGCCCCCTTGCTCCTGCTGTCTGGCATCTGGACCAATCAGCGTAGGATGTTCGGGGGATAAATACAGCAGCTCAGATAGTCAACACTTGAGTCAATAAAACAGAAAAATGCAATTTCTTCAAGGTAAATGCGTACCAAGAAACTCAGGCAGTGATACAGAAAGATGGGTATGATGTAACTTATAATGTAGTTGTTGTCGCCGGCCCATCCTGACAATGTAAAGACAGTTCAGAAAACAAGAATAGCAATGTTCAGTTTAAGACGAATTTTCAGTCAGGTGGAGCACATGTAGCACAAGCAGAATCTGCAGAAGATAGTGTTAGACAGTGGCAGTCAGTGAATTTTATAACAAGGGAAGCACTTATAAAAAACTGATAATATTACCACTGCAACTAAGTTTTTCTACAACAAATAATAAAATTACCTCCACTACTCTTACTGCTACAACAACAACAACGATGATGATAATAATAACTAGTAACAGTAATAATAATAATAATAATAATAATAATAATAATAATAATAATAATAATAATAATAATAATAATAATAATAATTAATAATAATAATAATAATAATAATAATAATAATAATAATAATAATAATAATAATAACAACAACAATAATAATAATAATAATAATACACATGTAATTTCATAATAAACCAGCCAACTTAAATTTTCTTCTCTCACTTGAAAACCAATTCAATCCGTTTTTCTTTTTTTATAAATTCATCTATCACTAATCTGTACAATTCCTCTTCATTTTCCGATGATTTAAGTTTTAGTAGTTTTTTCTCTATATAGCCAACACAGAGAAACTTGAGTCTTTGCTGCTTTGGGTGTTTCTGCTGTAAGTATGAATTCGACAAAGTGTGGAAGAAGAACATTTGGCACTCGCATTGTACACTGGGACTGTGGAAATCAATGCTCACAACTTGAAGAGTTCACAAAAAGCGGCCAATGACAAACCACTAGATTTCAAATAAATCATTAGTTCTTGAACTCCCATCAACACACTCATTTGAGGCATAAACTACATTGAGTTCACTTCTAAGGTGAGCAAAGTCAAAATACTGACCATAACTTTCTTTCAGTGAACAGAATGTTTCTTCAGGAAATTTATTTGTAATATTATTTTGGTCAATTGATTGTACAAATTTAACTTTTCCTAAACCTGCAAATCTAATTTGAATTTGATTTTGTATATTATCTAATGAAAAGTTAGGCAAACAAACTGCACCCCAAACAGGGGTGCAAATTGAGTCCTATTCTATTCAATTTATTTATACATGACATAATAGAGAGGGTCAAGGAAAGCAATGCCCATTGCCCAATAATAATGAACAAAGAGATCCCTGGCTTATTGTATGTGGATGATTTAACGGTAGGAGCAATTTCCATAATAGGTTTACAAAAATCAATTGAGGCAATTCATAGGTTTTGTGCTGATTGGGGACTAAGAATAAACAGCAAAAAATAAAAAGTAATGGTATTTAAAAGAGGATCGATACTGAGGAAAGGAGAGGAATGGTTCATAGAAGATCAAATGGTAGAAGTGGTAAACGAGTAAGACTATTTAGGTGTAAGTATGTGTAGCAGTGGGGGAAGGGCCATACAAGCCAGAAAAGTGATAGCTAATGGCAGGGCGGCAATGTCAGGGGTAAGAATATGTAAATATATACTGGAGATGTCAGTTAGATGGTTAGAAAAACTGTATGAAGCGGTCGTTGAATGTAAAACAATGTATGCAGTGGAGTAATGGGGCACATGAGAGATAGGTACAAAATTAGACCAGATGTACAGATTGTTTTGCAAAGAACTACTAGGGCTGCCAAAATTGGCACCAAGAGAAGTGGCATTACTAGAGCTAGGTAATACAAAAAAGGAGAGGAATAATAATAGAGAGAACACTGAAATTTTGGTATAAGTGTATTAAAGGGCAGAAAGGGGAGTTATTGAATCTGTGCATAAAGCAACAGCATTCAAAATACAAACAGTTGGTGGTCGGAATTGGAAAGAATGGTATCAAAGATAGGCATGGGAGATTTATGGAGAGCAGAGGACATCATAGCGGTATTTGGAAGGGAGAACTAGAGTAAAAGACATAGATAGGCAAGAGATCTGGAAAGTATAGAAGAAAAGAAATCTTTGAAATTTTATAAGCAATTAAAGACATAATGGGGTAGGTAAAATTATACAGATCAATGTGACAAGACTGGAAGAGAAGGCATAGCATCATGAGAGTAGGAATATTATACCTATAAGGGTTGAGAAGTAATGCGATAGGGATATGTGAATTTTGTGGAGATAAAGAGAGCACTGTTCATTACCTGATAGAATGTAAGGAGTTAGCAAATTACAGGAGAAAAACATGGGATAAGAAATGGGACAGTGTGAGTAAAGAGATATTGGCATGAGACATGCTAACGGGGATGGGCAAAAAGAAAAATAGATGTATAGGAGAATTCTTATATAGGTTAAGAGAAGTGGATAAGGGTAAAGGAAGCGAAGGTCAAGAAGAAATGACACCAAGCTGCTCAAGAAAACCAAAGGCTTATGGCCAGGGGACCTGAGTCAGCGAGTAAAACTTGAGTCAGCAATTTTCATGTATTTGTACAGGATGTATAATACTGCATGTTTAATGTTCAAGTTATTGTAGTGAAGTTGTAATGGAAACTGTACAAATAAATAACAAATATTATCTAATATTTCCCAATAGAGTCAACGGTAGCAATCTTTTTTTATCAGAGTTGTTGTTTTGACATCTTTTTTGGCAGTTGGCAATTCTCATTACATTTATCCCATACTGTACCAAATTCATTTCTCTTTTCTTGTAAAGTGGCTTTTGTCTCCCTTATTTTGGCAGTGCAATAATCTATATCCGATATTTTTGTCTGCTGAATTTCAAAAAGGACATCGGTTAAACAAAATATTTCACTGAAAATTAAGAGAAGAAAGTTGAAATCGAAATCATAAAGAACACTGTCAAAACCTCGAGCTTCGTGATAAGTTTCACTATCCCATTGGTTTGGATTATCGAGAATGTTCTCAAACAACTGAACTTAATTCTTTATGTTCCCAAACAGTTTCAAACAGCCTTCCATTGTAATTGCATTGTGTTGTACACACTTTAGGAAACATTTTTGTCACCTCCATATCTAATTCAGCAGTTCTTTCTGTAGATTTGGAGAAGAAAGAAGACAAACCATTTGGGGTATGAAAAAAAATTTGAATTCTTTTATGTTGGATGTTGTCTGTGAAAGGACAAGATTCAGTCTATGGGCAAAGCAACATATAAATAAAGCATAAGGATATTCTACATTTACTCTTTTCTGTAAACCACTAACTTCCCCCGACATCTCTGCTGCTCCATTATAACATTGAGCAACCAATTTATAGCCACACTTAAACTCATCCGTCATATGGAATACATATTCTGCTAGTACCTTAGCACTGTGATCTCTGCTTACTTCTGTAAAAACCAGAAACCTCTCTTGTATCTCTCCAATGTCAGATATCAGTCTTATAACAGTTGAGAGCTGAGAGTGAGCAGATATGTGAGTGGTTTCATCAATAATAACTGCTACAAATGCAGAGTGAAATATTTCTTTTTTCACTTCATTCAGTAACACTGTGGTTACTTCACTAATAAAGTCATTTTGAATATGGTTTGACAAACCCGAGAACCCAGTAGCCTTCTGTAAATGACATGCCAGGGTTACTTGCTTAAAACAGCTAGCACTTCAATTTAATTTCACTGTTCACAAAATCTTTGTCTTCGGCATGCCCTCTGAAGGGAAGTTCTTGTTTTGCCAAGTATACTACGACATCAATGAGATGTTGAAAACTTGTCTATTACTTTTGACAGTTTCATTATATCATATTACGTCAAGTTTACACTGCTCATCTATTCTACAAGTACGGAAAGTGCTGAGTAGAATTTCAGCCCTGATATGTGCTTGTGACTGTTGGTGACGCTAAGTTGCTTTTAGCAGATTATTCATATTGTGGGTTCGTAGAATTAAAAGTCCAATTTGCAGAAATTCTAAATGTTCTTTATTTGAGTAGAAATACACTCACAGAAGCAGGCTACAGCAGAATTACATCACATACACATTCACAATCTACCAAGGTCGATGACCACAACAGCATTCTGATTACGTCTATTCACAACATCAGCTTTCGTTACAACACTTTACAGCTGATTACTTCTGTTACAACTGTCTCTTGGCCAGTTGTCGCTTCCTTAAATACCTCATCTGATAATTCCAGACTGTTCCAGAACAATCAAGAAACCGAATAATCTCTATCAATCAAGATGTGACCAGAAATGTCCATTTATCTCAGTTTGTTTGTTTCGGCAGACCTTTATCTGCGTGCTGTCTTTATCAGTTCCTTTGTGTAAACAAGCCCCGTTATCGCTCTGTGAGAACCTTTTATGCACGTCGCTGTGACAATATCATCGAAACCTGAAGTATTCCACACACCCTCTTCGTTTAAGAATAAAATGCAAGACC
>CM060951.1:129811650-129916650 GCA_030765055.1 Mantis religiosa
ATCATCCGAAAGATTAAACTGTTGAAAATGGCATGTTGGTGTTGTTTTGGGTTGAAACTGTTGTTCTTAATGTAATTATCTGTGTGTGTCGGTTTCCTGTAGATACCAAAAGTGAGTTTGTTGTTCATTTTTTTGATCTTGATGTCCAAAAAGGGGAGCACACCATCCTCTTCTGTTTCCAATGTAAATTTTATAGCTGGATTTTGTATATTCAAAAGTTTAAGACCATCTTGTATGAGTTTTTTAGGTACTATTGCAAAAATGTCGTCAACATAGCGATACCACACTTTGAAATAATTTGGAAAAGCTTTTGTGATGTGTTTCAAAAGCACTCATGAATAAATCTGCCAAGAAGGGAGACAATGGGTTGCCCATAGCTAGGCCCGTTTTTTGTTTATAGATTTGTCCATTAAAGCTGAAAAAATTTTCATTGATACAAATTTCTGTAAGTTGTGAAAGTTCTTCTATTTCTTCAGGTGTTATTTGTATTGATTCCAGCCATTTTTTGAGAAGTGGAATAAGCTCATTGGTAGGTATACTTGGATATAAAGAAATGACGTCAAAGGAAACTAAAGCATCTGTAGAGTTGATCTTTGTGTCCTTCAGGAGATTTAACAATTCAAACGAGTTTTTGATACTTAAATTTTCAAATTTTGTGAAGGATCTGAAGGTTTGAACCAGCCATTTTGATAGTTGGTAAGTGGGTGCATCAATGTTATTAATTATTGTTCTGAGGGTAATTTCAGGTTTATGTATTTTGGGTAAACCATATATGTATGGTGTTTTTGGACTGTCTATTTTGTTGTTCAATTTATCTCTTTTAGTCATGATTTTACTGTTTTTAATTGCTAATTCCACAGATTTGCATGTTTTCTTTAATGGATTGTTTTCTAGTTTAACAAATTCTTTTCCGTTTAAAAGGTTGTCCATTTTTTTGCGATAGTCTTCTTTGTCCAATATTACTATTTTGTTACCCTTGTCTGCTTTTGTGTAGATTACCGGTTTTTCATTTAAATTTTTGATTAATTTTTTATATGAATATCTTTTTGAATTTGCATTTTGAATATGATCTAGAGTTTCTAAGCACTGTGTTCTGATCGTAGATTTTTTGTTATCGGGCAAATTATATATCGCTATTTCAATGTCCGCGATATAGTTTTCAATGTTTTTTGTGTAATCAACAAACTCACTTTTGGTATCTACAGGAAACCGACACACACAGATAATTACATTAAGAACAACAGTTTCAACCCAAAACAACACCAACATGCCATTTTCAACAGTTTAATCTTTCGAATGATCAACTTTCCACTAAACAGAGAAGATTATCAAGAAGAATACCTACACATAAAAAAAGTAGCTATATCCAACGGTTTCAACCCAAATTTAGTAGACAAAACTGTTAACAGACTCCACAAAGCTAAGAAAATAAAAGAAACCACCACCCTAGAACCTACAGGAGAAAAAGAGAAAAAACTTTTTAAAAAATTCACCTTCCACCCATCAGCCTATAACAAATTCCAAAAAATCTTCTCAAAACACAACATAACTCTTGCACCTCAAAATAGGTTTAATATCAGAAATTTGTTAAAAGGCCCTCCCAAAAATTCAATCACTACCAAAGAAAAACCAGGAATCTATGAGATCAAATGTGAAACTTGCCCTAAAATTTATATAGGAAAAACAAAAAGAAATATTAACGTCAGAACTAAAGAACATATGAGAAACATTAAAAATGGTGAAACAGAAAAATCAGCAGTGGCTTTTCATTTTTTGAATACTAGACATGACATCAATTTGGAAACATCTCTAATAAAATACGTTAATCACCCCATAGACCTTTCCGTATGGGAAAAAATCTTCATTAACAAAAATCGTCATAGAGTCATGAATTTTGAAACTCCACCACCGGACATCTTTGACAAGTACATCGCGCCATCTATTGACAATACGGAGAAAGAAGAAACCACTACAACTTGCACTAGTCGAGTATCAGCTGAGGATAAGAGCAAGAGCTCTTGAAACATGTCCTGTGAATAAACAGGTGAGTGAAGCAATGTGTCAATATATTCTCGATTCAATTTTGTACTAGTTTGTGCTTCACTGTCCCTACGCTTCTTTCAAGTTTATACTTTGAATGAGTTATTCCCTCATTCCATTGACCTACCGCCACTGGTGTTAGATAAGACAATCAATCTGAAGAAGACTGGAAGCAAGTAATTTATAAAAATAAGTTGATATCTGAAACTCAACTTAAACTCAATGTGCACCCAAATAAGACTATGCATAAACATGAATTTCTTAGTGGTAATGTTGCCAAGAATAAACTTACCATAGCTGACAAACTGCACTTTGTTTGTTTTGCAACATGACTACAAATTGAATGCTCTCAGGTCCTTAGGTATCTAAATGATTGTAAACCAGGCAACTATGTTATAGAAAAATTGTAATCTGGGTATCCAGTTACAATTCTTTTAAAACTGGTGTGCCCTCAGTTTTATTTGAGGTAGTTTATACACCAGAATATGGGCCCATAGTGGTTCTTTTATAAGTAAATTTCACTTTCCAAAGAATTCTTTAAACTACAGGACTGTCAAGAAAAAGGGGCAACATAAACACTGTTAAAATTAACAAATGTTAATAATCTAAAGAATAAACAGAAATTGAATATTTCCTCTAAGAAAATAGTACAGAAAAAAGAAAAATAAACTTTGGCATAACGCGGGCCAAAAAAGAAAAAAAGAAAAGAAGCTATAACTATACCTATAATTTTCCTTTCAGTAGCTTCTGTAACACTGACAGCAGTGCCTCTCCTTAGCTGATGCAGCCGAGTGGTGGCCACTGTGTACAACTTTGTTGCGACTGGCACAGAAGATGAAGCAAGGGAACTTTGTTTTGTGGCTAAAAGTGCACGCCAGAGTACCAGTTTAGCAGGTTGCTCTTCAAGCATTTCTTCTAAATGTTTCGCTTGGGTATCTGCTGGATATATCTGACTGGCAATGACTAGCTTTTCTTGTAAAAGTTCCTCAGAATCTTGATTTTGTTCAAGTGCCTAGAAAAAAATTTAAAAAAGTCTAATGTCTTACATTTTCCATGACTTTCTCTACCTTCTATTTATTAGTGGGGAATTATTAATAAAGTTTATTTTGCATATTACTTCATTTTATTTTATAGAAATAGCTGCACTAATACAATGTATTTCAATAAAAATACAAAGGAAATAGTGATGATTTAACATTTTAGAACTGGACACTATGCACTGGCCTTAAATTCCATATTCTTTCCATGAATTTAAAGAAACGAAGTGAAAATTGGCAGGTCTTTAAAAAAGTGATCTTGTACTGTATAATTTGAACCATTAATAAGGATATCTTAGAAATGGCTAATGGCACAAATTAATGTTCATCAGTTATCAAAAATGATATAAATTCTCTTCCAAACAAAGAGGACTTTAGAAGCTATTTCCAAAACATGTAAGTTATATAAATATTAAAAGCAGAAGCATTATTAACAGTGAAGTATTCTTCATATTTAAGTTTGAATTTATGAGTCACTATGTTTACACTCAGTCTTCACTTACTTGTTGTTGTATAATTGAAACGTTTTCAAGATCATTCGATCTCATCATCAGCTGTTTGGTGACTAAATGAACCTCCCTCTTCTTCCACTACTACGGAGCTCCGATCACTCTGCCATCTGGTGTTAGGGGCACTAAGTTTTAATACTTCATTTAATGCCGGGATTTCAAAATTTATAACTTTATCACGGTTTTTGTTTATGAATATTTTTTCCCAAATATCCAATTCTATGGGTGTACTTAACGATTTTAACAGTTTAATGTTGTGGCCAATGTTGTGGTTTTTTGTCCAAAAATGGTGCGAAACTGCAGATTTTTCTGTTTGTTTCAACTTAATGTTCCTCTGGTGTTCTTTTTGCCTGGTTAACATGTTTCTCTTAGTTTTTCCTATGTAGCTTTTTTCACAGGTTTCACAATTAATCTGATAAATTCCTGATTTCAAATTGTTGGGGATTGTATTTTTCAGTGGTTTATTTAGCAGGTTCCTCAGACTGAATTTGTTTTGGGGTGCTAGTTTTAAGTTTAGTCTTTTGAAGATTTGTTCAAATTTTCTAAAAGCCCATGGATGGTAGGTGAATGTTCTATATTGCCAATTTGTGTTATTAAGTGGTGTGAGAGTGGTATTTTTTGATCTTATCTTCAGTTTTTCTTTCCTCTTCATCATAAGGAATATGAATATGATGAAGAGGAAAGAAAAACTGAAGATAAGATCAAAAAATACCACTCTAACACCACTTAATAACACAAATTGGCAATATAGAAAATTCACCTACCATCCATGGGCTTTTAGAAAATTTGAATGAATCTTCAAAAGACTAAACTTAAAACTAGCACCCCAAAACAAATTCAGTCTGAGGAACCTGCTAAATAAACCACTGAAAAATACAATCCCCAACAATTTGAAATCAGGAATTTATCAGATTAATTGTGAAACCTGTGAAAAAAGCTACATAGGAAAAACTAAGAGAAACATGTTAACCAGGCAAAAAGAACACCAGAGGAACATTAAGTTGAAACAAACAGAAAAATCTGCAGTTTCGCACCATTTTTGGACAAAAAACCACAACATTGGCCACAACATTAAACTGTTAAAATCGTTAAGTACACCCATAGAATTGGATATTTGAGAAAAAATATTCATAAACAAAAACTGTGATAAAGTTATAAATTTTGAAATCCCGGCATTAAATGAAGTATTAAAACTTAGTGCCCCTAACGCCAGATGGCAGAGTGATCGGAGCTCCGTAGTAGTGGAAGAAGAGGGAGGTTCATTTAGTCACCAAACAGCTGATGATGAGATTGAATGATCTTGAAAACGTTTCAATTATACAACAACAAGTAAGTGAAGACTGAGTGTAAACATAGTGACTCATAAATTCAAACTGAAATGTAAGTTGTATATTCTATTTAGCATGTAAATATCTTTAATCAAGTTTGCGCACACGCGCACACACGCACGCACACGCACGCACACGCACATACAAACACACCAAAGTTTTCCAAAAATGTGGATTTAGAAAATTTGGATTTATAGTGAAATCTCAACAGTGTATGTTTTAGTAAAATACAGTAGTTCCTCTATTTATTATAAGCAGCAGGGAAAGTAAAAATAATATAAATGCAAAATTTGAATGCTCCTTGTTGTTCAAAGTAAAATAAGTTAGCAAGTTTTGAAAGACATTTAACATAAACTTAGTGGGTCAATAAACAGCTATGTCGATTTACAGGTGGTGGAGGTGGCTTGTTTGTCTCAAATAAGTGAGATGAATGTCCCTAATCTTATGCGTAAGCATACAGTGCTTCATGTTTCCCTTTGTGGAGAAGTCTCTGTTGCAGACTGTACACTTGAAGGATCGCTCCTTAGTTTGGCTATGATAAAGTATTTCCAGGGCTGAATTGCAGGCAAAAGTCTTGAAGCAGATGTTACACATTGTGCTCCCTGGCCGCACTGCTGGTCCAACAGCAAGTCCAATGAGGCTGAACGCTGTGGACATGAGCATTCAAGTGTACAGTCTGCAACACAGACTTTTCCACAAAGGGAAATATGTCTATTTACTTACATGCTTAATTTGAAAAGTCATATTAAACTACATTAGTTCATTCTAATACCTGTATTACTCCTCAGTTGTATGTTACTCTTCAGTATGTTCATATGTGCATGCATGTTCATGCATATGTGTGTATGTGTGTGTGGTTTTGTTTTATTATTATCCCTTATTCATCCCCATCTTCCATTACATTAGCAATATTACCTCTTCTGGTTTGCTTTGTTGCCCTGATGTTCATATTAACTAACATCTTAAAATTTTTGTTTTTCAGATTTATTATGTTCACATAATCACTTAAAATCTTTCAGGGACTTGCTCATCCTGTAAAGAACAGCTGAGCTGACTCCACCAGTGGGTGGGAGGCCCTTGCTCTTAAGGGATGCTATGGGCTATTTATTTAATCACTGAAGTCTTTTAGAATTAACTCATTTATTTACACTTGTTTTAGTTATTCTGCACTTTCTAGATTGATTCTACTGACATTCATTGAAAATCTTTAGATACTGTCTCACAAGTGCTTGTTTATGTACTGGCCACTTCCCTCCTTTCTTGCTTATTTGGCATTCTTAGTTTTCTCTTCGGTCCTTCCATTTAATGTAGTCACACAGGCTGTGTGTCTCTATGTGTCTCTGTGTGTCTCTCTGTGTGTCTGTGTGTCTCTGTGTCTGTATGTCTGTGTGTGTGCGTGCGTGCATGCATGTGTGTGTGTGTTTTTTTTTTTTATTTATTCATTCATTTATTATACAGCATATTCCATTACATAGAGAGTAACACTATATGCTTGAGTGCACAGTTACATTAAATTTTTGTTTTCACTATTGTATTACATATTATCACAATTCCTCGAGACTTACAATTCTATAAACTAATATAAGTATTTGCATCCCACTTGACTATTTACAGATTATCGAAGTTGATACTGTTTACAAATATACTGAAACTTTTGGTGCGTTTTTGTATAAGTTCCTTTTTTTCTAGTGTCCAGCGTCCACCAGTCATTATTATTGCTTTCTTTAGATTTTCCCTTTCTTTGTCTAACAGATTACACTCAAAGATTAAGTGGTCCACAGTTTGTTCATTTTGGTTGCACTTACACATTGGATTGTCACTTACTTTAAATCGGTGGTAGTACACTTTAGTTTTCCCATGACCTGTTAACAATGATGTTACATTTGATGTTAGTTTTATTTTAGTTTTCGTCCTGTCATTTATGTTGGGAAAATAGGATTTTGTAATTTCACCTTTTGATAGTACAAAAGTGAATCAAGAAGATATTGACACATTGCTTCACTCACACTGTTTATTCACAGGACATGTTTCAAGAGCTTTTGCTCCTATCATCAGCTGATACTCGACTAGTGCAAGTTGTAGTGGTTTCCTCTTTCTCCGTTTTGTCAATAGATGGCGTGATGTACTTGTCAAAGATGTCCGGTGGTGGAGTGTTTGTTGCCATTCTTGTTGTCATTTTTCCATACTTGAGCACTTTAGCGAGCTGATTACTTCACTTTTTGGTATTTTGTTGTAGGTTACTTCTAACTCATTATCTTGAGCTGCTTAGGTTAATCTTCCAATTCCTTTCTTGTAGCTTCCCGAGTCAATTCCGAATATTGTGTATTAATGCTTTGTGGATTTTAGGGTTATTGATGGAATCCAATGTTACTTGACTATCAGTATATATTGTTACGGTTCTTTTTTCCTTTTTTATATCTTTTAATTCGTCGATGTTTTCTAGGGCTTTTATGATGGCTTGTGGTTCTGCCTGGTTGTTTGAGCAGTTATTGTCCAGTTTATATTTTCTTTGGTGAGCAAGTTCATTATTGATGAATATTGCAACTCCTGATCCAACACCCATCTCACTCTTGCTGCCATCTATATATACTTCTAATGCGGATTCTGGTTTTCCTTCTCTGCCTTTGCTGATTCTAATTGTTTTGGCAAGATGTGGCCAATTCCTCAGCCCTACATCATGATCTATAATCCAGTTCGCATTCTCTTTTCCCTTCAAATTCTATATAGTTGCACAGTTTCTTCTACTTTTATTATAATTGGCAACATTCCAACTATGACACAAAGGGCTGCAGTGGAGGTAGTGCGAAAGGCCTTTGCCATTTTGATATTAATAAGTCTCTGGACTCTGATTAATTTTTGTCTGTTATGCTGCTTCTTAATTGCTTCGATCCAGAGGGAAGCGCCATACAGCATCAATGGCAAAATAGCTCCCTTGTAGATGATCTTGATTGCCTCATGAGTCAATCCCCAGTTCAGCTTGGCAGACTTGGATAGCAAGTGAATTAACTTTTTACAATTTTCTTCTACATAGCTTATGTGGTCTGAAAAGTTAAATTTATTATCTATTATTACTCCTAGGTATTTGATCCTGTCTACTTGCTCCAGGATTTTATTATTTAAGTAGATTCTTATGTCTTTCGTTTCCCTCCGTTTTCTTCTTGATATAAGCATGACCTGCGATTTTGATTCATTAAAATTTACTTTGTTGTTACTTGCCCATTTTTTTATTTTATTCATTTCATTGTTCATAACATTTTCTATTTCTATTGCATTTTCCCCTTTTGTTGCTATAATCAGGTCGTCCACAAATGCCACTGCTATTGTTGATGTTGAATGGCTTATATTTAAAATAGAGTTGTACATTACATTCCACAACCCGGGTCCACAACACGATCCTTGTGGGCAACTCTTTGTAACTTCTCTTTCTCTATTTACAGTATTGATTGTCAATATAGCTGTTCTTTGGCTTACGTAGTTTTTAACTAAGTTGAATAAGTTTTTTGGGCAGTTGAAGTCTTTTAAAGCTTTTAGGAGCTGGGCCACCAAGCAGCATCGAATGCTCCTTTAACATCTAGACTAGCTAGAGTGACTACCTTTCTATTGCCCATGGCTTCTTCTAAAAACTCTTTAATTTTCACTGCTGCACCTATCGTGCTTTTTTGTGGGATGAACCCATATTGATTGTTGTTTAATTGACTTTTACTGTGTATGTGATACATAATTCTATTTATAAGCTGCTTCTCCAAGATTTTTCCTGCTGTATTTAGTAGACTGATCGGTCTAAATTTGGTGGCATCTGAGCTGTTTTCTTTGCCAGGCTTGACTAGAGATATTACTTTCGCTCTTTTCCAGCATCTCGGGAAACACCCATGTTGCAAGCATACATTGTATATCTCTGTTGTGAATTTTGGGAACATGTTGAAGATCCTGAGGACTAATTTACTTGTAATTCCATCTTCTCCTGGGGTATTGTTGTGGTCAAAGTTTTCTATCACTCCTTTAATTTTGTCTTGGGTAAATTCCAGATCATCCTTTGTACTTATTGGTTCTGTAGCTATTTTCCTTATCTGTTTATGATATTCAGTGTAGTTAGCTTCGTCATCTTCTGGTATTAATTGTTCTAGCATACAATTTAGCGTTTCATCAATATTGTATGTGGGTGTATGTGTGTGTGCGTGCGTGCATGCATGTGTGTGCGTGCGTGCGTGTGTGTGCGTGTCTGTACGCATGTGTCTTTTATAAAATTATACTCCCAAATATTTCAAAAATTCTTTATTTAGAGCCCATTGCCATTATGATACAGTTCAATTTCATTTGTCTTTTTTCCCCAAGAAAAATGTTGAAAATATATTTTTTCTGTATATGCACTGACATTAAACCTTTTGAACAATATTCCCAAGTTTTTCCAGTGATGTCTGGATGGTGTTCTCTGCATTTTTAATTTTAAAAAGTTGTAGGGTTGCTTACTTTTATTGAGATTCTAGAACCTAAGAGCAGCAAGCTTGTAACACCAAAAATACTTCCTGATAATATTCATATAAATAAAAGGGAAAACTGTTAATATGAACATCATATGCAACCCCCTCCAACGATACAAATGTTAAGATTTTAGGACTTCCTTTTGTGTTGAAAGTTATGTTCATAATAAAGGGTCAAAGTATATTCTTATATGGACTATATCAATTGAAAGTTATCAACCTTTATAATCATGAATAATTATAAATAATTAACAAAATTGTTTTAATAATTCTTAGGATAGAGTTGTATGATCATTGTGGTGAGTCTTGATCCACTAGTGGGGACCTGCAACTTTTGACAAAGTGCTGTAATAAATTCAGGTTGGAGATTCAGTTTAGTGGAATGCTTAAATTTCACGCACAAGATATTTAAGCTTAGCCAATTCAAGCTACCGGCTGAATCCTTTCCAACTCTCCCAACAGACAATGTACTCAACAGCATATTGCCTCTGAAAGATCACTTTGCCTGACAAATTTATCAAAAGCATATTTTTACAAGTTCTGCAAGATCTGTCGAGAGCTCTTATGGTAAGTCTGGGAGAAGTGTTCAAGACTTTGATAGTTAAGCCCCAATTATTAGTATAATAAATGGCTTTCCACCAACTTGGGATCAAACTTACCTGCATATGCATGCTTAAATTTGGGCCTTATCCTTCCATATGTATCAATGTATCACACATGCATGCAAATACTTGCACACATATGAAAGAATAAAGCCTAAATTTTCAACTTTGAATTTCTGTCGATGGACGGACAGAGGGAGGGACGGACAGATGGACACACAGATGGATGGATGGACAGGCAGGCAGGCAGGCAAATGTAAAAGCATAACCAAAAAAAATGTATCATATAATGAGAATTTGTAACACTTGTAAAAATTGTAATTACTGCAACTCGTAATAAGTTTAAGGAATGCATGTAGTGTTACGATGTAACGGAGCATGCAGTGTTAATTAAAAAAAAAAAAGCAGGCAGGCAGGCAGACAGACAGACGGATGGACAGATGGATGGATTCCTGTAATTCCTTAAGCGGGATATAGGGCCATCTGAATCACGCCACCTCAAGGCCCATAGGCAACAGGTTGAGAATCAGAGGTATCTTGATCAGAGAGATTCAGGGATGAGGGATCAGCCGAATGCCAGAAGTGAAAGGACGAGAGATGAGGTGATAAGAAAGATGATGGAGTAATCGATGGAATGCCGGCAGGGGAAACTGGAGGACCTGAAGAAAACCTGCCCCAGTGCCATGTTGTCCACCACAAATTTCACTTTGCAGTCCCCCGGGATCAAACCCAGGTCGCCTTGGTGAGAGACAAGTGGTCTAACCACTCAGCCATGGTGCAGCCTGTCAAATGACATGCTGATGAAAAATTTATCCAACTGTTAATAGGTAAAAACACAACTCCTAAATCGAGTAACAGCAATAGTTGCCCAACACTGAAAATGAGAGCAATAAACCCCAAAATATGCTTTTTTAAATAGCTATAAGAGATAAGATAGAACTTCACTAACTGTAACTTGATTAGACCACTGCAAGTTTTAAATGGTCCTCAGTTAATTAAGGACTCACTCCAACTCGTGAAATTATCCAGGGCAGAAATGTATATATTTTATAATGTTTTTTTCTATACATGTATCTAAGTTCATCGAATTCTGTTTGTGTTTACAAACAAATAATTTTCACAAAATCAAAAAAACTGCCTGCCTAAACATTTATGCAAACTGTCAGTTAATGAATGGAAGAATATTTAAAAATATCTGAGTGGCAAAAAGGTAGATGAAGAAGTTATGTTTAAAAAGTCTTAAATCACTGACACAACCTTACTGTAATACAAGTTCATAAATTCTTACACTTCAATCAAATTTAAAAATGTTAACAAAGGATCTTCAACTCTTTTATACAAATTGTTAATCCTTAATGCAGAGGTGCACCTAAAATCATAAGGATTAACTTCCAGGGTGGTAGTGGTGATATTTTAGAGGTGGCTTCAAAGATAAGATTTGTAAAGGGTCTCAGACAAACCTTGATCTACAATTGGCAATCATGGTACCTTATCAAGTATGGCCAGCTTCCTTTCTGCTGTTACAAGTGCTCCCTTAATACCACTGCCTTTGCGATAAGACTTCTCAAATTGCCACACCACATCCTGCAAAAATAAATATTATTTCTTGTTAGAACTGTATTAAATTAAAGGAGGAGGAGGAAGAGCAAAAATGAGGCAGGAGGAAGAGGAGGAGAAGAGAATGAAAAACATGTATAATGCACAATGCTTTTTTTTTTTAATTATGCTGCTAAGTAAAATTCCCTTTGTCCCATTTATTAATGTAATATTTGTAGAATAAAACTTTAACTACCTCTACCAGGATATCGGTAGATCAAATTATATTTACAAATGTTTTTGACAGTCCTTAAATATTAGAATTGAGAAAGGAAAATACTAAATTCATGACTTAGAGAGGACATTTGCTATGCAGAACATACATAAAATTCTCCAAAAGAAAAAATCTAAATTGTTTATATCTAAAAATAATGCTAATCTTTTGTGCTATTGATAAAGCAAAAAGACACTAAATCACCTATGTATAAAATAATTCTGCTTGTACAGTATATATAATTTACAATCAAACCAATTTTTAAAACATTTCTCAATATTTTCAGCAAAGCAGATTTTGGATAGATTTATATGGCTAGTGTGAAGAAATGATTTCCATCAATTAACTTAAAAGCAGATTTTGATTGACTGAACCTCAGTTAACAGAGGTAAACTTCATATAATCATTTATATGATAAATAAAAAAGGAAGTTTAATACGACTAATCCAAATATGCAAACAATTCTAAATGTATGTAACAACTGTAATTAGTATAAGAAATTTAGATAAGGTATAAATATTGTCACAGATACTGATGAAGGATAATTTAATTATGTCATGTATATACCAACGTGAAAGATATGTAAATGTATTAAGTGGAATCCATGTTAGAAAGTTATTCTAAGCAGAAAGATTTTGGTGCTGAAAATGTGCAAACAGGATGAAAATGCAGCTTTTACAGACCACAGACAAGAAAAGTTTCAGGAAAGCCAGTGAACAAGAAACTTTTATTGTAATATTGTATTATAATCCGGTGTGAAGAAGAGAGAGAGACAAATAGCTTTTTCAATATTTTTAGGGAAAATCCTGATGCCATATTATATTTTTGTAGGTAGGAGTAAACCCAACCCAATAAGAAGCAGGAACATCTTTGTATTTAGCAGCAAAAGATTTGACAGAATGAGTCAACTTACAGGAGTCAATCAAACGTCAGGTAGGGGAAGAAGCTGTCAAATTGGCCAGCAAGTTATGTGCTAAAAGGCTCACCAAGTACCAGAAGTACCAAAGTTACAGAAGACACAAGTCTCATGTACCAGCCCACAATCACACTTTCTGCATAGAGAAGGCAAGCCAATGAACCCAAACAGAATGGCACACAAGAATAATACCATCTGCCACATAACCAATTAATGCTATGATTCACAGCAAAACTATCAAATGTTCCCAACTTAAGTGATAAGTAGGCCTGTAGCAATGGTGTTGCAAGATGAAGAAAGTGTATAGAATATGAAGGGTCAGGATGTAGTGATAAGGGCTGACACCAACCTCACGTAGTAGTATTATAGTGTGTATAACAAAGAATTGTGTTCCTTTCTTGGAAGTGTTGAAAACAGTGTTGTTATGATAAATTAACTTTAAAGAGAGTCGATTAAAGACACTAGACAACACTTACTTTTAAATTTTTCCGGAACATGTTTCTGAGGCTTTGCCTCTATCATCGGCCGGCTCTCGACTATTCAAAGCCTCAGAAACATGTTCCGGAAAAATTTAAAAGTAAGTGTTGTCTAGTGTCTTTAATCGACTCTCTTTAAAGTTAATTAAAGAATTCTGTGTCTCTCATGAACATTTACCTTATTTCTGCAATAGTGTTTGTTTATAATATGACTTTGTGGGTTCGTGAAATGAAAAGTCGAATTACACCACTCAAAAATGTTCTTTATTTCCACCGACTGCATGCGACCCCGGCTCCTAGTCTGGGGGCCACGACTCGATGCGCACACGTGACAATGACGGCACCATCTCTCAGCATCTGCTCGGAGTCTCAGCCAGTAGTAGCGCTGCCGTAGTTTGTCAATCGTTCGGTTCGCTCCCAGGTGTCCTCCCGAAGTACCGGCGTGCACTTCCTCCAAGACTTCCGGGACCTTACTCCGGGGAAGTACCAACTGTTCTCTCTGCGTCTTCCCATCGGGCGACTCCCATACCCGGAACAGCACACCCTCTCTGGTCTTCAACGAGTCCCATTGGGCCCAGTACGACTTGTAGGTGGCGCTCCTGGGTGCGATGTCCTCCCAGGTTGGTCTTGTCCCTGCCTCCACTTCCCTCAAGAGTGGCCCCAAGTCTGAGTCCGCCATCTGCTCCCTCCTCAGGCCTGCGCTATCCCAGCCGTTTGCAGGCACTGCCACAACTACTCGGACTGCTGCGGCACGCTCCTTCTCTTCCACTCTTGTGCACTGGCCGCACTCTTCTGGACAGGGTCTTCGGGACATGGCGTCTGCGTTACCATGGCTCTTCCCTCTACGATGTTCCGAGGTGAAGTCGTACTCCTGCAGCCTCTGGACCCAACGTGCTGTCTGGCCTTCCAGGTTCTTAAAGCTCAATAGCCAGGTTAGGGCGGAATGGTCAGTCCTCAGGTGGAATGGCTGACCGTACAGGTACTTGTGGAAGTGCTCCAAGGTCTTTACTACCGCCAATAATTCTCGTCGGGTGACGCAGTAGTTCTTCTCTGCCTTGGATAGCGTCTTGCTGTAGTAGGCTATCACCCGCTCATGGCCGTCCTGGATCTGCGATAGGACACCTCCAATGCAATGGTCGCTGGCGTCGGTGTCCACAATGAAGGCGCCACCCGGTTGTGGGAAACCCAAAATTGGAGCACTGCACAGGGTCTCCTTTAGGTGCTGGAAAGCGTTTTCGGCGTCCTCTGTCCATGCATAAGGCCGGTGTTCCTCTGTCAGGTGGGTGAGGGGTTTGGCGATGCTGGAGAACCCCTTTATGAAGCGGCGGTAATAACTGCACAGCCCCAGGAAACTGCGCAACTCTTTCTTATCCTTTGGGCGAGGCCAATCTCTCACAACCTGTGTCTTCTCCGGGTCTGTGGCCACTCCGGTTGCTGAGACTATGTGGCCTAAGTAGTTCACTTCCTTGCGGAAGAGCTGGTACTTCTTCAGCTTCAAGTTGGTCGCCTGCAGTCTCTGTAGCACCTTACTCAGATTCTGAAGATGGTCTTCAAAAGTCTTACCGACGATGATGATGTCGTCCAGGTATAGCAGGCAGGTGTCGTAAGTCAGCCCTCTCATCACTGACTCCATGATGCGTTGGAATGTAGCTGGTGCGTTGCAGAGACCCAAGGGCATAACCATGAACTGCCAGAGCCCTTGGCCCGTCGAGAATGCTGTCTTCTCCTTGTCTCTTGGGTCTAGAGCTACCTGCCAGTAGCCCGACTTCAGGTCCAGGGTCGAGAACCACTGTGCACCAGCTAGCGTGTCCAGGGTGTCGTCAATCCGGGGTAAGGGAAAACAGTCCTTCCGGGTGACAGCATTCAACTTTCTGTAGTCTACGCAGAAGCGCAACTCGCCGTTCTTCTTTGTCACCAAGACTACAGGGGAACACCAAGGGCTGTCAGACTCTTCGATCACTCCCCTGGATCTCATGTCCTCCAGCATGCCTCGTACCGCCCCTTGCTTCGCCAGCGGGACGCGTCTATGTGGTTGCCGAATAGGCCGGGCGTCTCCGGTGTCGATGCGGTGAAGCACTTTGTCCGTGCGGCCGTAGTCACTATCACCTTGGCTGAAGACGCGCTGGTATCGTCTTAGCAGTTGTCCAACTTTCTCCAGCTGCTCTGCGGTCAGGTGATCGGCCGCCCTCTCTAGTAAGCCTTCTAGCCGGGGCCCCAGGTGTTGCGTCGGCACCGGCTCCTGCGTCTTGTCGATTGCTGTTACGCTTACCACGGGCTCGCACGTTCCCAACGCCGTCCCGGCCTGGACGTCGTGATCGGCGTCCGTTGGATTTAGCAGTCTCGCCGGCACCTCCTCTCGGCATGGCAGCAGTGCCCTGGATCACATAGTCCGTGCACAGACGTCTTCTGGTCCAGCATCATGTTCCTGGTTCTCTGGCCTTCCAGTCGCGCCGTCACCACCACCTAGCTCCTCGCGGGGACAACCACGTCTTCGTCCAAGACGACCCTGCAAATTCCAAGGCGCTCTTCTGGTTGACGGAGTATAATCTCTTCTTCGTTGAGCCGCAGGACCTTCTTGCCGACGTCGACCGTCGCCTCATGGCTCCTGAGGGCATCCAGTCCCAGAATCACCTCCTCAGCCACCTTCGCGACGAACACCCACAGACGCACGGCACTCCGTCCCAAGGTCAGCTCCAGCAGGGCCTCCTTCTCCACATGCAAGGTGTCGCCCGATGCCGTGACAAGCTGGTATGATCGGCTCGGTTTCCTTGTCGGCAAACCCTTCGCCACGTCAGGTCTGATGATGGTCACTGCCGCCCCGGTGTCCGCCAGCACGCGGCGCGGCTTTCCTCTTACCCAATCGTCCGCGATGAGGCTGTCATCCATACGCCGGCTGACGGCGCGCAGTGTCACTTGAGGGGATGGTGGTGATGGCGCCGACGTGCCCCTCTCCACGACGGCCCTTACTCGTTTTCCGGCTGCTCTTCCTGGTGTGGGCAGTCTCTCTGAAGGTGTCCGGGCTGTCCACACCCCCAACACAGGCCACTAGGTGTTCGCCGGCATCCCTCAGCTGGTCTTCTGTCTCCGGCGTAGCGCACACTCCTCGTTCTCGACGTCGGGATAGATGTTACCTTGGTCGCCTCCATTCTTAATGCCACTGTCAGCGCCTCGTGGATGGTTTTATAATCGCCGAGCATTAGGCGCTGACGAATCTCCGTGTCCCGTACCCCGTCGACAAAGTTGTAGGCGGCTTCCCGGGATACGAACTCCAGTTGCAGGGCAACCGAGGCCTTGCTAGCCAGCTGCTCAATCGCTATGGCGAACTCCTGCAGCGTCTCCCCCGGCTGCTGTGACCTTGCCTTTAGCTGGCTGCGGTACGCTGCGGCTAAGCGGTGGTTCCCGAAGCGATTCTCCAGGGCCTCCCAGATGTCCTTGGGCGCCGCCGTTGTCTGCACCGCGTTTAGGACTTCCACGGGCCGTCCCTGGAGGCTGGCTATTAAATGTGTGGCCTCCTCCTCCGGTGACCATCTGTTGTGCTTGGCCACTGTGTCGAACTGGCGGCAGAAGACCTCAAATGTTGACGCGCCGTCATATTTCGGAGGTTTGACGCGCGCCGATGTCGTGTCGCGTCCCGGTGCGTCAGCCTTCAAATCCTTCAACCTCCTGCCGACGACGTCCTCCACCATGGCGTTCACGGACTTGACGCTGCTGTCGGCCTTCCCTTCCAGGTCGTTAACGCGGCTCGCCAGGTCCTCGACGTGCTCGTCCACTTGGCCCATCCGCTTGCCTCACGCCGGCCAACTGTTCTTCAAATTTGGTGGCGAGAGCCTCGTTCGCCACCTTCATTTCCGTGGTCAGTTCGGCCATCTTTGCGGTCATTGTCGTGGCCAAGTTGTTGTTTGCCGTTTCCGTCTTCGCAGCGAGGTTTTCATTTGCCGTCTTCATTTCCTTCAACTCTGCGGCCAGGTTGTTACTTGCCGCTTTCGTCTTCTCTGTTAATTCGGCCTTCATTTCCATCATCTTCTCAAAATTTTTTTCCAATGCCGCGTCCATGGTTGTAATGTTCGGTGAAGTTATCGTCCCGCTTCCTGACACCAGTGTGACTTTGTGGGTTCGTGAAATGAAAAGTCCAATTGCACCACTCAAAAATGTTCTTTATTTCCACCGACTTACAGTTAAACACTTGCCAATTACACAGAATTACGTAATGCACACGATTACGATTCACCAGTTCGTCCGTTACAATTCCACTTTGCTCTCGTAATTACGTAAACTCCTCCGACGCACGTACACAGTCTTCTCGTCCTTACACTAGCGCTGCACTCTTCCGCTGCTTGCCAAGAAGAACTGCCTGACTCCTCATTGAAGCCATTTTTATAGGAATATCACTGTTTTTCTAGAAGTCTCTGGTTTTCCGCGAATCACCACGAAAGTTCCAGAGGACAGGAGAAGGGGAGAGAAACGTCCAGGGACAAGTGACATTTCCCTAATCGCCCCTCAGTTAGTGACTGAGATTAATGGGGGGCCTGGCTCGGCTGCCTCGGGTCCCTTCCAGCTGTCGCCGGTCGTGCCTTCCACTAATTGGGTGACAATAATGTATAAAACTGACTTAAATAACTGAAACATCTTCATTAAATTATTACTGCTAACACTAATTCACAATGTGTACATGGATTAACATCTATATCTGTCTATTGCATGAATAATCCACATTTTCAGGTTTTTGAATGAAAATAATTTTCTCCTTTCCAATAACATAGACTTATAAGAAGAAAAGCGCATTCCACCCCTGCTAAAACCACAGGTGCTTACAAAAAATCTGTTATACACTTTCTGTATTTATCTGGGTATTTTAGGCCACTGTTTTCTCTGCAATTAGGTTAGCAATGTTAATAGTTAAAGGTATTCATTACCGTTCTGTAAAATATTCTACAATTTTACAGCTATTCTTTTTCCCATGCCATCTTCCACAGCATTCAGCTTGTTGATAACTTCTTTTGTTATGGTCATTTGTTTAACCAGTTCTTCTCCAAACTTTTCTAAAGTTTGAATTGCAGAGGACAGAAATTCAAAACTTGAGATAGTGTATGCATGTTAACTGATGTTTAATATCAGGTTCCCTAAGCTTTGTTTATTCTGGTGCAATGTTACTATCAAGTGGGAGTTGTTGACAAGACGTTGCCGAGGTAGGTCATGTTGCAGCAGTGCTTACGCTTGGAAAAACATGGGTGTGCAACTGGAGCTACATAGGGCCAGAATTGGGCACTTTTTCACCAAGATATGTATGTTGAAGAACAGCATTGTCAAAAATGGAATGAGAGATGCTGCATGGATCATTTTGTTTGTGATGACATTGTTAGTGACTCGTACTCGAACAATTAACTTCCATTATTAATTTTTAGATGAGTCGTATTTATTACACATCTGCTTCACTACCTATTTTGAGGACATGTTTCGCAAATCATCGTTTGCATCTCGTTTGAGATGCAAACGATGATTTGCGAAACATGTCCTCAAAATAGGTACGAAAGTGAAGCAGATGTGTAATAAATACGACTCATCTAAAAATTAATAATTTTTCGCTTCACTGTGGTGTTCCAATACAGTTAAATCTAGATAACTTCCATTAATTGACCTAATAGTGGTTAACTATAAAGCCCGGGCCTTAAAGTACTTACATATTGTAAGTCGCCATTAAGGTAGTTGTCTCATTTGTTTATGAGAACTCCTAAGTGGTTTACCAGGAAAATATGAGTCAGTTGGAGAATTTAATGTCATATCGGCACGTTGACCATAGTAGCTCAATGGTAGAGCGGCTGGACGGAAACCAGAAGATCCGTGGTTCAAATCCCAGCTATGGCATTGAATTTTTCAGTCTGACTCTATGTTTCCACAATTTAGCCTACACACGGCCAGTGTGAAAGAACTTTCATTAATTGACCTAATAGTGGTTAACTATAAAGGCTGGGCCTTAAAGTACTTACATGTTGTAAGTCGCCATTAAGGTAGTTGTCTCATGTGTTTATGAGAACTCCAAAGTGGTTTACCGGGAAAATACGAGTCAGTTGGAGAATTTAATGTCATATCGGCACGTTGACCATAGTAGCTCAATGGTAGAGCGGCTGGACGGAAACCAGAAGATCCGTGGTTCAAATCCCGGCTATGGCATTGAATATTTCAGTCTGACTCTATGTTTCCACAAAATCTGGTGGTTTCTGGCATGAAAGAAAATCGAGACGGCAGGACCTGGGAGCAGATAGAGGAGCCTTTCCAAGATAAGCTGGGAATTGCATTAACAGGATGGGAGATCGTGGACACGCACAAGATTGGAAGAATGGGAAGAGGACCAAGGCCGATTGTAATGAAATTGGCTACGATGAAGTTGAAATGGAAAATACTACAGAAGGCAAGTCAACTGAAAGGTTTGAATATTTTTATTGAACAGTATTACACAAAAACGGAGGAGGAATTGAAGAACTTATTAGAAAAATGAAGGAGGCCCAGGCAGACAGGAAAAAAGCATTTGCTAAAGGCTTGAAACTCTACGCAGAAGGTGAAGGTTGGAGCCTTGCACTGCAGAGAAGGAATCACAGGAAATGTATATGCCGAGTCCGCAAAATCAGAACATATGGACAGGTCAACACACCGATGAGTGTGTGCCAGATAGAAATACTACAACCGATCAGGTGGCAGAAAGGGACGAAATGACGTTAACCATCAGCGGGGAAGAAGAGGCCAGAGACAGAGGGGAAAGACAAGAGACAGATGAATGGAAGACGACAGCCCAAAGCAGATACAGAAGGATAGGTCAGAAGAGAGGGGAAACATAGTGACGGGTGCTAATAGTGTACGGGCCCAAATGACCTTGTTGTCGACGGGCCCTAAAACACCACACACTCACTCACTCCAGATGTACCACCAACATCTTTCCTCGGGGCACCTTCTGGATGCGGTAGACCATGTCGTTAATCCTCTTCACCACACGGTACGGTCCTTGCCATGGCTGCTGAAGCTTCGGGCAGCGTCCCTTGGTCCGGGTCGGGCAGTACAACCAGACCAGGTCACCTTGCTGGAACCCTTGGCTGTTGGCTTGCCTGTCGTATCGGGTTTTCATGCGGTCGCTCGCCTTCTGGATGTTCTGGCGAGCCATCTCGTGCATGTCGTGGAGGTGGTCCACTAGGTTCTCCACATCCCTCAAGAGTGGCCCCAAGTCTGCGTCCGCCAGCTGCTCCCTCCTCAGGCCTGCGCTATCCCAGCCATCCGCAGGTACTGCCGTGACTCCTCGAACTGCTGCGTCATGCTCCTTCCCCTCCACTCTTGTGCATTGGCCGCACTCTTCTGGACAGGGTCTTCGGGACATAGCGTCCGCGTTACCGTGACTCTTCCCTCTGCGATGTTCCGAGGTGAAGTCGTACTCCTGCTGCCTCTGGATCAAACCTGCTGTCCGGCCTTTCGGTCGCGCTGTCACCATCACCTCGCTCCTCGCGGGGACAACCACGTCTTCGTTCAAGATGACCCTACCGATTCCAAGGCGCTCTTCAGTTTGACGGAGTATAACCTCTTCTCCGTTGAGCCGCAGGACCTTCCTGCCGACGTCGACCGTCGCCTCGTGGCTCCTGAGGGCATCTAGTCCCAGAATCACCTCCTCAGCCACCTTCGCGACGAACACCCACAGACGCGCAGCAATTCCGTCCCAGGTTCAACTCCAGCAGGGCCTCCTTCTCCACAGGCATGGTGTCGCCCGATGCCGTCACAAGCTCGTATGGTCGGCTCGGCTTCCTCGTCGGCAAACCCTTCGCCACGTCAGGTCTGATGATGGTCACGGCCGCCCCGGTGTCCACCAGCACGCGGCACGGCTTTCCTCTTACCCAGCCGTCCGCGATGAGGTTGTCATCCATCCGCCGGCTGACGGCGCGGATTGTCACTCGAGGGAATGGTGGTAATGGCGCCGACGTACCCCTCTCCACGCCGGGCCGCTGCCCTTCCTGGTGTGGGCAGTCTCTCTGCAGGTGCCCGGGCTGTCCACACCCCCAACACCGGCTACTAGGTGTTCGCCGGCGTCCCTCGGCTGGTCTTCTGTCTCCAGCGTAGCGCACACTCCTCGTTCTCGACGACGGGATAGCTGTTACCTTGGCCGCCTCCATCCTCAATGCCGCTGTCAGCGCCTCGTGGATGGTTTTATAATCGCCGAGCATTAGGCGCTGACGAATCTCCGTGTCCCGTACCCCGTCGACAAAGTTGTAGGCGGCTTCCCGGGATACGAACTCCAGTGGCAGGTCAACCAAGGCCTTGCTAGCTAGCTGCTCAATCGCTATGGCTAACTCCTGCAGCGTGTCCCCCGGCTGCCGTGACCTTGCCTTTAGTTGGTTGCGGTACACTGCGGCTAAGCGGTGGTTCCCGAAACGATTCTCCAGGGCCTCCCAGATGTCCTTGGGCGCCGCCGTTGTCTGCACCGCGTTTAGGACTTCCGCGGCCCGTCCCTGGAGGCTGGCTATTAGCTGTGTGGCCTCCTCCTCCGGTGACCATCTGTTGTGCTTGGCCACTGTGTCGAACTGGCGGCGGAAGACCTCAAATGTTGACGCGTCGTCATATTTCGGCGGTTTGACGCGCGCAGATGTTGTGTCGCGTCCCGGCACGTCGGCCTTCAAATCCTTCAGTTTCCTGCCGACGACGTCCTCTACTATGGCGTTCAGGGACTTGACGCTGCTGTCGGCCTTTCCCTCCAGGTCGTCAACGCGGCACGCCAGGTCCTCGACGCGCTCGTCCACTTGGCCCATCCGCTTGCCCAGCTCCGTCACGTTATCCCTCACGCCGGCCAACTGTTCTTCGCAACCTTCATTTCTTCCAGCTTTGCGGCCAGGTTGTCATTTGTAGTCTCCAGCTTCGCGGCCAGGCTGTTATTTGCCGCTTCTGTTTTCGCTGTTATTTCCGCGGCCAGGTTATTATTTGCCGCTTCCGTTTTTGCAGCGAGGATTTCATTTGCCGTCTTCATTTCTTCCATTTTCTCTAAAATCTTTGCCAATGCAGCTTCCATTGTCGTATATCCCACTCCTGACACCAGTTGTGACTTTGTGGGTTCGTGAAATAACAAGACGAGGTTACAAAACACAAAAACTACACTTTATTTTCCTAGCAATACACCGTTCACCATTACAAATTGCTAGATCACTTCAAAAACTGTTTATTTTAAACACTACACTCAACTGTCTGTCGCTTCCGGTAACGATCGGCCCCGAAGTTTCCCGAATCTCCACCGGCCATCATTTATTCATCGGCTTCGCGAGTCTACCGCCAGGGTAACACTATACATTCCTATTCCTTGTTTCATCTCATCACCTAGATTCGTTGATTTCAATTGTTGTATTGTAAACTTTCAGCATGGATGAACAAATTAAGAGGAAATTAATTACAGCACGTGCAGTAGCTAAATCAAGTCTTATCCGTCTTGTAAATTTTGTTGAAGAATTTCAAATAGGTTCAAATATTTCTTTGATAAATGTAAGAATGAAAGACTTGCCCAATATTAGGGATAAATTTGAAGATACTCAGTCTCAGTTAGAATTATTTGAAGATGTTGAAAGACACGCTACTGATAGAGAAGCGTTTGAATTAGCTTACTATAACCTAGAAGCAAAAAATGACTGAAATGGTAGCACAAAAGTTCAGAGAGAAATGCTGAAAATAATCCTAACAGCCATTCCCTTTCAATTTCAAGTGGTAGTAAGAAAACAATTAAATTGCCTACAATAAAATTACCTTCATTCAGTGGAGATGTAACCACTTTTAAGCACTTTTTTATACATTTGAGAGCTTAGTTGTTAATAATGAGTCTCTAGATGATATTCAGAGGTTTCATTATTTGCTATCGTCGCTTACTGACGAAGCACACAATTTGATAGCTAACATTCCAGTTACAAGTTCCAATTTTGATGTTGCATTGAAAACTATCTGCAATCTCAAAAACTATTTGTAGTTGGTTTATTGATACTCATCACTTACTTGTTTATATTAATGAGAGACTAGTTTCAAAGGCATTCGCCTCCATTTTCAATCTCTTTCCAACTGGCATTTGTTGTCTGCTCTCTCTCTGGTGGTGGAACTAAAAACTTTTTTGTCATATTATCTACTGGTGGGATTTCAAAGTTCATTACGCGATCCTTATTTTTCCATATGAATATGTTCTCCCATGTTGTCAATTTATTTTGGTTTATCACTCCTTTTAATAATTTTGGATTTGAATCAATGTCATGATTTTCATTCCAAAAATGAATTGCTACTGCTGACTTATCTTCTTGTTTCAATCTGATGTTTCTAAAGTGCTCTTTGACTCTGGTTTTTAGATTTCTTTTAGTTTGATCTATGTAGTATTTTTCACAATTCTTACAACTTATCTGGTATATTCCGGATCTGTTAACTGATGGGATTTCATCTTTTGTTTTTGAATTTAGCAATTTTAAAATTGAGTGTCTATTAGTAGGTGCCAAGGTGATATTATGTTCCTTGAAGATCTTTTTAAATTTATTAAATGTTTTTGGGTGATATGTAAATTAACTAAATGAACCTATCTGCAATCGTTATGACAATTTACGACTTATTGCTTCTGCTCATCTTGCACATTTGTTGAATTTACCTGTAGCTCATAAGTCATCAGCAAAGGAGCTAAGGGCACTGATAAATCAAACCATGAGTAATTTAATGCAATAAAGGCATTAAACTTAAGACATTTCATTGGATGATTTGATAGGGTCACAACTAGTGCTAGATAAGTTAGATACAGTGGTTAGAAAGGAATTTGAAGATACTTTAGATACAAATAAGTTCCCTTCTCTACAGGATCTTATTAACTTCCTAGAAGGAAAATGTAAATCATTAGAAATAGTAAGTTCTAAGTTAAATACAAGTGGCACAAGCAATGTTAATCCTCACTCTCAGAAAGCCACAAATCACAAACACAAATCTAGCTTTCCATAGAATTACATTTCTACAACAATAAAGTGTGCATATTGTAATAATGCTCATGCATTACCAAAATGTAAAGATTACAGACAAACTCCTATTTTGGAACGCAGAAAAGTTGTTAAAAATGCCAATCTGTGCTTCAACTGTTTGCTAACAGGTCATATAGTTAGAGAATGCAAATCAAGCAACTGTCGCATTTGTGGTAAAAAACAATACGTTAGTGCACCTTGATGATGCTTAACAGCAACACAATAGTAATGCTGAAGGTTCAGCAGATCCAAGCATCTTCTTAAGAGATAATGGCATCAATAGTTATTGTGCATTTAAAATTTAACCTCGCAAACACATTCTCCTTGATAAAAGTTAAGAATGATAAAGGTCAGTGGCAGACCTGCAGAGCCTTGTTAGACACAGGATCACAATCATGTTTTATATCTGAGGCATGTGCTCAGAGATTAAGGCTTAAGAGGCATCATGATCCTAAACCTGTTCAAGGAATCGGAAATGCAGTTTCAGAAACTAAACATGGTGTTTGCATTCAAATTAAATCACTTGTAAGTGATTTTGCAATGTCAGTGAAATGTTTAGTGCTACCAAGGGTTACAGAAAATCTGCCAGTAGAGAAAATTGACTTCAGTGATTGGAATCTACCTCAGAATATTTCATTTGCGGATCCTAGATTTTATGAGCCTGGAAGAATATATATTTTATTGGGCACAGAAGTGTGCTCATACATTCAGCATCAAGGTGAATTACTTCGAGATAATGATCATCCTGTTATGATGAAAACAGTTTGGTTGAGTACTTTCAGGAAAATATTCAGATGCTGGAAGGTTCTGTGATGCACCACGGCAGCCGGTTATTTCCTGTTTTGCAAAGACTGATGTTAATATTCAGCAACAGCTACAAAGATTTTGGGAGATTGAAGAGTTGCACCAAACACCAAAAACCAAGGATGAAATAGCATGTAAAGACCACTTTTCTCAAAATACTACAAGAGAATCTGATGGAAGATTGGTGGTTCACCTCCCATTTAAGGAAGACCCAAAGAAGTTAGATGACTCAACAATGGTAGCCACCAGAAGGCTATATCAGTTAGAAAGAAAGCTAGACAAAAACCAGAGAATAAAGGAAACTTATATAGAGTATCTACGAGAATATGAAGAATTAGGCCATATGGAGGTAACAACTCAACAAGAGAACGTTGCTATTACACGCCTCATCATGCAGTTGTAAAGGAAGACAGCTCAACTACAAAGACCAGAGTAGTATTTGACTGTTCTGCAGCCTTGAAGAATGGAACCGCATTGAATGATTTGTTACATGTTGGTTCCACTATTCAACAGGATATTTGTACAATTATCTTGAGGTTCAGAATGCATGAAGTAGCATTTACAGCTGACATAGATGTATCGACAGATTTGGGTACACTCTAATGATCAAGTGTACCAAAGAATACTATGGAGAAGTGACCCTTCATCTCCGATTCTTGAGTATCAGTTGAAGACTGTGACATATGGTATGCCCAGTTCTCCATTTTTAGCTATTCATTGTCTGCAGTAATTAGCTCATGAAGAAGCACATATCTTTTCCAAAGCAGCAGCAACAACTTTGAGAGATTTCTATGTTGATGACTGCATTTCAGGATCTGCTACTTTAGAAGAGGCGATTAAGCTTCAACAGGAATTGATGGCTATGCTGATGAAAGGTGGATTTTCATTGTGTAAATGGTCTAGTAACAATCCAGAACTTTTGGCAAACATTCCACTACACCTGAGAGAAACCAGACTGCCACTACAGCTTGACAAAAATGGAGTCAAGACCCTTGGATTATTATGGCATCCGAATATGGATACGTTTCAAATTATGAGCAATCTAGGTGCAAGAGGTTCATCTGGAGTTACTAAAGAATAGTTTTATCAGTAATTTCTGGAATTTTTTATCCTTTAGGGTTCATAAGTCCTATTGTTGTTTTATGCAAGATGTTTCTTCAAAACCTGTGGCAAGAACAAGTTAACTGGGATCAGTCTTTGTCAGAGAAATTGACAGCTGATTGGAAGATACTTTACAATCAACTTTTTCTAATTAGCAATATTCATATTGATCGTAAACTAATAGGTGATGGTTCAACTAGCTACACTGAACTAGATGGATTCTGTGATGCATCAGAAAAAGCATATGGAGGGTGTCTCTACATACGCTCCATAAATAAGGAAGGAAGGACATTTGTAAAACTCCTTTGCTCAAAGTCACGAGTTGCACCTTTGAAGAGATTGTCACTTCCTCGTTTAGAACTTTGTGGTGCATTAGCGCTTGCTCGTTTACTAAAGAAGGTGAAAGAAGCACTAAACTTATCATGCAAATCCATATATTTATGGACTGATTTTACAGTAGTATTGTCATGGTTATCAGCACCTTTTACATGATGGAAGACATTTGTTGCTAATAGGGTGTCTGAGATTCAAGAGTTGTCCGAAGGGGCTGTATGGAGACAGTTTCCTTCACAACATAACCCAGCAGATCTGATATCAAGAGGTGTTCTTCCTGAGACACTTATTGAGAATAACTTTTGGTGGAAAGTGCCACCTTGGCTTAGTGGAAATGCTACACTTTGGCCTGTATTAGATGAAATTTCCAATCAAGAGGAAATTCCAGAAGTGAAAACCAAACTTACTTGTTATGCTGTGACTATAAGAGCAGATGAAATAATTACAAGATATTCTGCTTTCATATTGTTTGAGCTTCTGCTACAACGGTACTAAACCAAAGACCGAGAGGATACTTGAGCCTTTATCACTTATTGAATTACAGAATTCTTTAAATAGATGTATTAATATTGTACAATTATCACTACTTCGAGCTGGTGGGAGACTAAAACATTTTGATTTAACCTACGATCATAAATATCCTTTTATATTACCGAGTCGTCATCATTTAACAAAACTCATTGTTGAGCATGAGCATAGAAGATTGTTGCATGCAGGTTGTCAGCACCTACTATCCTCGCTTAGAGAAAGATATTGGATATTGAATGGCAGAAACACTATCAGAAGTTTGATTCATAATTGCCTCACTTGTTATAAACTGAAAGCAAATGCAGCAAAACAACTTATGGGACAATTACCACGGGCACGAGTGGAGTCAATTTGACCATTCTGGAATTGTGGTATTGATTATGTAGGACAATTTCTTATTAAATCTGGTACCTTTAGAACAAAGACAAAGGTAAAAAAAAAAAGCTTTATTCATTTGTCTTGCTACAAGGGCAGTACACTTAGAAGTTGTTAATAACATGTCTACAAATGCCTTCATTGCAGCCTTGAGGAGATTTATTTACCATGGCCGATGTCAGAATATTTATAGTGATAATGGCACAAAGTTCACACGTGCAGAAAGGAGATTCAGAGAACTGCAAGAGCTTTTTGGATGTGAGCAAACTAAGCAGGATATTCCAAATTACACCATTGCTGAGGGTATAAACTGGCATTTTAGTCCACCAAGAACACCACATTTTGGTGGTCTTTGGGAATCTGGGGTGAAGTCATTCAAATATAATATTAGACATGCGATGGGTGCAACATGTCTAACTTATTGTGACTTTGTGGGTTTGTGAAATGAAAAGTCCAATTACACAAACTCAACAATGTTCTTTATTTCCACCGACTTACAGTTGAACACTTGCCAATTACACAGAATTACGTAATGCACACAATTACAATTCACCAGTTCGTCCGTTACCGTTCCGATGCACGTACACAGTCTTCTCGTCCATTCACTAGCTCGTCAAGCACTGACTGACTGACTGACTCAATTCACTCACTGCAGCCCTTTTTATAGGAATATCGCCGTTTTCTCGAAGCCTCTAGTTTCCGTGAATCACTGCGAAGGTTCCAGATAGCAGTGGAAGGGGGGAAGAGGCGGCCAGCGACAAGTGACATTTCCCTAATCATCCCTTCAGTTAGTGACAGAGACTAATGGGTGGGTGTGGCTTGGCTGCCTCTGGCCCCTTACTCAGCTGTCGTTGGTTGTGCTTTCCGCTAATTGGGTGACATTATGAAGAATTGTATACTTTAACTTGTCAAATTGAAGCATGTTTGAATTCCAGACCCTTAATCCCTTTCTCTTCTGATCCAAATGATCTGAAAGTTCTAACTCCTGGTCATTTCTTGATTGGTTCTCCTCTTACCACCTACCTCAGCCAGATTTCGATAGTGTGAAACTTAGTTTGCTAACCAGGTGGGAGAGACTGCAGCAGCAATTACAAGAATTCTGGTCCAGATGGTCAGGTGATTATCTACATCATCTTCATCAGCGAGCCAAGTGGACCAGTAAGGGTGCAAATATCCAGCCGGGTACCCTGGTCATAGTGAAGGAAGACAACGTTCCTCCACTTTGCTGGAAGCTAGCATTGGTGGAACAAGTACATCCAGGAGATGACGGACTAGTTCGAGTTGTAACTATTCGCACAGCTAGTGGATCATTTAAGAGGCTTATTGTAAAGCTTTGCCCTCTTCCTACAGAAACAAACTAGTGATTTTGTTTGTAATGTTTGAACATTTTTAGTTAACTTTAGTGTTTTAAGAAATATTACTTATTTCTTGGCAGCCGGTATGTTCAGTGACAGTTGGTCACATTGTATGCAAGGAAGTTGGTGGATCTGTTTTTAAAAAGAAAGACAACAGAGAATCGATGTGTGAAGAAACATGAAGCATGTTATTAAATTTTAGATGAGTCGCATTTTTTACACATCTGCTTCACTTTCGTACCTATTTTGAGGACATGTTTCGCAAATCTTCGTTTGCATCTACGGCTCTTGTGCGACTGACGCTAGATCCAGCGGTGTGGGTAATTCTGGGGTTGTTGCTGCCATCTGTTGATTCAGTGATGAACTGAAATGTGGGATTCTCTTCTAGCGGGATTTCAAAGTTCATTAGTTGGTTTTTATGTTTTTCTATGTATATCCTCTCCCATATGACGAGTTCACTATGTTTTTGTACGTATTTTAGTAATTCTGTGCTATCTTCAATTTCATGATTTTCAGACCAGAAATGAGCTGCTATTGCGGACTTATCAATATTTTTGTATCTTAAGTGCCTGAAGTGTTCTTTCTTTCTAGTGCCTATGTTCCTTTTTGTCCTTCCTATGTAAATTTTTTCACAGTCTTTACACTTAATTTTGTAAATGCCTGACCTTTCCTCTGGTTTTATCTTATCAGTATTATTACTGTGAAGTAGGTTTTTAATGTTGTAACTGTTCTTTGGTGCCAATGTTATATTGTATTTCTTGAATATTTTTTGGAACTTTTTTTGTGGCCCAGGGGTGGTAAGTAAATTTAGCAAATCTAGTTTCTTGTTTTATTGGTGTGAGAGCTGTGATCTGTTTTAATTTCTTTTGAAGTTTGAATAATTTTAGTTTTTTATCTACAAGGTTTTTTCCATATCCATTTTTAATTGCAGTTTTTAAGATTTGATGGTATTCGTTTTGATATTCTTGCTGGCTGAGAGGTAGATTTACTAATCTGTGTGTCAGACTGTTGATGGTTGCATGTTTGTGTGGAATTGGGTTGAAACTATTTGCTTTGATGTAATTATCTGTGTGTGTTGCTTTTCTATGAATGCCAAATTCTAGTTTTTCATTGCCTTTTTTGATTTTAAGGTCTAAAAAAGGTAGAGTACAGTCCTCTTCAGTTTCTACTGTGAATTGTATGCTGGGTTCTTGCAGGTTGAGTAGTTTCAAAGCATCATCTATTAGTTTGTAGGGCACTATTGCAAAGATGTCGTCTACGTATCTGTACCATGTTTTAAACATATGAGGGAAGGCTTTAGTAATATGTGTTTCGAAAAAGCTCATGTATAGATTGGCCAAAAATGGTGGTAAATAATATAAACACTCCTACTTACCTTCTGGCAAAATGGCTAACCAAAAAATTTCAGTCCTTTCCACAATTCCATACTCTGAGTATAAAAAACTCTTTAGACCTGGTAGAAAAAATTCAAAATCTTAAACTAAAACCTCATGACACTTTAGTATCCTTTGATGTCCGCTCCCTCTTCCCTAGCATTCCATTAGACAAACTTTTGATTCAACTGAAAAAATGGCTAAATTCTATAAACCTGGATGCCAATGCAATAGAAGAATATGTGGCAATGACTGAATTATGTATACATCAAAATTATTTTGTCTTCGATGGAAAATATTACAAACAAATTTCAGGACTAGCTATGGGAAGCCCGCTATCACCATTTTTGGCCAATCTAAACATGAGCTTTTTCGAAACACATATTACTAAAGCCTTCCCTCATATGTTTAAAACATGGTACAGATACGTAGACGACATCTTTGCAATAGTGCCCTACAAACTAATAGATGATGCTTTGAAACTACTCAACCTGCAAGAACCCAGCATACAATTCACAGTAGAAACTGAAGAGGACTGTACTCTACCTTTTTTAGACCTTAAAATCAAAAAAGGCAATGAAAAACTAGAATTTGGCATTCATAGAAAAGCAACACACACAGATAATTACATCAAAGCAAATAGTTTCAACCCAATTCCACACAAACATGCAACCATCAACAGTCTGACACACAGATTAGTAAATCTACCTCTCAGCCAGCAAGAATATCAAAACGAATACCATCAAATCTTAAAAACTGCAATTAAAAATGGATATGGAAAAAACCTTGTAGATAAAAAACTAAAATTATTCAAACTTCAAAAGAAATTAAAACAGATCACAGCTCTCACACCAATAAAACAAGAAACTAGATTTGCTAAATTTACTTACCACCCCTGGGCCACAAAAAAAGTTCCAAAAAATATTCAAGAAATACAATATAACATTGGCACCAAAAAACAATTACAACATTAAAAACCTACTTCACAGTAATAATACTGATAAGATAAAACCAGAGGAAAGGTCAGGCATTTACAAAATTAAGTGTAAAGACTGTGAAAAAATTTACATAGGAAGGACAAAAAGGAACATAGGCACTAGAAAGAAAGAACACTTCAGGCACTTAAGATACAAAAATATTGATAAGTCCGCAATAGCAGCTCATTTCTGGTCTGAAAATCATGAAATTGAAGATAGCACAGAATTACTAAAATACGTACAAAAACATAGTGAACTCGTCATATGGGAGAGGATATACATAGAAAAACATAAAAACCAACTAATGAACTTTGAAATCCCGCTAGAAGAGAATCCCACATTTCAGTTCATCACTGAATCAACAGATGGCAGCAACAACCCCAGAATTACCCACACCGCTGGATCTAGCGTCAGTCGCACAAGAGCCGTAGATGCAAACGAAGATTTGCGAAACATGTCCTCAAAATAGGTACGAAAGTGAAGCAGATGTGTAAAAAATGCGACTCATCTAAAATTTAATAATTTTTCGCTTCACTGTAGTGTTCCAATACAGTTGAATCTCGATATAATGAAGCATGTTAATGGCAGCTTCAGTTAGTTATTTTGTAATATGTTTTAGTGTTGAAACTAGTAATAGACTTAGTCAACGTTCTTCATACATGATGTATGCAAAGTGTTTAGCAAATGATAAGTATGATAAGTATCTTTGAGAAATGAAATTAAATACATCAATATAAACGTCAAACATTTTCTTCTCCTGACAATTGGCCAATTCTTCTGCAATGCAGTCCATTTAGGTTGTGAGCTTTAATTTGACAGCCACAACTTGAACCACGACGGAACACATGGCATTCAGGGACTTGGTGTTGCTGTTGGCCTTTTCCTCTAAGTTGTTAACATGGCTCGCCAGGTCTTCGATGTCTTCCACCATAGCATTCAGGGACTTGGTGTTATTGTCGGCCTTTCCCTCTAAATCGTTATGGCGCTCGTCCACTTGACCCATTTGCTTGCCCAGCTCTGCGACGTCATCCCTCACACCGGTTTTTTTTTACGTCCTCCAACGTTAAGTCATATCGGACGGTGAATGAAACGGGTGAAATGATGCTCAAATGTGTCCAGGATCCATGGAGCTTAGAGCTACCCGACATTCGTCTGTAAGGATAGGGGAAAACCCCGGTAAAAACCTTATCCAGGTAACTCACCCTGAACGAGATTCGAACTTGGGACCTCTTGAATACCTCATGCCGGTCAACTGCTCTTCAAATTTTGCAGCGAGGGCCTCGTTTGCCGCCTTCATTTCGGTTGCCAGGCTATCGTTCACTGCTTTCATTTCATGTCATCTTCGCGGACATTGTCGTGGCCAAGTTTTCGTTCGCTGTCTTCATTTCTTTGTGCTCTTCTAGAATTTTTGCCTATGCAGCGTCCATTGTCGTATGTTCCACTTCCTGACACCAACTGTGACTTTGTGGATTCATAAAATTTGAAGTCCAAGTTGCAGAAATTCAAAATTATCTTTATTTCCATAGAAACACACTGGTTGTACACCCTTGGCAGCAAGATGGCGTAACACAAACCAACACAATCTCTGACCACTTCTGCACACGTAAATAAACAATAGAGTTCACTTTCAAATCGAGTCCAATTACGACTGTCCAAAAAACTAGCCACGGCTTCCTTTATGTAACTCTCTCATCGTTTCAGAAACCAGTGGAATAATCTGTAACAATCAAGATGGCACCAGAAGAAACACGAACCTTCCAGTCATCTAACTTTATCTGTTTCGGGAAGCCTATTATCTCCGCGCCGCTCTATCTGTCTCTTTGTGCGCACCGGCCGCGCTATCACAATAATGGGTTTACATATTTATCTATTTTAATTGCTAGTTAATTTTGTTTCTGGATTGATTGTTTATGTGCAGAACCAATCCAAGCAGCAATGTTTACAGTTTGCAATAATATACAGGCATTTTGTAAGTGAAGTGCACTTGCATCATGTTTTGCAATTCATTCACTCAAATGTTTCAGATCCTTAAAACCTACATTCGTAGGTCATTCATTGTCATTAACCACCAAATAAAACAGTCAAAGCAAAAGACACTGTTTCTCATCATTTGCAATTAGCCACGATTTCTTACTAAACTGTAACAGAAAGTCCTCTTTTTTTGTGTTCTTGTTGTGTAAATGTATAATTGTTCAGTTGATGTACTCCTAATCATTTAATTTCAAGTTTTTCTACTACCTTCAATGAAATGAATAGGACTTTTCAATAAATAATCCACTTTTTATTTTAAAATAACATTATTTTGTACACCAATTTCAACAATTACACAAATGCTAAACTTCATGTAATGGGCCGCAGCTGCCTGGCCCCAAGCGTTGCTATGTGCATTCTAGGAAGAGGAGAGTAAGGGAGCGAGGAAGACATAGACACGTGATTGGCAAAGTGTATGGAACAGTGAGGCGAGAACACAGGCCCATGTGATCTGGCCCAACGTTCTACTTCACAAAGGAGACTGGCATGGTTGTCGTGTCCATATCGCGGGTTGCAAGTTTTGATAACCATTTGATGGAAATGACTCTTGTTGTAATAGTTTATCCTCAGATTTTGCAACACAATGCTTATGTGTCAATGTGTTGACATGTCTTTGCACACTACTCAATCTACTATGAACAGAGACAATTGTTCTATTGCAGGGCTAGCAATAAAGCTTTTCATTAACAATAGAAAAAACATAGTCAACATGAAAAATTCAATGCCATGGCAATGGTACAAAACCCGGCCATGGCATTGAATTTTTCATGTTGCCTCTTTCTATCAAAAACTTAGCCTATATATGGCTAGTGTGAAGAAATGATTAATTTCCATCAATTAACTAAAATAGAAAAAACATTTTCCCCGTACTCCAATTTATACTCTTGTAATGTTGTGGACATTTATAACCTTTCCTTTAGCAAGTGAAAATATGAAATCCGTGCAGTAATACACTGAACTCAACCGTACAGGTAACCTCTCATTATAAACTATTGATTTTCACCAGCTCTCAACAAATGCAATGACTCCAACATCGCTGCATCAGTGATGAGGCACCTTTCTCTTTAAACTCTGTTCAGGATGATACAAGTTTGGACAAACATGTATAAAGTTCCTCTAAAATATTGGCTTTATTTTCTTAATGATTTTAGCTTCTCTTTGAGGTTAAGAGCCCCTTACTTTTCTTTCTTTTATTTGTCTGTTCCACTTATTAACTTAAAAATCATATGTTATATGCTACACCTCTGGTTCCCAAGGTCACAAGTTCAAACCAAGTAGAGGGCGAGGATTTTATCAGGCATAAAAATCCTTATCATGTAGTGAAATAAAGCCAGTGGTTCTGGTTTGCAGATTATGTCACATAAAAGAGCCTCAAGTGTAATAAAGAGGCCTCTGACTAAAATTAAGTGATCTCTCATTCAACATAGAATGCGACACTGAGTCCTAGAGTACTTAAAGGGCATCCATGTATTTTCAATTTGAAAATCTTAAATCATACCACTTGGAATTAATAAAATGATGTTCCCACATTTTATGATTGTCTGCCTCACATTCAAGAGGTCCTGAGTTCGAATTTCGGTTAGGGTGAGTTACCTGGATAAGTTTTCGCTTATGTTGAAAGACGAATGTCGGGTAGCTCTAAGCTCCACGGACCCTGGATTCATTTGAGCATCATTTCACCCATTTCATTCATTGTCCGGTATGACTTAACATTGGAGGACGTAAATTACAACAACAAAAAACACTAAATACCTCTCTCTCTCTCTCTCTCTCTCTCTCTCTCTCTCTCTCTCTCTCTCTCTCTCTCTCTCTCTCTCTCTCTCTCTCTCTCATACTTCAGTAGATTCAAACCTGAGATCCATGAGTTGAGACTTCACCTGCATTCATTATGTTATGACAAAGATTTTGGTTTTAAACAGTCTGTCTAGTAGAACTGCTGTTTGAAAGTGAAAATAACCATTGCTGCATCCAGTTTATAATGCCATTTTTATAATTTTATAATACTTTGTTCATAAAATATAAGAATCTATATCCTTTTCTGGGCTGCAACAAACTAAGAAATATAAATTTGCTACTGACAGTATTGGAAACATGAACAGAACATGTCACAATAGACTGTGCACAGCTCCTTTTATTATTGGTGAATGTAACATCAATTGTTGCTGAATTCCCATTAGCTGACCTACAATGGAGATGTGAAAGAATTTTATATTTTTTATATAATTGTTATCAAATAGTGAAAATCTTGAGTAGTTATATTATTTTGCTAATTTGGAAGAATATGGTAATGATGACTTCCAAATTAATTAAAAAGGCTATATGTAGTCAGTTTTAACATTCCATCACTTAAATTTTTATTTTTTGATGGACTAGCTCTTGCTTCCATCCTCAACCTCGAAGGTCCAATTATTGTCTGTTGCTGTTGCTATCGTCATCATCTATCTTCTCTCTGGTGGTGGAACTATGAACTTCTTTATCAAATTACCACTAGTAGAATTTTAAAGTTCATTACTCTGCCTTTATTTTTCCATATTAAGATGTTCCTCCACATTGTCAGTTTGTTTTGGTTTATCACCCCTTTTAATAATTTTGGATATGGGTTAAGGTATAGTGTTTGTTCCAAAAGTGAAATGCTACTGCTGACTTATCTTCCAGCTTCAATTTGATGTTTATAAAATGCTCTTTGACTCTGGTTTTCAGTTTTCTTTTTGTTATTTGGTATATTCAAGATCTATTGTTTGGCAACCCCTCACAAAATAAAAATGTAAGTGGCAGTGTTAAAACCGGCTACTTAGTTTTTCGCAAGCTATAACATTTTTTCAAACTCTGCTCCTTTATGTACCTCAGTTTGTACTTGGTTTGAGTTTCAAACAAGAAAGACAGACCCTGAAAAATGAGCTGTACACACACAAAAATTGTGTCTAAGTAAAACTAGACATGATGGAAGCTTTAACAGCACATGGCTTACAGCAAGATATAAGAGTACCTGAACATTCATTTTCACAGACACCTGAAAATGTGTCTTAAATGTCTGTGTGAAGAAGCACACTGAAAAGCAAAAGGAGTCAAGCATGGAATTGTAAGAAATGATTTCTTGCACACAGTTATCACTAAGTTCCTGTAGGCAAGAATTAGAACAAGGATACCTACTGCTGAGCTAAGGAGAGTGAGTGAAAACATTTTTACAAGATATGCTGCATGTAAGAGATCAGAAGGTGAACATTTCTATGGTAAGGATTTTAATTCACCTCTAGCAGCACAATTTTGCTGGCGACTCAGTTCTATCATGTAGTGGACAGATGCCAAATGTGTCACCACATATTTTAAAGATTCTATATATGCAGGCCACATCACAGGAAACAAATGATTAGCAACAGCATTTTAAAAATTTACAAAATTATTGAAAATTCAAATCAATAACATTATCTAGGTAATAGCTAATGCTATAAAATGTTTATTTCAAATAATTTGTGTTTTGAAGAGATTTACATTTATGTTTTTGTCTATCTCTTATGTTTTACTCGTTATAAAATTCCATTCAAATGAAACGCTTGCCCTCACTTAAACAAACCTTTTTCTAAAAATGCTATTTTTGGGTTCAATGGGCCTCAAAACCTGTATTTCCAGTCAAATCTTTGACTGGCATGCAATACTTTCTCTACTTACTAGGTACATGGTAGAGAAAGAAAGTGTAAATAAACACTAAATCTGGCTTACCTGATGTGCAACATACTTTAACCAAAGTTCCACATCTCTTGGTCTTTCAGCAATACCCTTATTGAACTGCTCGGTACTCTTTGCCAATTCCTCCTCCAAATGGATGGACCATCTTCCTTCATCATATTTAGTCTGAAATTCAGTACAACATACTGAATGTAGATTTCCAACTTCTAGTGTAACATAAGACATTTTTCATAAATATTCTAATATTAATGCGGCATTTGATTTCAAAAACAAATGTATAACACTTACACACTTAACACGTAAAAAATAGAAGTTAGCAACAGTGAAGCAACAAATAATACATAAAATATAATTATTTGTAACAAACTTAAATTATCTTTTAAGGAAATTGATGAAAATTTCACAGAACTGAGTTGAAACTGTTTTGCAAATGCTTGTTTACATCATCAGTCACTTTCTTTACTGTCACTACTTTATTGTTACAGTCACGAGATGTTGCAATATTTTTGTATGTATTACCAAGCTCTGAAAATGAAGCAAACTTAAAGACAGAATCAATAGGCAGTATTTAAAAATTCATTAATGATTTCCATGCTTTAAAATAAATATTTTTCCCCAAACCATTAAATCTATCAGACCATTTAATTGCTTTAATAATTTAGCTCAGGGATTTATTTCATGGTTAAATGACCAAAAATGATCTGCCACAGTTAATTTATCATCTGTTTATACTTTTAACTTATGAGTTTTTTGAAATGCAAGTCACTAAAGTATTCCCTTTAATTTTTAAAACATGGTACAACATGTAAATGAAATTTTTGCTATTGTTCCTGATAAACACATAAATGATGCAATTCCTTTCTTGGAAGTGTTGAAAACAGTGTTGTTATGATAAATTAAATTTAAAGGGAGTCGATTAATGACACAAAACAGCACTTACTTTTTTTTTTTTTTTTTAATTTTTCCGGAACATGTTAAATTTAACATAAATGATGCTTTAAAACTATTAAATTTACAAGATAACGCTATAAAATTCACATCAGAAACTGAAATTAATGTATGTCTTCCTTTTCTCGATCTAAAGATAACAAGATATATCAAATTAAATTAATTGGGAGTCGATTAATAACATAAAACGACACTTACTTTTAAATTTTCCCGGAACCGGTTTCTGAGGCCTTCCCTCTATCTTCAGCCGGACATCGACTTGTTCTCACTGGTGTAGCTGGCAATATTTTGTCATCGGTCTCCTCTGGTGGCGGTTCGAGGAACTTGCTGAACAAATCTTTCTGGGGGATGTCGAAATTGAATACTTTGTTCCTATATTTTGAAATAAAGATTTGTTCCCATGTGGACAGTTCTTCTTTTCCTGTTGTATGTTTTAGTAATTTTGGTTCTGGATTTATGTTGTGGTTTTCTTCCCAAAAATGCGTGGCAACTGCTGATTTTTCTAATTGTATTTTATGTTCCTAAAGTGTTCCTTTGCTCTTGTTTCTAAATTTCTTTTGGTTTTTCCAATATAAATTTGACTACAGTCACAGCATTCAATTTTATATATACCAGATTTTTTGTTAGATGGAATGGCATCTTTGATGTTTGAGCAAATTAGGTTTTTTAAGGAGTAATGGTTCACTGGAGCTAGTTGAATGTTTTGTTTTTTGAAGACTTTTTTGAATTTATCAAAGGCCCATGGATGGTAAGTGAATTTTTTGAAGATCATTTTAGTTTCTGTAGCTGAGAGGGTTGTGGTTTCCTTTAGTAGTTTCTTCTTTTTTGCTAAGTTCACTTTTTTGTCTACTAGTGATTTGGGAAAGTCATTTTTCTGTGCTATTTCAATAATTTTGTTGTATTCTATTTTGTATTCTTCTGCTGTGAGAGGGATGTTGACCAGTCTGTGTGTTAAACTATTAAAGATTGCCTGTTTGTGGGGTCTTGGATTGTAGCCATTCGCTTTTATGTAGTTGTCTGTCTGTGTTGGTTTTCTGTAAATGCCAAAGTTTATTCTATTTTTATTTCTGATTATTTTTAGATCTAAAAATGGTAAATACTCGTCTTTTTCAACTTCTACAGTGAACTTGATGCTTTTTTCTTGAATATTTAAAAGTTTTAGTGCATCACTGATGTGTTTTTTTGGCACTATGGCAAATATGTCATCTACATATCTTTGCCAGAGTTTGAACACTTTAGGAACATAAAATACAAACAATTAGAAAAATCAGCAGTTGCCATGCATTTTTGGGAAAAAAAACACAACATAAATCCAGAACCAAAATTACTAAAACATACAACAGGAAAAGAAGAACTGTCCACATGGGAACAAATCTTTATTTCAAAAAATAGGAACAAAGTATTCAATTTCGACATCCCCCAGAAAGATTTGTTCAGCAAGTTCCTCGAACCGCCACCAGAGGAGACCAATGACAAAATATTGCCAGCTACACCAGTGAGAACAAGTCGATGTCCGGCTGAAGATAGAGGGAAAACCTCAGAAACCGGTTCCGGGAAAATTTAAAAGTGAGTGTTGTTTTGTGTTATTAATCGACTCCCAATTAATTTAATTTATACAACAACACAGTTTTCAACACTTCCATGAAAGGATTTAAGAAATAACAAACTAAACTTTGGTTTGGATTTGCTTCAAATAATAAACTTTGGTATTTATCGGAAATCTATCCACAATGATAATTACATAAAAAATATAAGTTTTAACCCTATTTCACATAAATTTGCTGTTTTTAGTAGTTTGATTTATAGGTTAATAAATATACCCCTAAATAAAGAGGAATTTAACAGAGAATATAAACACATTATTTATACTGCTTTAATTAATGGTTTTAATAAAGACTTTATTCATAAGAAGATAGAAAAATTAAAATACAAAAAAGTGTAAATGATATTTCTACCCCTAAAAAAATAAATAATGATTATAATTTTAAAAAATTTACTTACCATTTTGGATTAATACACATTTTCAATTAGTTTTTAAAGAATTTGGTATAACTTTGGCTCCTTAAAATAAATATATTAAAATTATGCATGATTGGAGGAATTTAGTAACAGTGACGTTAAAATTAATTGAAAAAGCTATTTGTAGTTGGTTTCTTTTTTTTTTTTTAACAAACCAAATAATGCTATTAATGCTTATTTAATGACAATTTGTTTAACCTTTCTCTTTTACAATAAATGTAAATATATAGAATAAAAAGAAGTATTTCAGAAAGTGGAGTGCCATTGTTACTAAAATTAGGCAAGTGAGTCAACCTTGTATATACTTTTCTCCACTTACAAGTTTTTTGATGAAGACCAGTTTCTGGGAACCTCTTCCCTATCGTCAGTTCTGTGGTTGACTGATGATGCATCCAGTGTCTGCATCTGGCTTGGTGCCGTGCTGCCATCTAATTTCCTGGTAAGTTTGATGACGTCATCTACCGCGGGAATTTCAAAATTCATTAAGAGGTCCTGTTTCTTCGTAATAAATATGTTTTCCCAAATCTGTAGTTCCAGAGGTTTATTTGCCTGTGTTTGATCAGTTCTATTTATTGTTTTATGTTGTGATTCTCAGACCAAAAGTGATGTGCTATGGCCGACTTGTCCATGTGTTTGAATTTAATATTTCTGAAGTGTTCTTTCATTCTTGTTCCTAGATTCCTTTTGGTCTTACCAATGTATATCTTGTCACAATCCTGGCAGCTCATCTGGTAGATGCCTGATAATTGAGTTTTCGGTGTGCTATTTTTTAGAGGGTGGTTTAGTAAGTTGCGGATGTTCTGTTTGTTCTGAGGGGCTAATTTTATGTTGAAGCTTTTAAATATGTTTTCAAATTTTTTGAAGTATTTTGGATGAAATGTAAATTTGCCATATCATTTTAGATGGCAGCACGACACCAAGCCAGATGCAGACACTGGATGCATCATCAGACAACCACAGAACTGACGATAGGGAAGAGGTTCCCAGAAACTAGTCTTCATCAAAACACTTGTAAGTGGAGAAAAGTATATACAAGGTTGACACACTTGTCTAAGTTTAGAAAAAATGTAAATATGTTCTAAAAGAGCTAAAAAGTTTATATTTGAAGATTTCTTTTTGAATGGTACACTTCAAAACACTTCAACGTAACATGCAAGACATTTTCAAAATGGGCACAGCTTTTTTGCTGTGGGTGGTATCCTTTTAGAAACGTTTTTTTTCTCAAGTATGATGCTGGACTGGTGGATTTCTTATCCCCAGTATGAAGAGGCCTCTGAATGTTATCTGCTCAATTAGCCTGCTAGCTATTGATATGCAAAAGTCTAGTTAGACCATTATCTTGTGTGGGTTTAGAGCCTCCAAATTACTAAAAAAAGTGTATATGGTTATACCCAGCTGATGTAAAAATACTTCAGAAAAGAGTATAGGATATTTAGAGTTTGCATTTATTTAGGGATTAAAATAGACAGCAGAGGGAATTAGGAGAAACAAAAGAAATTCGCCTTAGCAAAAGGAAAAGGAGCTTTATCAGCCATCAGAAGCTGCAAGTACTAAGTACCAGATATAAAAATATCAAATGATTAGAAAAAGTTTATAGTATGGTGGTAGAAAAAATGTTATATGGGATAGAAGTATGGGGACTAGAAGGAGGATAGGAAGTTATAGATGAGGTGCATAGGAGATGCTGTAAAGAAATGCTTGGGTTACCAAAGGCAATTGTTAGGCAACACAAATAGAGATGGGTAGAGTTGCCAGTAAAGGGAAGATTATGGAAAGGGCATTGAAACTCTGGAATAGAATATTGAATCTGGAAGAAAGGAATTTGTTAAAACAATGCTTAATTTGTCAAGAGAAAAGTATACAGAACAAAGGATGGGTAGAATGTCTTAGAAATAACCTAGAGAGCAGTGGATTAGGGCAAATGTGGAGAAAAAGAGAAAGTAATGTAAAAGATTTCTGGAAATCTGAAAGAAAAAGATTCGAAGACATAGAAGTGCAGAAAATATTTAGTGAAATAACTGAGAAGAGGTCCTTTTTTGTGTAATTTAAGTCCTCCAACATTAAGTCATATCGGACGGTGAATGAATTGGGTGAAATAGTGCTCAAATGAGTCCAGGGTCCATGGAGCTTACAGTTACGTGACATTTATCTTGAAGGATATGGGAAAACCCCATAATAAACCTTATCCAGGTAACTCACCCTGACTGAGATTCGAACTCGGAACCTCTTGAATGTGAGGCAGACACACTACCATCTACGCTACTGAGGCAGGCAAGAGGTTTTTAAATTTTTATATATCAATGAAGGGGGCTTGGGGAAGGGAAAAGTACACAGAGGTGATGAATAAAGAGGAGAGAGAAGGTATTGCATGGGTGAGAGCAGGTGTATGGCGACTAAAAGGTATAAGGAAGGATATTCCACAAAATTACTGTCCCATATGAGAAGGAAATGAGAACTTAGAACATATATTTTTTTAGTGCAAATGGACAGAAATTTGGGGGCAGGAATATTGCTATAGCTGAAATGTTTGGTAAAGATAGTAAAAAGATCCGGCAATTCTTGGACAAAGTTAAAAAAAGTGGTTATTGACAGTGAACAGAACTAATAATGAACCTACATTGTTATAATTAATTGACTAGAAATAAGGATCTATTGTAAAAATGAGTATGACTGGTACAGAGACAGGGCTGGACACCAGTCACACTCAACTGTACATGGCTTAGCAAACAAATAAATAAAGTAAAAATACCTTTTTATACCATTTAACCCTTTTTCATAAAGAGGGATAGGCTTATAGTAAGTGATCTAGTACATCCACGCATATTTTATCCATTATTTCCCAAAAAATGGAGTAGCTTGTAAACTTACATTAGACATGTACTGGTCTACAGATGGCATATCTGTAGACCAGTACATGTTTAATGTAGGTTTACGAATAACACCCACACTGTCCTATTCTGAATTCTCCCCTTAGGCCCTAAATTTGTTTAGATGACAGGTCTTCCTTCAGCCTAGTCACAAATACATTTGTTTACATAACGAGGAACACCATGTCAGAAGTTAAAAAAAAAAAAAGGAAGAAAATGTCAGCTGGTTGGCTGTCAGAAGTTAGTTGTACACCAGAGGCTATGCTCTTGAAAATATGTCTATTTGTGTTTCATCTATACTGACCATTCCACAATGTTGATTCTTCACGAATACGTGAAGGAAATGGGTCATTTTCTTCCTAATGCTACCCATATCCTCAACACTTCCTTCAAAATCTGTGAACTTGCCATCAATATCCAAATCTCTGTCAAACAGCAAAATGCCCTCCACATTTTCTGAACTGATATCAGAATCCTATACACATCCTAAGCAAGCTAATCTATTTGCTATTTACCATGTGCCATGGTTAACACGGAAATTTAGTAGTTTCAAATGTGCTATTCAATTAACTCCCGATAGCTAAAAGAAATCCTGTGATTTCTGTGTGTGACACAACATATAGGTACAATAATTATCGCATGGTAGCATAAACTGGACCATAAAATCTTGAGCAGGAGAAAACTTCACTTAAGAAGATATATATATATATATATATAACCAAATTACTCACAAATTAGATACGTTCATTACAGAGAATCGCTTTTGCTACAGTGAAACCAAATAGTGAAATTTCAACAATTTGTGAATATATTCTCTACTTTAATATCATAGTTTCATACTGCCTTTAATGGGCTTTAATCCAGTTTCTGTTTCGTTAAAATAACTTAATAAATACGGAAGATATGAATATGTATTTATAAAGCATTTTTATAGCATTAAACAATTTGTCAATTTAAATGTCATTACCAGAGCTACCACGGAGTGAAACTGTGGCCGCAATCCGGAGGATAACGCGACATCATTGTCTGGCAGCATCTCCATCGAATAAAGCTTTTTCCTACACCCAACCGCACACTGCGTAGTGAGAATGTGGTCATGGACTGGGAGCACCTTGGGATATGCACTGCACTCAAAAATTACAGGAATAATCTGAGTGGACAATTGTATTGGGAGGCTAAAAGATGAATGGAAATGTTTCCAAGTGTATAGAGCATTACAATAAATAAACAATTTAAATGTCTTATGCTGTTTATTGGGTATCTTCTCCCAGCCCATGCAGAGTTTAAATGGCCATCACCAAAGTGGTTACAGAAAAATGAAAGTATTAAAGCATCAATTACACTACACAGTTGATGAAAACCTATCAAAATTCTTTTACTGGCCATTCTAGGCCTGTAAGCGATAATCCTGGCTCTAGGTAGTAAAAAGATACCTAACATTACATTTAAAAATTATTCTACATAGTATCAATGCAAATGTTTATTTTTCAAGTTGTAGAAGACATAGAAAGGCAGGAGATAAGGGGAAGTTTAGTAAATACGAAGTCATTACATTTTTATAAACAAATGAAAAGAAACTGGGGACAAGAGCCTTATGTAGGTTACTGTAACAGACAAGAAAAGGGCTAGCTTGGATGAGAACAAGAACAATATTCCAACGAGAGACAGGGGGTAGTAAAAAGGGAACATGAAAAATGTGTGGTGAGAAACAAAGTACAGCACATCTTATGACAGTATGTAAGGAGTTAGCATTTAGAGAAGAAAAAGATTTGGGAAAAAAATGGGAAAAACAAAGAGGAAAACTGCAGTTAATAAAATGGTAACAAGCAATAAAGAAAAGAAGATTAGAATATTACAGGTGAATTTTTACAGAAAACGATAAAAAAATGGGCAAGGAAAGTAAGAAGCACAAGAAAAGAAGAGGAAAGGAAGCAGATAACCAAGATAAATGGAAATGGAAAATGCTACCTGAAGAGCAAAAGGTTTGGGTGGCATGAAAGCTGAGGCAATCAACAACTAGTACAGAGTTAATCCTAGATAAATGAAAAAAATTGTAGAAGAAAATAATGAAAAGGTAAATAAATAAATAAATAAATAACCCATAACATCCCTTAAGAGAAAGGGCCTCCCACCCACTGGTGGGGTCAGCTCAGCCGTTTCTTACAGGATGAGCAAATCCCTGAAAGATACAGTTCTTTGTCTATCCTTAATACTGTATCCTTATATCTAGAAATGACTTCATTTTTAGTGTCACTTTCACTTCAAAGCTGCTACCACTTGCTTCCATTGATGTCTGTCTTTTGCCATTCTAATCCACTTCACATCTAGCCCATCCTTGAGCTCTTGGTACCATCGTAGCCTCGGATGACCTCTACTTCTCCTCCCTTGTTGCACATCCCATACTGTTATAGCATATGCCCTTCTGTCTTGACGCATTCTCGCCACAGGTCCTGCCCATTGCCATTTAATTCTCTTTGTTTTGGTGGCTACTTCTTCTAGGCCGCTTTTTCTTCACAACACTTCATTCTTCACTTTATCTTTTAGGGTGATGTTCAGGATCTTCCTTTCCATCTTCATTGGCATGTTTATAGCATCAGAGCCTGTTTCTTCATTAGTGCCCAAGTTTGGAAACCGTATAGTAAGACTAGAATGATGCAGGTTTGAAGGGTTTCTATTCTATTATCTGGTCTTGAATGTTTGTTTTGAAGAATGAATTTCAGGCTGCAGAATTTACCCCATGCTAATTTTACTCTTCTGCTTATTTCTGCAGCCCATGTCACTGACAGACTCACCATTTGGCCTAGGTAAATGTAGTTGTTACAGTACTCTATTTGTTCTCCATCTATTTGAATAATGCTTTCTGTGGAGTTAATAATGATTTTTGTTTTTGTGAAGTTCATTCGTAATCCCACTTTTTTGCTGTTGTCGTTGACACTCTTCAACATCTCTTTTAGTTTTGTCGCTGAGTTTGAAAATAGTATAATGTCATCTGCAAATCAGGTTGGTTAACTTCTTCCCGTTTATATTCAACACCCAGCTTTTCTTTTATTTTTATCTGTCTAAATGCTAACTCCAGTATGCAGTTAAAGAGTTTTGGGGATATTGGGTCTCCTTGTCTGACATCTTTTGTTATTTCAAAGATTTCCCCTTCTACATCTGTTCTGATTTTAGAGTAGCAGTTTGTGTAAATCTTTCCTAGTAGTCTTACATATTTAGGATGTATTTCTATTGCATACAGTGAATTTATCAAGCTGTTGTGGTCTACCGAGTCGAATGCTTTGGTGAGGTTCATAAATGCTATATATACTTTTCGATTGAATTCAGCTGCTTTCTCTATAATCTGATTTATAGTCTGTAGGTGATCTATTGTACTGTACCGAGCATGGAATTCTGCTTGCTCTGGTGGTTGGTTCTCATCTATTATTTTCATGAGCCTGTTTGTGAGTATTTTAGTGAAGAGCTTGTAGAGGTTTGATAGTTAGCTTATTGGTCTATAGATGTTCAGGTCTGCTTTGCTTCCTTTCTTGAATAATAAGATTGTGCTTCCTTTCCATTGGTGTGGTATCTCCTCAGTCACCCATATTTTATTAAAGAGTTTACATTTATTATTTATTTGTCAATAGACTGCAAAGCAGTTTCTGACATTGCCAATTACAATCTAAAAGTTTACAATTATAGGATATAGAGCAAAATATAAACAGTATAAAAACATATTTACAGATCATCAACTTTGTACAAACATTTATCCATTAAAAAGTATTTTAATTTATTTTGAAATTGCTTCGTACCATTTAATGCTTTAATTGATGTTGGCAGTCTATTAAATAAAATCTGTCCCATTATAAAAACATCTCTATCAGTAGATCGTTTAGAAGTACAGTCTCTAAAATAGTCATTGTTGCATCTGGTATTATAATTGTGTACATCAGCAGTCTTCAAATTTACCTTACTTACAACAAAAAGAATTGCTTTATATACATATAGTGAGGATAGTGTGAACATTTTGTTTTGTTTGAAAATATCTACACAAGAATCAGTATTTTTTAAGTCAAAAATTATCCTAATACACCTTTTTTGTAGAATGAGTACTCTGTCCAGATGTACCCTTGGACAACTTCCCCATATTTCAATTCCATATGATAGGTGTGGGAAGATAACACCATAATAAATATCTTTTAGTAGCTTGGTATCACCGATTGGCTTAAAATGCTTGATTAGAAATATTGACTTACTAATTTTTTTACATAATCAATGTGACTATACCATGTCAATTTATTGTTCAGATAAAGCCCTAGGAATTTATGGCCACTTACATCCTTTACGCTAGAGTTATCTATCTGTAGATTGATGTTAAAGTGAGTCTTATTTGCATTGATGTGGTTTTTTTCCATGTTGCATTTGAGGTTGTTTTTGTCAAAATAATTTAACAAACGTTCTCCCAGAGAACTCATATCCTGAATTAAATTCTTGTTATTTACAGCAGAGCAGATGACAGTTGTATCATCTGCATAAGATATTATACTAGCATTGTGAGTAGTAGGTAAATCATTTATATACATAATGAACAGAATTGGTCCTAAAACACTACCCTGAGGAAACCCATATTTTACAGTTTTACAAGTGGAGTAATAGATGTTTTGATAGTTTGCATTTTGGTAATTAATTTGTGTGTATTGTGTTCTACCTTTCAAGTAAGAAGTAATTAAGCTCTTGGGTATTCCTCTTATACCATAATTGTCCAATTTTTTAATAAAAATATCATGATCAACACAATCAAATGCTTTTGATAAGTCAAAAAATAAGGCTCCCATCTTTTCATTATTCTCTAACTTCATAGAAGCCTGGTGTACAAACTCTGCAACAGCAGTAATTGTTGACAGACCTTTTCTGAAGCCATGTTGGAAACCTTGAATGATGTTTTTCTTCAGAAATGATAAAAGTCTGTTTAATATTACCTTTTCAAATATTTTTGCTATTTCAGAGGTTAATGTAATGGGCCTATAGTTGTTTATATCATGTTCATCTCCTTTTTTATGCATGGGCCACACTATGCTTGTTTTGAGACAGTGAGGAAATTCACCTTTCTCTATGGAATTGTTAATAAGATACAAAATGGGCTTTGCTATGACATATTTACAATGCTTTAAAATTATGGGGCTTATTTCATCCCACCCATGTAATGATTTATTTTTTAAGTCTGATATTATATCTATTATCTCCTTTTCTGATGTCGGACTTAAGAATAAGGATAACCTTATTCGTAAGAAATACGACTCATCTAAAATTTAATAAGGATAACCTTGTTTTAAAGAGTGAGGTGATTGGTATAGTTACTTCTTCTTTACCACATTTCAATAATTCATTAATAATGCCCATCATCTCCTGGAGTTTTGCTGTTTTTCAGGTGTTCTATGGCATATTATACTTCTCTGATTAAAATTTCAGGGACATTTTCTTCTTCTGAATACCTTTGGATTTTGCCGTTACTTATTCTTGAGTCACTTACATATAATTGTTTATAGAATTTGTCGCTGCCTCCACTATTCCTTTTCTTGATTTTGTCATCTCTCCTTTCTTCTGCGCTTAGAATCCAGTGTGTACCATTTGCCAGCTCCTTTTTTGCCTTCTTGACTGACTCTGAATTTTTTAATACATCTTGAATGTGTCCGATGTTGTAATGACAGATGTCTTTCCATATTTCTATTTCTGTTTCCCTGTTTATTTTTACGTATTCTGCTGAGAAACTTCTTAATTCTTATTGTACTTGCTTTATTTCCTCTCTTTTGTCTATCAGTTTGATTGTGTTTGCACTCAGTTTATTACTATTTCATCTTATATTTGCCGAAGCTTCTTTGGCTGATTCCAGTGTGACTGAATGTAAGTTACTGTAAATATCTTGTATGTTACTAATGTGGTTCATTTTCATTTGTAGCAGCTTATTCTGCAGTGCTAGTTTGTAGGTTTCTGTATTTATTTTATCTGCTTTGGATTTATAGCATTTTGCCGTGTATCTTTTCTTCTTTGGTGTTTGTTGCCAGTACATTCTATGATCCGTATCGAACTTGAGCCCATTCAGCACTGTTATGTCTTTAATGTTTTCTCAACTGTTCCTTAGAATGAAGTCGATTTCGTTTTTAGTTGTACCATTTTGCAGAAAGTGATTTTCTATAGAATGTAAAGATTGTTTTCTTCCGCAAACTGAATTAAACTTTCTCCCTTTTTATTCCTCACTCCTATTCCATATGGTCCCAGAAGTGTTTCTTCATCTCGTTTTCTCACTCCTACCTTGCCATTAAAATCGCCAATGATAAAGAGTGTTTGTCCCTTGTGATTAATTAATGCTTCATCTAAGTCTTCATAGAATTCCTCTAGCTCTTCTACTGTGTGTGATTCCTTAGGGGCATAGACTTGTATTATGGTGGTTAGTTTTGTTTATTTTCATTATAAGTATTGCAATTCTTTCACTTATAACTATGAATTCCTTTATATCATTCCTTGAAATTTTATTTACTAGAAACCCTACTCCTTTTTGTCCCTTTGTTTTCCTTATGTAATATAGTATGTCGCCATTTGTTTTCTCTATTGTGACTTTGTGGGTTTGTGAAATTAAAAGTCTAGGTTACAAACACTATAAATTGCTCTTTATTTCCATAGGAACACACTTTGGTCAACCCTTACAGTAGCAGAATTGTGTCACATACACAACTTGCAAGGTCACTGATCACAAAGTTCACTCTCGAAACACAGCTGTTTGCGCACATGAGTCCAATTAACAACTGTTGCACATTGACGAGCTGTGGCTTCCTTTTTATAGCTTACTCACTATTCCGGAAATATGTGGACTGTTCTCAAACAATCAAGATGGCGCTAGAAGAAAGACGAAATCTCCAGAAATCCGTCTCCTTCCCCCCCACCATTTCGGCACCATCTCCGTACTGCACTGTCCATCTATTTGAATGTGTCAGCCATGCCGCCTAACAACAAGCTTGCAACACTATTATTTTTTCTCCCATCCTTCTTACTTCACAAAAACCTTATATTAAATTTTACTTTTTCCAGAGCATTTTCCAGTTCTATTTCTCTTTCTAATATTCTCAGTGTTCTCACATTACTATCATGGTGGCGTGTGGAATGATCACGCGGAGCAGGACTTAAGAAAAAAGTTGTTTAAGTGATAAAACAGTGGAGTATGCGAGCGAAGATGGAATGTGTGTGTAGTGTTTAACGCCCGCTTTTGCTACATACAGCACCACAGGCGGTGACACTGATGATACATGAGGTGAAGATGGAGCACCGGTGGAATGAGATGGCAGGGGAAACCGGAGGTCCCGGAGAAAACCTGCCCCAGTGCCGTGTTGTCCACCACAAATCTCACTTTGCGGTTGCCTGGGATCGAACCTGGGCCGCCTTGGTGAGCGAAGATGGAATAGAAAGCAATTTCAAGAAGAGTGATTCATGTGGAAATAAAGGCAACCATGTGGTGGAACACAGAACAAGGAAAGACGACATCAAATCCAGGAGCCATAGAGAAATGGTGGGCATGAAAGCGTGGCATGCATGACTACAAGCAAAGTAAGCAAAAGTGTAAAGTCTGCGGCGATGTCTGAGGCTGAAACTAACTATAGAAGTGAAGTTCAAACAAACTCATCGTAAAACCATAGAAACGGATGGGAAAAAAGTGGAAAGCCGACACAATGAGAACAATTTTAAGGACGCTGACGCTGTGTATGATAAACACTCAGTAAACAAGCATGGTGAATGTGAAAGAGTTTCCTCTCTTCACAAAATAATAGAAATACTCAATAAAGATTTAAACGATGCTAGGACTGAAATAAGTCGTCTAAGAGAAGAAAACTTCATCTTGTCTGAGCACTTGCATGAAACACGTGAACGAGGAATTGACCTAACCTATACAGAAGTCGTAAGGAACAGGCCTAAGAGAATACGGCAAAACAATGCCCAGTCAACTCAAAAGAGCTGTAGTGATATTGCCATCGAAAACCGCTTCAGTGTGTTAGAAGAAGTGGACAATAGCAAAAACCTAGAACACGGAGAAATGAAACATGTGGAGGTAAATCCCAAGGTAGCAGATGCTCCCAGGAAGGATAAATACCGGTGGAAATGTGAGGATTACAAGAAAAAATACACGGGTAAGAAACTTCTACTTATAGGAGACTCCATCATCAAAAACGTAAAGGAATCAAGAACTAGAACAGAAGTTAGAAGAGGGATAAGAACGGACCAGTTAACTAATCTTCTCGTCAATGGTAAAATCGAAGCTGCAAAGGAAGAAAATGAAGAGGACTATGGTGCAATAATGTTACATGTGGGAACAAACTCTGTGCGCAGTGTTATTCCAGAATTACTACAGAATGACGCAAAAAAACTGATACGTGCTACAAGAATGCAGTTTCCCACAGCCAGGGTGTTTATGAACGGTATATTGTACAGAAGGAGTGCTAGTGACTCATATATTGACAGAGTAAACAGTGCTATTCATGAGGTGTGATAAAGAAAAGGTGATATATGTGAACCCAAATAAATTTTGTGATAATTTATGCCTAGGTAGAGACGGCCTGCATATTAACAGGAAAGGTACATATGTTCTCAAAAAATGGTGTGTAATACAGTGGATTTGTTGCAGGAAAACTTCAGAAGCAGGTAGGAGGTGAAACATTTTGAGAAAATCAATAGGGCATATCCGACTGTTCAACCAAGCCAAAATGATTTTAGTTTCAAATACCATAGTAAAGATGGTGCAACAACAGGTAGCTCTTATAATGCAGGGATTAAAATATTTCACCAAAACATACAAAGTGTGAGAAACATAAAAATTAATTTAGAAATTCTCTTAAATGATATGTTAAAGGACATACACATTGTAGCCTTAACAGAGCATTGGCTCAAACAGGAGGGAATAAAATAGAAATTCTCTTAAATGATATGTTAAAGGACATACACATTGTAGCCTTAACAGACCATTGGCTCAAACAGGATGAAATAAAATGTTTAAACTGGAAGGATATACCTTAGCCAGCTTCTATTGTAGAAAACAAGAAAATAATGGGGGTTCTTGCATGTTCGTAAAAGATGGGGTCAAAGTAAACGATCTTGGGAAATTTGAGTATTTGACATGTGAAGAATTTTTTGAGATCAGTATGATAGAGCTGGTTGAACATAAAGCTGTAATAATTTGCATATATCGGAATCCAAGTAGCAATGTACAGCTATTTTTAGAAAGTTTAGACACTTTACTGAAGAATTTATGCAAAAGGCAAGCTAATGTAGTAATAATAGGGGATATTAATATTGACTATCTGAGAAGTAACCCTGAAAGAGTAAATTTGGATAATTTAATATTCACTTATGGCATGCAAGCTGTAGTGAACTTGCCCACTAGGGTAACAAATACATCTAAATCATATTCAAATTATTGTCACTGCATTATCAGATCACTACGGTCAAATATTTGTTATATATAACCAAAGGAACCTCAAAACAAATAGACAGTGTAACATATATCAGTATAAGCAATGCTTAGGGAAGCATAATATTACATAAATAAAATAGACCTGGAATTATACAACCTACATCTAAAACTAACCAAACAATTAGGAATACACATCTGGCAAAATTTCGAAATGCAGGTTCACAAAAAATTAAGCATATTACTGATTAAGAAAAACGAAAGACTTAAGAAGAAATTCAAACTGTTAAAAGAATGTCAATTGGAGCATCCTCATCAACCAAAACACCGGGATTTTAAAGAACAAGTCAACATAATAAACCTATCACAACAAAAATGTACAACCGAAGAAATTAGATTACTCCAAAAAGGTTTCAATACGTGTGTTAACGTCTCAAATAATAAAGACGATTTTATCACCAACATAGAAATAGCCACACATAACCTAAAAAATTAAAACTTAACCAAAGCCAAAATGGAATGTCTGGATATAATAAAAAAGTTATCCCCAATATAAAATAAAACCTCCAACAAGATAATAAGAAATTTAAATAGGAAGCCAGTGGTACACCTAAAATCCAACAAAGATAATTCTCTAGTAATTATGGAGACAGAAGACTATATTCAGAGAGTAAACCTTATGTTAGTCCAGAATATGAAAAAATTCCAAAAAATCCATTAACCCCAAATATCACTTCTGTCAATAAGGCTTTATCAGTTACAAAAACATTAGGTACATCTGAAAAATACAACTTAAAATCTTCCAACCCCACACTACCAAGGTTGTACTGTTTGCCAAAAATCCACAAACAAGACAACAGCATAAGACCCATCATCAATGGCATCAATTCACCTACGTACCACATTGCAAAGTGGTTAGTAAGAAAATTAAAATCATATGACAAATTTCAAAGTTTGGGAATAAAGAACTCCTTAGAATTGATAAATCACCTACAGAAGTACAACATCCCAGAAAATCACATGCTAGTTTCTTTTGACATTAAGGCACTTTTTACAAGCATTCCAGTAGAAAAAATACCTACACTCCTCAAAAAATGGCTAACCCAGACTAAAACGGAGCCCACAGAAATAGATGACATTATAAATTTTACAGATTTATGCACAAGGAATAATTACTACATGTTTAAGCAAAACTTCTACAGACAATCAAAAGGATTAGCTATGGGGAGCCCACTTTTGCCTATTTTAGCAGACCTATACATACGCTATTTTGAACATAGTAAAGGCCTTCCCACAGATTTACAAATTTTGGCGGAGATATGTTGATGATGTTTTTGCTATCATTCCGGAAAAATTTAAAGAAGATTATCTAAAATGACTAAATCTGCAAGATAATCACATCCATTTTACAATGGAAGTAGAAAGAGACAACACCCTACCCTTTTTGGACCTCAAGATAACTAGAAATTGTCATGGTGTAGATTTTGGAATATACAGGAAGCTCACACACATAGATAATTACATAAAGAAAAATGAATACAACCCAGTTTCACATCAACTAGCTGCCTTTAGAAGTCTAATTCACCTCACATCAACTAGCTGCCTTTAGAAGTCTAATTCACCGGCTATACAACATCCCACTGAGTAAGGAGGCGTTTTTGAAAGAACAGCAACACATAAAAGAGATAGCAGTATTAAATGGATTCAACCCAGCCATCATAAGGAACATGATGAATAGAAAGGAAAAACTGAAGGTAATATCAAAAAATACCACTCTCACACCACTTAAAAACACAAATTGGCAATATAGAAAATTCACCTACCATCCATGGGCTTTTAGAAAATGTGAACGAATCTTCAAAAGACTAAACTTAAAACTAGCACCCCAAAACAAATTCAGTCTCAAGAACCTGCTAAATAAACCACTAAAAAATTCAATCCCCAATACTCTGAAATCGGGAATTTATCAGATAAATTGTGAAACCTGTGAAAAAAGCTACATAGGAAAAACTAAGAGAAACTTAACAAGTAAGTGAAGTTTGCGTGTAAACATAGTGACTCATAAATCAAACTCAAAAATAAGAGAAACTTGTTAACCACGCAAAAGGAACACCACAGGAACATAAAGTTGAAACAAACAGAAAAATCTGCAGTGTCACACCATTTTTGGACAGAAAACCACAACATTGGCCATAACATTAAACTGTTAAAATCTTTAAGTACACCCATAGAGTTGGATATTTGGGAAAAAATATTCATAACCTAAAACCATGATAAAGTTATAAATTTTAAAATCCCAGCATTAAATGAAGTATTAAAACTTAGTGCCCCTAACACCAGATGGCAGAGGGATCGGAGCACCGTAGTAGTGCAAGAAGGGGAATGTTCATTTAGTCACCAAACAACTGAGGATGAGATCGAATGATCTTGAAAACGTTTCAATTATACAACAAGTAAGTGAAGTTTGAGTGTAAACATAGTGACTCATAAATCAAACTCAAAAAGCAGAATATTGATTATTTAAATTATTTGCTATCTAGAGAGGAATGGGAAAATGTTTATTCTAAAGTAAATGTAGATGCAACCTTTCTATAATTTGTCAGTATTCTCAAGTTTCATGTAAGTATTGCGTGTCCTTGGAGAAGATTTAAAACGAATGAGCATAAGCAGCAAAATTGGATGACCAAAGGTATTCTAATATCTAGTAAAAGGTTAAGATTTCTAAATAAAATATCAAAGGAAAATAAAATATCAGAAACCTTTACACAATACTTATTGAATTATAAAAGAATCTATAATGAGATTATTAGAAAAGCAAAGAAACTGTACAGTGATAAACAATTTGCAAAATCAGTAAATAAAATCTAAGACTGCCTGGAAAATTATAAAACAGGAAACCAAAGTAAAAGCCACGCGAGATGATTACGAATTCCAGAAAGAAGGCGAAATTATAGATGATCCTCGGATGGTTGCAGAGGTTTTAGTCAGTATTATGCTGGGGTACCAAAATAGATTATAGGGGAGTCAAAAGTAACGGAAGGTAAAATAATAAGTAATAAAACATATCCAACTATCTTTCTTGCACCCACAATAGAAGATGAACTATACACCATAATAAAAAGCATGAAAAATAAAAGTTCTACTGATTTGGATGGTTTTCCAAATTTCTTGGTAAAACAATGCTCTGCCCACTTAGTAAAACCATTAGTGCACTTAATAAATTTATCATGAGTGAAGGTAGGTTCCCAGACTGCTTTAAGGTGGCAAAAATAAAGCCAATGTATAAAAAGGGATCAAAATTGGAAGTTCAAAATTTTAGACCCATCTCACTGCTATGATCTTTTCCAAAATATTAGAAAGAGTGGTTTTTATTAGATTGTGCAACTTGATTTCAAAATTTAATGTAATATTTAATTGGCAGCATGGCTTTCAAAAAGGAAAGTCCATTAATACTACACTGATACAGTTTATAGACAAAGTGCACCAAAAGCTTGACAATTCAGAAAAATGTATTGGAATATTCCTCGACCTGTCTAAAGCTTTCGATTTAGTTATCATGGAATACTATTAAAGAAATTATCTCATTACGGAATTAGGGGAACTGCAAATAACTGGTTTGTCTCCTACTTGAGAGAGCGAAGGCAAATAATAGAAATAGATATATGTTATTTGAAGCAAAAGGTTAGAAACAGTGATGTATTTAACATTTGAAAGTAATGAGTCAGTAATTCAAAAAGAAACATCACTTAAATTTATCGAGATTTAACTGTATTGGAACACCACAGTGAAGCGAAAAATTATTAAGTTTTAGATGAGTCGTATTTCTTACACATCTGCTTCACTTTCGAAAGTGAAGCAGATGTGTAAGAAATACGACTCATCTAAAATTTAATAATCACTTAAATTATTCTTACTTGGACATGTTTCAGAGAACGTTTTGTCCCCATCGTCAGCAGTTATCCGATTCTAGTCGGTGACTCCACTCCACTCTGGTGACTCCACTAGAGAGAGAGCAGACAGCAGATGCCAGTTGGAAAGAGATTGAAATTGAGGCGAATGCCTTTGAAACTAGTCTCTCATTAATGTAAACAAGTGACGAGTATTAATAAACCATTACAAATAGTTTCTGAGATTAATAGAAATAGAGTTTGTTGACAAAACTACAAAGGAAATAAAAACTATAAAATCAAAAGCTGCTAGCATAAACTGTGGAGTTCCGCAGGGCTCAGTTTTAGGGCCATTGCTATTTATTTTGTATATTAATGATTTGGCACTTTATTCACAAAATTCTTTAAAATTCTCCTTATTTGCTGATGATACAAGCCTCTTGATATCAGGTCAAAATAATGACGAACTCAAAGAAAATTTAATAAATAATTTGAAAGAAGTATCAATTTGGTTTCAAAATAACAAATTAATTATAAATAAGGACAAGAGTCAGGCATTGGGTTTTCATAATAAAATTAATAAGGCAGTTAATTTACCTGACATTATAATGGATGAAAATGAAATTAAATATATAGGAAAGACAAAATTTTTAGAAGTTTGGATGGACGAGTCTAAATTGGAATATACATATTGAAAGTCTAATGAGAAATTAAGTAGTATTTGTTTCACAAATATACATTTTGAAGCACAGTGTAAATTTGAATACATTAAGAATAGCCTATTTTGCAAATTTTCAATCATTAATTTCTTATGGTGTAACAGTATGGGGAAATAGTAGTAGCATTATCAAAGTTTTTAGAATCCAAAAAAGGGTAATTAGAATTATGATGAATTTAAAGAGAACAGATAGTTGTAAGCGATGGTTAAAAAAATTAGGCATATTGTCATTACCAAGCATTTACCTTTTAGAAATAATAGTACAGGTTAAAACGAACTTAGATAAATTTAAAAAAAGCAATGATATTCATGACCATAACACGAGAAATAGTTCAAACTTACATGTTGTCACCTATCATAAAAAGAAAATGTATGAGCACACACGCACACACACACTGTGAATTTAATGCACTCACTGTACGATGTTAGTCATTGTAGAGAAACTGTAATGGAAACTATACAAATAAATATACGTGCATACATAATGCACTCACAACGCGGATAAATTCTTCAGCATAAACAAAGGTAGGAGAGACGCACACACGCGCGCACACACCCACACCCACGCCCACGCCCACACCCACACCCACACCCACACCCACACCCACACACACACACACACACACACACACACACTCTCTGTGAATTTAATGCACTCACTGTACGTTGTTAAAGTCATTGTAGTGAAACTGTAATGGAAACTATACAAATAAATATACATGCATACATAATGCACTCACAACGTGGATAAATTCTTCAGCATAAACAAAGGCATGGACTTCTATCAACCTAGAAAACGCACATGAATTAACAGAGAGGCATTATGGTTAAAACTAATTAAAAAAGGGATGAGTGAGTAATTTATAAGAAAAAAAAACAAATTTATATGCAAGTGAGTACTGTGTAAAAATAGCCAAGGAAAGAATTACTGAAGAGAACGTGAATAATTCAGGGCTTAGGCTGTGGAATTTAACCTTTATAGATGATATTCTGTAGGAGATTGGAAAAGTTAATATGCATTCACCAATAATAATCATAATCATTATATCATATCACCATCACCATCACTATAACAATAATAACAACAATAACAACAATAACTACAACAATAATGATAATGATAATAATAATAATAATGATAATGATGATGATGATGATGATGATGATGATGATGATGATGATAATGATGATGATGATGATGATGATGATGATGATGATGATGATGATGATGATGATGATGATGATGATGATGATGATGATGATGATGATGATGATGATGATGATGATGATGATGATGATGATGATGATGATGATGATGATGATGATGATGATGATGATGATGATGATGATGATGATGATGATGATGATGATGATGATGATGATGATGATGATGATGATGATGATGATGATGATGATGATGATGATGATGATGATGATGATGATGATGATGATGATGATGATGATTGATGATTGATGATGATAATAATAATAATTAATATGGAAGTACCAGGATTATTGCTTGCACATAGATAATCTAGTGGCATGTTCCATTTAAGTTGGGGACTAAGAAAAATTGTTGCAGCAATTGGTAAAAACTGCAAACATTTGGGAATGAAAATAAACAAAGAGGGGAAAAAAAACATGATCTTAAAGAAAATATATAAGTTAGGAAAGACCAAAATTGGGAAGGAAAGAGTTGACTATCTAGAAAGGTACCACCTAGAAGTTAAGGCTCAATGGTGCAGAGGCTTAAGATGAACGAAGCAAAAAGTATTAGAAAGGAGAAACAATCAATACATATAATCAAGAGCAAGTATGAATATATACCAGAAATGCAAATTGCATGCCTAGGACAGATATGAAGCTGGTAAAAACAAGGATGTTACACTCAGCAAAGATATGGGTGCTAGAAAAAGGTTGTAAAAATGTACTTAGTCCAGCCATAAATACTGTAACAACTTGAAAAGTGAAAAATGCAAATATCATGCAAAATATTTTAATTGGCTTTTAGTATGTTGTACCTACAGGCATTCATTACACACAGCACCAATCACCTTTCGAAATGGCCACCTTTTGCATGGATACAGACTCTGAGTCTTTGTGGCCACTCGTCTATGGCAGAACAGATGAAATCCAGGGAAAAATCCACCACTGCAGACAACAAGGAACGCTTTAAACTTCCAATGGTGGAGTGTTTCCTCTTGCAGGTGATTCCCACAAGCAGTGACTACAGTTGGTAGTCCAATGGATTCAGGTCCGGACTGCTACTGGGCCAATCTTCAGGCGAAATGAAGTCAGAGAAATTATGCTGAAGCCATGCCTGCATTGACCTGGCCTTGTGGGCAGGGGTAGAATCCTGCTGGAAAGTCCATGGTTGGTTTTGAAACAATGTGCCACTCAAGTTCTTGACAATAGGCTCCAAAACAGAGCTTTCATACACTCTGGCACTGGTTTTAACGCCCTTTTCGCAAAAATGTAGCTGGGTGGTACCACAAAAACTCATCCTTGGCCGATCCTTTACAGTCCCAGTTGCAGTGAATTGCTCAATCGTGCGGTACAGAAACATATGGCTGATTTTCAGCTTTTGTAGTAACTTGAAAATGTCACTTGCAGATTTTCCTACTTTATGCAACCAATGACGACTACACAATTTTCATAATCACCTCATTCCACGGTGAAACCTGGAACTAAATACTTCCTCTTTCAAAGACAACCTAACAATGGTTCAAGTTTAAGGTGTGCAAACACGCAGTTGTTTACGCGCAAAACCGGATGTACAGTATATTCAAACATTTGTAACAGTATTTATGGGAAGACTAGGTAGATACAATACATATAAACCAGGAGATCCGTGGTTCAAATCCTGGCCATGGCATTAAATTTTTCATGTTGACTCTATCCATCAAAAAATCTTAGCCTATAAACGGCTAGTGTGGAGAAATGATTAATTTCCATCAATTAACTAAAATAATAAGAGTTAAATGATGAAGCCTGGGACTCAAGTACTTACGGTAGCAAGTTGCCACAAACGGTGTATCTCGGATGCGAGAATCCCTAATGGTTTTGTTTACCAGGGAAATATGCGAGTCAAATGGAGAATTTAATGTCAGGACGGCACGTTGGCCATGGTAGCTCAATGGGTTAGAGCAACTGGACGGAAACCAGGAGATCTGTGGTTTAAATCCCGGCCATGGCATTGAATTTTTCATGTTGACTCTATCCATCAAAAAACCTTAGCCTATAAACGGCTAGTGTGGAGAAATGATTAATTTCCATCAATTAACTAAAATACATATAAATGTTTACCAAATAACCCTGCGGTACTAAATAGTTCACTAAATTGAGTAGCACAAGCAGAACTAGATGGAGTAGGAGCAAAAGTCAAAAGGTAGAAATAATAGTCAAATATTGCTTCAGAATAAAGCTACTAGGAAAACAATATACTGCTCCCACATTATCTTGAGACCTGAAATATAAGTACTATAAATGATCTGAGTCAAGAAGGCCTGTACTTTGCCAAAGTAACAATTACGCATTATTGTCCATACTTCAGTGTTAGCCATAGTGCATCACACTGTATCACATTACCTATATTGCTGTTCTCTTGTGTTATCACACTGGTTTATTTTGTTTTACTTTTGTGTTCAACCACTCCAAAGAGTAATTTTATGTGCAAAATATCCAAAGCAAACCCGGGATCAACATTACAAACTCCTGTGAATACCAAAAGAAGGAACTATGTGTTTAGTCTTTTAATTCAACCATTGTCTAACATAGAAAATAAATTAAAGGATGAGTCGATTAATGACACTAAACAACACTTACTTTTAAATTTCCCAGAACATGTTTCGGAGACTACTTTCCTCCATTGTCAACCGGACACATGCACCCACTCAAACTGTAGATCCCTATATGATTGCCACTGGCAAGTTATTTTGCTATATATGCCACCTCTTGTTTTAATTCCCACATGGGGTTTTGTAACCGTTTAATAAGTACTTATATAATGACTCAAATAGGCATTATTGTTAAACTAACAAGAAATGGATTGGGCATCTATTTAAAGCCAAACATTATGAGCTCAGTATCAGCAATTGCAGTCAAATATGCCTACGGTTAAGATTAAGGAGGGCCAACATAAAAACCTGGTTGAGGGCAACACATAGATGATGATAGAGTTGCATTTGATTGTAGTATAATTGTTCCTTTTGGTGTTGACAGAGAGAGACAGAGAGAGAGCAAGAGAGGGAGAGGGAGGGTGGGAGAGAGAGAGGGAGAGAGAGAAGGAGAGAGAAGGAGAGAGAGAGACAGAGAGACAGACAGACAGACAGACAGACAGACAGACAGACAGACAGACAGACAGACAGACAGACAGACAGACAGACAGAAAGAAAGAAAGAAAGATGTACAAATGCCTGAATTTTTTCAATATAAAAATAAAAAAAGTAACTAATATTAATAACTAATATTTTAAATGTTTTGTAACAAAAGTCATTTTACTTTGAACATCTATACACATTCATATCAGGAAAGAGATTAGCTAGTCTACAGCTGGATTTCAAGTAGCTGACAGTTTGAAAAACCCAAAAAAGTGCAATGCAAAAATGTTAAGTGATGTACCTAATCAATGAATCATGGTCTACGACTTAAATTTTTGGCAATTAAAAATATTATTGGAACCTACAATGGGTTACATTTTAATTTGCAACACCTGAAATTTAAGTGAGATTCTTTGCCAAGTTTGCCCCATAAATGTTGCTCCAAAATGTAAAGTAGCTGGCCACTCCTGGTCTAAAACATCAGGAAAGATAGGAATGTGGCATTCTGTGTTAGTGTGTGTGCATATGTATGTGTGTGTGTCATGAACATGGACAAATTGAAAAACTGTGTGCTTGGAATTTCAGTTTCTTCTACCAAATTCAACAGTTTTCAAGCTATCGAGATTCAACTGTATTGGAACACCACAGTGAAGCGAAAAATTATTAAATTTTAGATGAGTCGCATTTTTTACACATCTGCTTCACTTTCGAAAGTGAAGCAGATGTGTAAAAAATGCGACTCATCTAAAATTTAATAAGTTTTCAAGCTGTTTCAAATTCCAAGTCAGTGTAACTATTGCTGGATCATACTTAACAATATAACCAAAATTAAATTCTAGTTTCAGATTTGTATCCTGAAAACATCTACAACAACATACCTTTTGATCTTTTGAGTCAGCTTTCTTGCTATTACTTGCAACATCATCTTGAAGTGCATTAAAGTAACGGCAAAATTGCTTTCTTTTCCTATTACTTCTATTGTGTGTTTGACCCAGCCAACAGCCATGAAGAAAATGATACCTAAACAATAATCACACGAAAGTATTTCAATATAAAAGGATTATTCTAAAAGCTCTTGACATGTCAAAAAAGGACCAATTACTATGATGGTTGTTAGTATAAGCTTCACACTAACTTAAGAACAGAAACCAAAAAGATATTACAGCAAGAAGCAAAAAAGCATTCTGACATTTAATTTTATTACAGAATGATGAGAACAGTAAACATACCAATGACTAAAACTAGGCAAATGAGTCAACCTTGTATATACTTTTCTCCACTTACAAGTTTTTTCATGAAGACTGGTTTCTGGGAACTTTTTCCCTTTCGTCAGTTCTGTGGTTGACTGATGATGCATCCGGTGTCTGCATCTGGCTTGGTGTCGTGCTGCCATCTAATGTTCTGGTAAGTTTGATGACGTCATCTACGGCAGGAATTTCAGAATTCATCAAGAGGTCCTGTTTCTTCGTAATAAATATGTTTTCCCAAATCTGTAGTTCCAGATGTTTCTTTGCCTGTTTGATCAGTTCTATTTCTTGTGTTATGTTATGATTCTCAGACCAAAAGTAATGTGCTACGGTCGACTTGTCCATGCCGTAGCACATCACTTTTGGTCTGAGAATCATAACATAACACAAGAAATAGAACTGATCAAACAGGCAAAGAAACATCTGGAACTACAGATTTGGGAAAACATATTTATTACGAAGAAACAGGACCTCTTGATGAATTCTGAAATTCCTGCCGTAGATGACGTCATCAAACTTACCAAAACATTAGATGGCAGCACGACACCAAGCCAGATGCAGACACCGCATGCATCATCAGTCAACCACAGAACTGACGATAGGGAAAAAGTTCCCAGAAACTAGTCTTCATCAAAAAAACTTGTAAGTGGAGGAAAGTATATAAAAGGTTGACTCATTTGCCTAATTTTAGTAACAATGTCACTCCACTTTCTGAAATACTTCTTTTTATTCTATATACCAATGACTACATATAGAAAACAAAGAGAAAAGTTGAGTTTACACAATGAATTTCAATTGTTTCTAACCGACAATATTTTTCATCTATTTTCAACTTAATGTAATTTAGGTTAAACAACTCAAAAGTCGATAAAATAAACATTTTCTAAATGCACATTCATAATCATCTCTGATTCCTCCTACTATAGCCAAAATGAAATCATTTTATTAATGGCATATTGTTTGTTGTCCTTTACTAATTTCTAGCACTTTCTGCTATTCTGTGTGGTTTTGCTATTGCTTTTTAGATTCTCAGCCAATTCTAATTTACATATAAACAATCCTGAGATGATGCTTTTGCTCTAAGAAACAATAGTCAATGGATCAGTAGGTGTCAGAAACTGAGGCAGGATGCACATATGCTAGAACTTCTTTCAGTTTCATTTCTGTACCTTACTGCAGAGAGTGCTCTGACAGCTGTTTCATTTTACAGCCTTTCAATAGTCTCTACAAAAAAGAGACATCAATCTTCCGAATAATAAAATTAAAACCTAACCAAATCTTTCCTGTTCCTGGAACCTGGGAAATATTTACATTAATTATGAATCTTGCATTACAATACATATATTAAGTTTGTCGTTCTCATTTATTGAACCAGCCTTAATCCTTTAGACCTTGAGGTTTCAGACTGTAAAATGCAGTTGCTTGTTTGTGCCAATCATTTAAACACTCCAATGCTAATATTTTCTATAACATGAATATAACTGAAATAGGAGAAAAATACAAAGGTAGTTCAGATTCAATGTGAAAGGATGCTTCCCATTCATTTTGACAGTTATAAAGTGGGATGATGAATTTAAGCATAACTACACATCCTTTCAAGATGATTAGCACAAGGATCAAAGAGATTGGGACAGAAATTCACAATATCATATTTAACTATCATCAATTGAAAGTACATGCACCGCTTTAGTACACTGCAGAAAATAAAACCAAAGCAACATGGAATATTATAAAATCATTACACAAAGAAACAAAACAAAAATGGGAAGAAAATATTTGCATTGAGATTGAAAATAAACAAATAGAGAACCCAATAACCTTAACAGAGAAATTTAATGATTATTACATCAATGTAGTAAAGACCTTAGGTGTCATAAAGTGCCAGTCTGATCAAAAATTTGAGAACAGTATTTCTAACTCAATGGTATTACGTGAAGTAACATGTGAGGAAACTTTAAAACAGATAAACGCCTTAAAATGTAAACGCTCGTGTGGATTAGATGAATTCACAAATGAAATGTTAAAGTACTGTAAATACGAACTTGCTGATGTAATTACATATATAAGTAATCAATCATTTATAACAGGAACATTTCCTAAAGCACTAAAAAAAGTAATAGTTAGACCAATATATAAGAAAAAATTGTCAAAACTAGCATTAGAAAATTATAGACCTATAACATTGTGCTCAAGTTTTTCAAAAATAATAGAAGGACTATTTCTAGATCAGTTACAAGGTTTTTGTAGGAAATATAAAATAATTTCAGACTATCAATTCGGTTTTCAAAAAAAGAAATCAACTGTACAGGCAATATGTAAAGGAAATGACATCATTATAAATGCATTAAACAGGAAAGAACATATAGTGGCAATTTTTCTGGATCTGACAAAAGCTTTTGATTGCGTAAACATAAATCAACTAATTACCAAAATAGAAAATTATGGGATAAGAGGCATACCATTAGATTGGCTGAAATCATATCTTCAGGACAGGGAGCAGTGTGTGGAAATTATACATAATTCAAATGGTAAATTGGACAAAATTAGATCCTCATTTAAGAAAATAACTTACGGTGTACCCCAAGGCTCAAAACTTGGGCCCTATTTATTCCTTATATATATAAACAGTATATTCAAAACAGTAGTAGATGCAGGGGAATTGGCCATTGGATATGCCGATGACACCACAATCATAGTGAATGGAAAAACGGAAAGTGAAGTACAAAATAAATCCAATCTTATACTTGAAAAAATTAGTAGTGAGTTAGGAAAACTAGGCATGGTAATAAATACAAGCAAAACAGAATGGATGCAAATCACCTTAAACAAAGAAACACAATCACATATGCAACTAACATTAGATAATAAAAAAATACTCGAAGTAACAAAAACTAACTTCCTTGGACTAATAATAGATAACAAACTAAATTGGAAACAACACATTGAAAAAGTAGTAAAGAAAATAAATATGGGGCTATATATTTTAAAACAGGCAGCACAACAAATGGATAGAGAAACTCTAAAGCAAATTTACTATGCAGTCATACACTCTCATTTATGCTATGGGGTGGTATTATGGGGAAATGTACAGAAAAAAGCAATGGTAAGAATATTAAGACTCCAGAAATATGCCATCAGAATAATTTGTAGATTAAAAAGGAAGGATTCGTGTAGAAATGTCTATAAAACATTAAATATATTAACATTTACAGCATTGTATATATATGAGTGCATTAAATACGTAACAAAAAATTCTAGCAACCAAAATAAAAACATGTACATACATACACATAACACAAGAACAAAACAAAATTATTTCTTAAACAGATTAAGAGGAACATTAAGTAACAAAAATATAGAAAATAAATCTAAAGAATTGTACAATCATGTACCGAATCAAATAAAACAGATAACAGAAGAAAAATTTAAACTTAAAGCAATTAAAAAGTACCTTGTAGAAAACCCAGTCTACTCTATAGATGAGTATAAAAGGTTAAATTAAAGCTTAAATAGTAAAGGTACCCTCTGCATATTTTATTATATTTTATTATTTTAATACTGTTATGTACAGATTGTATTTGTTAAACCTGTTGACGTATCCTATGTATTTGGATCATATGGATGAAAAAAAAGGTTACCCTGAAGGCCGTAATTGCCATATGGGAGTGTCTAAGCTATGTAAAACTGATTACTATGACAAGCACGACTTAGATATTTAGGGCAGATCAAAACCAGTTTCCAGTAATGGACATGCTGATGATGATGTTTAGTTAGATAGATTTATTCACTGTTAATGTAACAAAGTATACATGCACCTTTGTCTGTGAGTATTGTGTTTATGTATTCTCTGTATGAAATATAGGGGATGAATAAATTGGAAGTAATTTGATTTTAAAGGATGAATAAATTTGAATTGAATTGCTTCTAGTTCTTTCACAACTGTCATCGATGTGGAAGCACTGCCACTTTCCCTCCTTCCCACCCAATCTCTCGCTCTACCTCATACACATGAACTACTTTTTTCGAAAACCTTTAATTTTTTTAGATTCACAGAATCTCAAAACCTGTTAAGATCAACAAAATCGTAATATCTAAGTTTTGGTTGCAAAATAGTGCTTCCTATTTCAGAGGTATGTGCTACAGAAAATAAAAAGCTCAGTAAGTCCAACATAATATCAGTAGCTTATTGGAGCTAATGAACTGACCAAATGCTTAAACACAGTAATTTGTCATTATTGAGTAGTGAAGGGGAGAAACTTTAGAATTTAGAGGCATTAAGCATTAATTTTAAATATTAAGTTGTATATACTTACAACGGTACTGCTGGTCTAGAAAGTGTTGAAACTGTTAAATTTCCTCTTTGAGCAATTTTATCCTCAAAGAAAACTTTCTCATCTATAACACTTTCTGATTTCTCAGTCTGTACTGCTGGTTTAGAAAGTGTCGAAACTGTTAAATTTCCTCTTTGAGCAATTTTATCCTCAAAGAAAACTTTCTCATCTATAACACTTTCTCGTTTCTCAGTCTTTTTTCTGTGAAAAAAAAAAAAAAAAATTACAGAATGTACATGAAAATGAAATTGACAATGAGTGAATGAAGTTATATATGTTTATCACTACAATGTCCACCAAGTTTCCTGTTTCGCATTCTATGGACAAACTGAAGACCTAATTTCTTTAAAGGTTCTCATTATATCTGTAAAAATCAAGTAATCAGAAAGTACTAATGCCATCACATACTGCCACTAAGAATTATTCAACCGGCTATTATTTACACTCATGACAATAGCTTTTTAGCTGATATAGTGTATATGTAGAAAACAACAGCCATAACCCCAATTACAAAGCTTCAAAATAACAATTTTTCAACTGCACAATACATCAATCATTCCAGTATTTTCTAGCCAGTTCCAAAACCAGAATTCCCTACGAACATTTAAACCTATACTTTCTCTGAATAAAAAGTATATGCTAAATAATAAAATGAACCTCACTCTGATCAGATCTGGACATGATAGTATAGACCTAAAAACAAAGATGTCTAAAATGTATCTAAAATGTATTTTTGAAACAAACCACTTAGGAAAGCTATTTGAGATACAACATAATTTGAAAATGTATAAATTTGAAGAAAAATATAAAAACTAAATAATACTGACCTATTCCGGCTCATGTTTAATACATGTTATTTTTATATAGAATTTTAACATGAATATAACTGAAATAGGAGAAAAATACAAAGGTAATTCAGATTCAATGTGAAAGGATGCTTCCCATTCATTTTGACAGTTATAAAGTGGGATGATGAATTTAAGCATAACTACACATCCTTTCAAGATGATTAGCACAAGGATCAAAGAGATTGGGACAGAAATTCACAATATCATATGTAACTATCATCAATTGAAAGTACATGCACCGCTTTCGTACACTGCTTCTAGTTCTTTCACAACTGTCATCGATGTGGAAGCACTGCCACTTTCCCTCCTTCCCACCCAATCTCTCGCTCTACCTCATACACGTGAACTACTTTTTTCGAAAACCTTTTATTTTTTTAGATTCACAGAATCTCAAAACCTGTTAAGATCAACAAAACCGTAATATCTAAGTTTTGGTTGCAAAATAGTGCTTCCTATTTCAGAGGTATGTGCTACAGAAAATAAAAAGCTCAGTAAGTCCAACATAATATCAGTAGCTTATTGGAGCTAATGAACTGACCAAATGCTTAAACACAGTAATTTGTCATTATTGAGTAGTGAAGGGGAGAAACTTTAGAATTTAGAGGCATTAAGCATCAATTTTAAATATTAAGTTGTATATACTTACAAAGGTACTGCTGGTTTAGAAAGTGTCGAAACTGTTAAATTTCCTCTTTCAGCAATTTTATCCTCAAAGAAAACTTTCTCATCTATAACACTTTCTGGTTTCTCAGTCTGTACTGCTGGTTTAGAAAGTGTCGAAACTGTTAAATTTCCTCTTTGAGCAATTTTATCCTCAAAGAAAACTTTCTCATCTATAACACTTTCTCGTTTCTTAGTCTTTTTTCTGTGAAAAAAAAATTACATAATGTACATGAAAATGAAATTGACAATGAGTGAATGACGTTATGTGTCAATATATTCTCGATTCAATTTTGTAGAAGTTATATATGTTTATCACTACAATGTCCACCAAGTTTCCTGCTTCGCATTCTATGGACAAACTGAAGACCTAATTTCTTTAAAGGTTCTCATTATATCTGTAAAAACCAAGTAATCAGATAGTTCTAATGCCATCACATACTGCCACTAAGAATTATTCAACCGGCTATTATTTACACTCATGACAATAGCTTTTTAGCTGATATAGTGTATATGTAGAAAACAACAGCCATAACCCCAATTACAAAGCTTCAAAATAACAATTTTTCAACTGCACAATACATCAATCATTCCAGTATTTTCTAGCCAGTTCCAAAACCAGAATTCCCTACGAACATTTAAACCTATACTTTCTCTGAATAAAAAGTATATGCTAAATAATAAAATGAACCTCACTCTGATCAGATCTGGACATGATAGTATAGACCTAAAAACAAAGATGTCTAAAATGTATTCTAAAATGTATTTTTGAAACAAACCACTTAGGAAAGCTATTTGAGATACAACATAATTTGAAAATGTATAAATTTGAAGAAAAATATAAAAACTAAATAATACTGACCTATTCCGGCTCATGTTTAATACATGTTATTTTTATATAAACAATGGAACTACTACTGATACTTTTAAAATTACTATTGAACATCCACTGTTGGTAATAAATAAAAAAAAAAAAATGCAAACACTAAAGAAAATTAAATAATATCTTCTTTTTAAGTGGGCAAATAATTTTTCAATTTTTGTTGACTGCATTCTTCTTACCATTTTTCCTTCCTCCCACTACCTAATTCCTTCATTTATTATTTCTTTCCCAGCTTCTTTTTCCTATACTCTCCTCTGTCATTTGGCATTTCTGCTCCAAGAAATCCTAATACTTCTCACCAGCAGTAACACTCTCTTTGTACTTCTGAAGTACAAAATGAGGTATATATTTTTTGTGCCATAACTGACTCTTCATGAATGTTTTCTACCAAAATGTGTTTATTTATACAAAAGGCATTCTTCTCTGCAGCACTTCCATGACACAGTATAAGACAAAGCTTTCATACTTGTAATAGTTCCAAATATATATATATATATATATATATATATATATATATATATATATATATATATATATATATATATTGTATTCTGTCAAAATCCCAGCATCGATTTGCAGAAAATGGGCTGCTCAAAAAAAAGAACGAAATATTGTGCAATCAATACATCTTTTATTCCTAATAATGATTTTAAACATTCTTTTTTAGTAGCAATCTTTTTGTTTTTGTTCTTTTAAGTGAACAAACTCCCTGCATATTCTACAATGGTTGTATTTTGATTATGCACCAGATATTTAGTAAGTAATGATTTATAAAGAGCATTCTTTGCGTGAAAAGGTTATGTAATGTATTTAGCTGAAATTAATGCACAAACACTGCATTTCTAGAGAAAAACTTTGATTTCATGGATGACAGAAGGTGCTGAAACTCGTATTTCTACCCACAGATTACCACATCATGTGTGTTTTACATGCAGGCATAATATTCCGCTACCAAAAGAGCAATCTGTAGGCCTCTGATAAATGCATTTCAGATATACAGAAAACATTAAATATAGTGTTTATGGTTTCAACTTTAAGCTTTTGGAAGTTTCACTCACATTTTGCTACTTTGATGCATGTGACCCTTTTATCTTATTATTTAACAGCCAAACAGCCTTCAATGCTTGACAGTGTTCTGTGATATTGAAATTTAATCTTTGTTATATTACAATAACTAGGTTAGATATTACATTATAGATGAGTGTATTTATTATACATCGGCTTCACTTACGATGTGTAATAAATACGACTCATCTATAATTTAATAATTATTTCGCTTCACTGTGGTGTTCCAATACAATTAAATTTTGATACCTAGGTTAGTATTTGTATATGAATGAAAGAATAGCATCCTGTATTATCAAACTTTAGCCTGAGTTAAATTACAACACCTACATTAGTGTGTGTATAAACAGGATGACAGGTCCTGTATTAAAAACATTTATAAAGTGTTATGCTATGATGCCTAAGTTAGTATGTGTAATCTTATATGAACAGGATGACAAGATCCTATGTAATTGAAATTTAGCCTGTATTAGATTAGGTTAGTTTAGTGTATGTATATGAACAGTATGACAGCGCCCTAAAAAAATTTAGCCAAGTTAGGTACGTATGTAATTAATGCTTAGGTATTTAGCAACAAAGCCATTCTCCTTCTTGCATCGAAATATTTTAAGGTCAAGTCTGGATAGTTTTTAAGTTGTTCACAGATATATGGTTCATTTATAAGTGATGATGATGGAGCTGGAGCAGGTGGCACATGTCAGTTTTTCATCAACAGGATGACCATGTTCTATGTTATCCCGGTTTAGCCCATGTTAAAGTTAGCGTGTGTAATTGAACAGTATGACAGGAAACTGTCTTACTGAAATTTAGCACATGATAATTCAGGTTGGTGTGTATATGAATGTGACAACAGGGTTCTGTGTTATCAAAATTTAACTGAAGGTTAGTTTAGGTTAGGTTAGTGTGTGCAGCATGACAGGGTCATGTGTTAAGTGAGCATACCTTCTTATGAGGTTAGGTTAGTGTCAAATGATGTCAGTGCTACAGACATTGTACTCACAGTTGGTGGAGAAATACAATTAAGCAGTATATACCTTCAAAGTATAAAAATTGAAAGAAGCGTAGAGACAGTGAAGCGTAAGTTAAAATAAAAGTGAATCCAGGAGATATAGACAATCAGATGATGGGAGCAACAGCTCTTGAAACATGTCCTGCAAAAAACAGTGTGAGTGAAGCAATGTGTCAATATCTTCTCGATTCACTTTTATTTTAGTATATACATTGTTTTTCCAAATATAATGGTTCTATTACCCTTTTGAAAAGTGAAAATATTTTAATTACATTGATCTTGCAAAGTGGTACAGATTGTACAGTTAACCAACCACTTTGAAGAACACATTCAGTGAACTGTGGCAGTCTGGGTATACTCACTTGAACAAATTCTGCAAGATACCTGCTGTAGTATGCCTTTTTACTGCTGTATACCAGAGAACTTTCTAACATATCTCTCTCCAGGTTCATTCTATGTTCTAGGCAGTCTCTATGACCACATATATTATACTAAGCTATATAACAGTTATGTATAGTACAAATATTTAAACATAGGGAAATATGTAAAAATAATTATATACAAAATATTTGTAAATACCTGTAAATATGTTGGTGAATCTGTAATATTTGACGAGTCTCCAGTTTACTGGGCCTTTGCCCAAATATGTAAATCTACAAAATTAATGCTATAGTTAACTGTCAGGTGCACAAAGGCTTAGTATGACAGTTATGTGCTTTCCAACAATCACTCACCAATGTGATGCCTGGATATCCTCTTATTACCACTAAAAGAGATGCACCTTTCTACAGACATGACAAAAATGGAAAGATAGAGTCAGACAGAAAAATTCAATGCCATAGCCGGGATGTGAACCTTGGATCTTCTGATTGCTGTCCAGCCACTCTAACCCTTGGGCTACTATAGCCAACGTGCCGACATGACATTAAATTCTCCAACTGACTCGTGTTTCTCCCAGTAAACCACTTAGGAGTTCTCATAAACACATGAGACAACTACCTTAATGGCGACTTACGTGTAAGTACTTTAAGGCCTGGGCTTTATAGTTAACCACTATTAGGTCAATTAATGGAAATTAATTTCATTAAATTCTCCATTCATTCCATTAAATTCATAATGGCAAGTTGGCCATGATAGTTCAATGGGTAAGAGCGACTGGACGGAAACCAGGAGACCCGTGGTTCAAATCCTGGCCATGGCAATGAATTTTTCATGTTGACTCTATCAAAAACCTTAGCCCATACATAGCTAGTGTGAAGAAATGATTAATTTCCATCAACTAACTAAAACAATAAGCATTAAATGATGAAGCCTGTGGCTTAAGTACTTATGATAGTAAGTCGCCACAAACGGTGTATCTCAAATATGAGAACCCCTAGTGGTTTACCGGGGAAATATACAAATATACAAGTCGAATGGAGAATTTAATGTCATGACGGCAAGTTGGCCATGGTAGCTCAACAGCTAAGAGTGACTGGATGGAAACCAGGAGATCCGTGATTCATATCCCGGCAATGTCATTGAATTTTTCATGTTGACTATAAAAAACCATAGCCTATAGACGGCTAGTGTGAAGAAATGATTAATTTCCATCAATTAACTATAGCAACATTCTTATTTAGTAGTTTTGTCATGCACGTTAAAATTCCAATTGCCAGGAATGCACCTAGGTCAGGGTCTCACACAATGAGAACGTATGCACAATCCATAAAGGTAAACATAGTTACAACACCAACTTGCATTTTTTTAACCGCTTCGCCGATGGCCATTTAAATCCTTCAGGGGCCGGCAACGGATACCCAATAAACAGAACAGGACATTTAAATTGTTAAATGCTGTAAAAATGCATCATAAATACAATTCCGTATCTTCCGTATTTATTAAGTTATTTAAACGAAACAAAAACTGGTTTAAAACTCATTAAAGGCAGTATAAATCTACAGTAACAATAAAGTAGAGACTACATTAATAAATTGTTGAAATTTCACTACTTTGTTTCACTGTAGCAAAAGCCATTCTTTGTGCCGAACGCGCCTAATATGTGAATCACTTTGTTTTGTGTGTATACGAGCCATAGTATGCATGTATAGCTACGTAAGCGACTTCTCAGGTTCAAGTTTAGTTTATTTATGCTATGCCAAGCGATAATATGACGAGAATATGTTGCGTCACACACTCACACACTGGAATGAAAACTCTGTCAGCATCTGTTATTACAGTGTTTCTCAACCAAGGTTTCTAGTAGCCTTATGCAGCTGTTTTCGCTCTGTATTTTAGTTATTTATAATCTCTTTGTGTTCAGAGTGATTTCTTATAGCTATCAAGAGCTAAATGAATGGCATATTTGAAATTGTTAAATTTCAATGTTAACCATGGCTTATCCCCGTAATGTAGCAAATAAATTAGCTTGGGTATGATGTGTACAGGCTTCTGATATTACTGTAGAAAATCTGGAAGATTTGTTGTACGATTATGAAGGAGATCTTTAGGACATACGTAGCAGTGACGTGTACTGGTCTACAGCTGGCATGTTATCTACTCCATTGTTTGGGGAAATGGCGGGTCAAATATGGGTGATACGGATCAGCTATTACCAGCAATCCCTCTTTACGGAAAAGAGTTAAATGGTAAAAAAAAAAAGTATTTTTATACCACTGGATGTAACTATGCACAGTTGTTTAGTAATTTTCAGAGCTGTAAAAGACATTCATCTACCTGTACTTGCGCGTATAAAGAGCTCGTAACCTAATTGAGTATTATAATACTCAGAGGCCTCTTTATACTAGGGGGTAGCAAAATTCACCACATCATCCCTCATACTTGAGAGAAAACACTTTCCTAAAAGTATACCACCCACACCCAAAAAACTTGTAACCATTTCGAAAATGTGTAGTGTGTTGCGAAAAAGAAGTTCGCAAGGAAACCAATATTATTGGGTGTGAATCTGCAGATGTGCCCTTGGGTGTTTATCCAGATTTGGAGATGTACAATTCAAAAAGAAACCTTTAAGGATACGTTTACATTCCTTATAGAACTAATTTAAATTTATTGTAAAACAGCAAGATTAAAATAATTGGCGTTACATGAGCATTAAATGCATGTATGCGCAGGACGTCTATACACGTCCATATCGGTTTGGGGCATTTTAACTTGGACGTCATATGACGTCCATATCGGTGAAAGGGTTAATGGAACATGTATGTTCATTCTAGCAAAATGACAACTAGAGCTACAATTAGTGATAACACACTTGGTTCCGTCTTTCTAAACACATTAGTGGCCTATAGCCCTCAGAAAGTTCATTTTTGTGCATTACATCTGGTATGGAAAAGGCACCCACAAATCACCAGTAGCATCTTGTGTAATGAAACCGTGTAATTCAACAGATGTTTGAAGTGCCCTCCGTTTGCATCAATACACTTTTGGAATCTGGTAACAAGAGAGTGTTGCACAGATTAGTGTTTCTACAGATACTGCCGCACACGCCACAGTAATACAATGATGCATATCCTCTACTGTCGCTGGCGGTTCTTGATACACTGTATCTTTCACTGTGCTCCAGAGAAAGAAGTCTAGTGGCATCAAGTCTGCAGACCGAGCTGCTGGAACCATACTGATAAATGCATTTCCAATTCCACATCCTCCATGAGGAAGGTTAGTGTGTGTTGCAGAAATGATGCATATCGCTGTGCATTTAATGTTCCCAGATAAAAATAGGGACCTAAAATACAATTACCAATGATACCACACCAAACATTGATATTCCACTCTCATTGATGAGCAACTTGGCGAATCCAGTGGGGATTTTGCATTTACCAGTAGTGCATGTTCCATACGACGTGAAGGACACCGTTGATCTGGGTAGCATTCAGCGTGCATGCGACATCCACCATAAATTCAAATCATATCCAGGTTTTCTTCATTACTGAAGGCTAGCATATTGAATAGATGACAGCAACTGTTACACGGCACAGGAAAACACGGTTTAATGTGTCAATATGGAAAGCAATATCCGAAGTGTACGTGAATTACGTTACAGTATGACAGCAGACCAGATCAGGAGACACTAGTACACTGAAGCTAAAACATGCCACGCTGATATCGGTTTATTTACAGCAGGTTACAGGTCAGTGCAAGCAACCCCTGCTCTAAGCACAGAAGTACGTGCATTGCATTATGTCAGAAACAGTGGCACCATTGCCATTCTCTAACAGTCACATATTTTAGAATGTATGAGGTTTAGAAATGTGAAGCCAAGTGTGTTATGACTAATTGTAGCTTTAGTTTTCATTTTGCTAGAATAAGCATACATGTTCCATTTAAAAAATGCAACTTGGTGTTGGAAGTGTTATTTGTTTACCTTTATGGATTATGTATACCTTCTCATTGCGTGAGCCCCTGACATAGGTACATTGCTGGCTAATTGGAATTTTCATATTTTGTTTCATTTCAGAGATATTTGAGGTCGCAGACTTATGTGGGACACCCCATATATATGGGTTCAAACTCAAAAGCTGTTTCTCTAATTAATACTTTAGAGGATTCTTCTTTAACCCTTTCACCGATATGGACGTCATATGACGTCCAAGTTAAAATGCCCCAAACCGATATGGACGTGTATAGACGTCCTGCGCATACATGCATTTAACGCCAATTATTTTAATCTCCCTATTTTACAATTTAAATTAGTTCTATATGGGATGTAAACATACCCTTAAATGTTTCTTTTTGAATTGTACACCTCCAAACCGGGATAAACACCCAAGAGCACATCTGCAGATTCACACCAAATAATATTGGTTTCCTTGTGAACTTCTTTTTCGCAACACACTAGACATTTTCGAAACGGTTGCGACCTTTTTGGCTGTGGGTGGTATGCTTTTAGGAAAGTATGAGGGGTGATGTCATGGTGAATTTCTCACCCCTTACCTCTGAGTATTATAATACTCAATTAGGTTACGAGCTATTTATACGCGCAAGTACAGGTAGATGAATGTCTTGCATGAATTTACAGCTCTGAAAATTACTAAACAATTGTGCATGGTTACATCCAGTGCTATAAAAATACTTTTTTTACCATTTAACTGTTTTTCGTAAAGAGGGATAGCTAGTAATAGCTGATCCACATCACCCATATTTGACCCGCCACTTCCCCCAAACAATGGAGTAGCTAACATGCCATCTGTAGACCAGTACACATCACTGCTAACTATATCCTAAACTTCTCCTTCATAATCCCACAACAAATATTCCAAATTTTCTATAGTAATATCAGAAGCCTGTATACATCATACGCAAGGTAATTTATTTGCTACATTACGGGGATAAGCCATGGTTAACATTGAAATTCAACAATTTCAAATGTGTCATTCAATTAGCTCTTGATAGCTATAAGAAATCACTCTGAACACAGACAGAGTATAAATAACTAAAATACTGAGCGAAAACAGCTGCATAAGGCTACCAGAAACCTTGGTTGAGAAACACTGTAATAACAGCTGCTGACAAAGAGTTTTCTTTTCAGTATAACGCAACATATACTTGTATGACTACAGCTTGGTATAGCATAAATAAACTAAACTTGAATCGCAGAAGTCGCTTGCGTAGCTAAACATACATACATTAGTTTGTATACACACAAAACAAAATGATTCAAATATTAGGCGCGTTCGGCGCAAAGAATGGCTTTTGCTACAGTGAAACAAAGTAGTGAAATTTCGACGATTTATTAATGTAGTCTCTACTTTATTGTTACTGTAGATGTATACTGCCTTTAATGGGTTTTAAACCAGTCTTTGTTTCATTTAAATAACTTAATAAATACGGAAGATACGGAATTGTATTTATGATGTATTTTTACAGCATTTAACAATTTAAATGTCTTGTTCTGTTTATTGGGTATCCGTTTCCGGCTGAAGGGTTTAAATGGCCATCTGCAAAGCAGTTAAGAGTTTTATTCACAACCAGCACTAACATTTTCTAACATAAATGCCCGATATGACCAATGGATGTTAAGACTTAACACGAGTTTAGCAATAGTTATAACAAAAATTGCATTTCACCAACAAGTGTTAGCTTAACACTTGTGTTAAATCTCTTGTTAAACTAACTAACAAGCCAAATTTCTGTTGTTAAGGGCCACGCCGTGGCTCAGTGGTTAGACCGCTTGGCTCTCACCAAGGCGGGCCGGGTTCAATCCCAGGCGACCGCAAAGTGAGATTTGTGGTGGACAACACAGCGTTGGGGCGGGTTTTCTCCGGGACCTCCGGTTTCCCCCGCCATCTCATTCCACCGGTGCTCCATCTTCATCTCATGCATCATCAGTGTCACTGCCTGCGGTGCCGTATGTAGTAAAAGCGGGCGTTAAACACTACACATTTCTGTTGTTAAGTCCTTAAACTGGATCCTGGGGATCAACATGGGAACGAATGAGGTGCGGATGATGATATGCCCCAACAACAGAAGGGATACAAATACGCTCTACAGTCTAATTGCAGAGCATGTAGAGTTCACCAGCACCATTCACACCAATGCCTGGCGGGGATACCATGGGTTGATGGCTGGAGGGTTTGCTGCGCACCTAGGAGTGAATCTCTTAGTGCACTTTGTCGACCCAGTGACAAATGTGCACACAAACAACATAGAGTCACGCTGGCGAAGAGTACAATTAGGTACAATTTAGGTACTACTTTGTGTTGGTCTGCTAGATAGTGTAATTTAGGGACAAGTAAGACTGTTGGCAGCATTGCATTCAGTGGAGAAACAAGGATAGCTTGACTGCGCTGAATTCTTCAATATGGCCACATTACAAAGTAAATAAACAAACAATTAATAACGTTAAAAGAATGCCCTCCAACACGAAATTGCACTAAAAAGTAAAGAAATTATATTAAAAATCATGGTTGTATATAAAAACATCAACACGTGTGAAGGACTTAGAACAAAATCACCACGTTGCATATTAGAAAGAGCCGAAAATTTTCTAAAGAGGAATAGACTGCCAAAACAAGTTACTATGAAGGTTACTGTGAAAGTACAAGAGAGGTTAGAACATGCATCAAAAGGAATATGCCGATCTCGCCTTTGCTTCAAGTATTAATAACTTTGCCATTTTATAATTCAGTGAATTATGTGGATAAATACACTGTCCACCTCCCGTCTTGAAACGTTCAAGTCACTCGTCACTGGTCCTTCTTCGCGCCTCATTTTAAATTAATGCAATACTGACGAAGTTGTTTCATCTTCTAGTAGTGACACCTGTATTTGAATTAAATTTGTTTCCAATTTTTTCCCCACATGACATCTTTCTCTTTTACATTCACCACATCTGTCCTCTTATTTTCCACAATATCCTTATATTTCATCTAAAATTCAATTATCGATTCTTTCTCCATGGATGAGAAATTTGTCTCATAGCTTTTGTTTACAATTTTGTTTACCCGCCATTTTCTAAGCTGCGTGCAGACGAAAATGAAAACAAAACCGCATCGCAGTACGTTCAGAAAATAATACGACTCATCCATAACCTTCTATAGCTGTAATATTTACAAGTCTCTTGGAGTTAACACGTGTTTAACATTTTCAGAAAACAGGTTGGTGAAATGCAAGAAATTTAACAGCTTTGTTAGTGCTGTGACAATTGTTATGTTACATTTGTTAACATTGATTTTAACATCTGTTGGTGAAATCAGACAAGTGTCTTTTTTGTACTAAATTGAACAAGTTTGTTCTCAACTACCATTTTACTATGCTTAGACCCTGACTTTCCAGGTCACTAGGAACTCTGGAAAAGAATGCTCTGATTATGTTCTGTGTTATTATAATACAACAGTTACAAGTATGCATATGCAACAAGACCATAGAATCATTGTGTTTGCAAGTTCCAAAGCTCAAATTTAATTACTGAGGTTTTGTAATATATTTATGAAAAACAATTATATGAGATGATGTTTTGGGGCATGTATTGCAATACAACAGTTTCAAGTATGCATATGATGCAAGACCTTAGAATCATCGCTGTTTCCAAGTTCCAAAGTTCAGATTTAATTACACTACTGAGGTTGTGTATTGTACTAGTGGAAAATAACTATCCAAGACAGTTTTTTGGAGCATAGAATCATTAGTGTTATAGAAACTGATACAAGATGGTCACTACAAAAATAATGATGGCTGTGAATGTCTAAGCAAGTTAAATAAGCACAAGTATTCATATCTGATGAGATAAAATGTTGTGTTTGCTCCATCTGCTATTTCTTTTTATACAATTCACTATCCATCTTCTTTATATAAAGGCACTCTTAAATAACTCAACCAATTCATTTGTCAAACATTGCAATAAGTTACTAAATGACATTAACTGTCATTAAGTACCCTTTTGTTTCTGTTATACTAAATATTAAGTGTAGGTTTTTATAAAATAATTTAAATTTATTCTTTATATTTTTTAAAACTTTTTGAATACTCATTTAGGATAATTCAAAAAATTTGAAATTTTAATAGGTCTATGTATTTTCATTTTGTATAAAGAATCTAACAATTCACAATTTTCTTCTTTAAAATTCTTGCAACCTATTAAAATATGTTCCAGATTCCCATACTCAACACAACTGCAGAAAGTATTTTTATTTTTCATTTTGTACAGAAAAATAGGTGTCAGAGCTACTACTAGTATATAATTACTATCACCAGAAGTTTCTGGCTAGCCCAACAGGTATACAAAGCTGATGCAAGGCCTGGAAGGCATGTTAGAGTTTTAGAGGTTGTATGTTTCAAACTTCAAGTGTCATTTGAAAAGTCCTGCTCCATGTGAAGGAGTCGACACAGTGCAACAGTTCATGAAATCAGTCAGTCAGAGAGCTGTGCATAGAAGGAATAAAGGTACCTTCACTTACATTTTACATAATTTACAATATTTCACAATATTTCTATTGCTTACCTTACGCTTAGTACAAATTATAGTCTAGCTGCTCATTAACTCCTTGGCCCCCTGGTTGCCTGGTTCCCTGGCTCAAATCTGGGTGCCCTCCTTCTACCTCATCCTTACTCTCTCTCTCTCTCTCTCTCTCTCTCTCTCTCTCTCTCTCTCTCTCTCTCTCTCTCTCTCTCTCTCTCTCTCTCTCTCTCTTCCTTATCTCCTCCCTTCTCTATTCTCTTCTACTCTTTTTTCTCTCCTACTCCACTTCTCTTTCACCTTTAATAAAAACTCCCCCATGCACTTATTCTTCTTTTTCCCTTTTCCTGTCAGATTCTCATGGCTACTATTTTTTTGCCCATTTTATTCCAGTTTTTTTCTCTCATATCTTATTTCTCCACTCTACTATTTCTGTGCACTCTGTCATATAATGCTCCATGCTCTCTTCTACCCCACACAGTTCACACAGCCCTTTTATCATCCCCCTTAGCCCCTTCAGAAATAGTATTCCTGTCCTCATCCATGCCAGCCCTTCTCTTCCCCCTTACTGCAATGATCCATATATTCCTCTCTTCCCCACTCCCTTTTTATTGTTCTATAGACATCCAATGATTTTTTACTTTCTAAGCTCCACCATATCTCTTGTCTTCATATGTCCTCTATCCTATTTCTCAGCATCTTCCAAAATTCTTCTCCATTTCCTTCCAAGTGAGTTCTACAAAATTAAATGAGCAACGGCATATGCTATCTTCAAAGAAACTCAAAATGCATTTTATCGCTGCTGACAAAAACCCAAGCTGAGTGAGTGACTTTTGGCCGCAGAAACTAAAGACAAAGGTGTTTGCTGGTATCGTATTTTGGCACAACAATGTTGCAGCAACAAATTAGAAGAAAAGATCATTTTCAGTGTCTGATGTTTATTGTTAAACAGCAGTATTGTTTTTCAATTCTCATTTGCTTTTATACAACCATGGAGAAAAGAAAAAGGAAATGTTATACGGTAGATCACAAAGTAAAATTCATATCAGAAGTGGCATTTACCAGACTCAAAACCTAAACCAAAATTGCTTAAGACTTAGGAATTGCTTATACCATACCATGTACAGTCATCAGTAACAGAAATGCAATTCTGGAGGAGCTTTTAAAATTTGATGTAAAATGAACTAAAGACAGCCATTAGCAGGTAAGGAGATATTCTATTTGGAAATGACACTCTGCAAATGGTACCAGCAGAAATGAGCTACAACTTTACCAATAAATGGCAATAAGCTAAAAGCAAAAGCGACAGAGTTGGCTAAAATTATGAACATCACAGTTGATTTCAAGGCTTGATCAAGATGGTGCATGGATTTTAAGTATGTCATGGAATCACAGGCACAATTTGTGGTGAGTTGAATGCTGTGGATGACATCATGATGCAACACTGGAAGCAAGAGGTTATACCAGGAATCAAAACATCTACAAATGTAACTAAAACTTACACAATAAGTCGACTGAGACATTCTGTACTTCACATACCTCAATTTTCATTAAACGCATTTCGCCGCCACTTGAAGGCATTATGAAGAAGTTGTCAACTAATTTATAAATAATGCATTGAAAAAAAATTGAGATATGTGAAGTATAGTGTTTCAGTTGACTCATTGAATAATTTTTAATTATTGCATTAGTTCACAGTGTTAATTCCAATTTGCTTTTCCAAATTATCTACAACTGTGATGAAACTGACCTGTTCTACAATCTTGTTCCCAGCAAGATATTAGCTGAAAAGGATGACTCATGCCATGAAGGGAAGAAAAGTAAAATTCCGTAACAGTTCCTTTAGCTACCAATGCAGACAGATCAGTTTCTCCCACTTGTGAAAGGAAAGGGTGAGAAAACAAAGCCAAATATGATTTTACTGGAACAGTGGTTAAAGAAACTGGACATTTGAATGAAAAAGAAAGAGAAAAATATCCATCTTTTTACAGATCGAAGTGCCACACATTCACCTCAAATAATTTTCGAAAATCTTCAAATGGAATTTTTCATTTCCAACTGTACCACTCGTCTATAGCCACTTGATTTGGGCATCACTGTAAATTTTGAAGTTCATTATAGAAAAATGCTGGTTCACCATTTAATAACACTGACTGATGCAGGAAATGAAAATCTCGCCATTAACTCACTATGAGCCAGGGAATTTATTTCAGTTGCCTATAAATAGGTGTCATCCTCCACAATCAAATACTGTTTCTTTAAACCTGATCTTAAGGATGGTGATGGTACCAGTAGTGATGGAACTGTGCCTATAAATGAACTAGCTCTATGAGAGGTGCAAATTTCAATACCTTTGCACAATTTGATGACAGTCTAGCTGTGTGTAGGGAACTACAGAATGAGGAAATTATTGCTAATAAGTGGCAAAAACATGGTGGTGATCAAAAAAAGTGGACCAGTTTCAAGCAATGCTGACAATAATGGGGAGCACGATTCAAATCTTCAAATACCTAAATTAGGTGAAATGTCATCAACAATAAATGTGTGTAGGTATTACATCAGTGCAAACAGTTGTAGTGACAAAGTTCTAAGTTGCTTAATATGTTTTGTGAAATGGGTTGCATGCATTTAATGCAAGAAAAGTGAAAAAAGTAAAACTAACTGAATATTTAAAAGCAGTCCAATTTCTAAGTAATGTTTACTTTATACATATCTTTGTTTGTAAAGTTTTATACTGCTACTACAATTAGGCAAATGAGTCAACCTTGTATATCATTTTCTCCACTTACAAGTTTTTTGATAAAGACTAGTTTCTGGGAACTTTTTCCCTATCGTCAGTTCTGTGGTTGACTGATGATGCATCCGGTGTCTGCATCTGGCTTGGTGTCGTGCTGCCATCTAATGTTCTGGTAAGTTTGATGATGTCATCTACTGCGGGAATTTCAGAATTCATCAAGAGGTCCTGTTTCTTTGTAATAAATATGTTTTCCCAGAGGTTTCTTTGCCTGTTTGATTAGTTCTATTTCTTGTTTTATGTTGTGATTCTCAGACCAAAAGTGATGTGCTACGGTCGACTTGTCCATGCCGTAGCACATCACTTTTGGTATGAGAATCACAACATAAAACAAGAAATAGAACTGATCAAATAAGCAAAGAAACCTCAGATTTGGGAAAACATATTTATTATGAAGAAACAGGACTTGTTGATGAATTTTGAAATTCCCATCGTAGATGATTCATCAAACTTACCAGAACATTAGATGGCAGCACAACACCAAGCCAGATGCAGACACCGCATGCATCATCAGTCAACCACAGAACTGACGATAGGGAAAAAGTTCCCAGAAACTAGTCTTCATCAAAAAACTTGTAAGTGGAGAAAAGTATATACAAGGTTGACTCATTTGCCTAATTTTAGTAACAATGACACTCTACTTTCTGAAATACTTCTTTTTATTCTATATTTATACTGCTACTTTCTTTTAAAAAACATGATGTATTTTCAAAATCTCATTTGTAAGCAATTCTGAGATGAAAGTTATCTTCCCTATTCCCCTTGATATACGCATAAATCAGGCTCAACTGTATGTAACTTGAGGCAAACCTTGGAATTCTTTTTGATTTTCATACTTGTACAGGATTCCAAAGTATAAACATTCCTCCCTACACAATTCCTAAAATGCTATTATTATTAGTAGTATTACCTATTTACTTTCATTTTACTTCATTTTCTATGAATAGGTAAGAATATTTGTCCAATGAGCAGTAATTATAATAATTGTACTTATTTAAACATGCCATTTACATATTATTAACAATATACAAATTCAAGTCTATATGATTAAATATAGATTGGAGGGACAGAGAAAAGAGAACGCCTTACAGATTGTATTCCTTAGCATTAATAGCAATTAAATAAATCTTTGTATTATACTCAGATTGAATACAATCTGTTCATTTTAGTCTTTCTGTATATACCGTTTATATTTATCATCATTCCTAGATTTCTTCTTCTTTTTTGAAATCTTCTTCTTGCTGTGCTCAACAACTGAAACTTCAAAAGCAGCCTCATTCTTATTCTTCCGTGATTTAAGCTTGAACGTATCTTGGGAAGAAGGATCATCAGGTAATGGAATGCTGGCTATTTCAACCGAGAAACTTGGGTTTACAAGCCATGAGTTCCCTGGAATCAATCCATACTGAATTAGTAGGTACATGGTTTATACTTAGCAATTTAACAAACGATGCAAAAGTTAAATTAAACTATTTAAAAAAATTAAGTTATGCAATGTTTATTTTCAGACATTCATTAACATGCTGTTCTGATATGCAGTATAAATAAGTAAGTAATCTTTATTTCCATTTCAATTACAAATTATTATACATTTACATATTACTACACTGAGTTGCTGGTTACTCTTGGGCCCAATAGACTCAAATTCTTGAGGTTGTTGAGCTAATGGCTTCCTATCTGCATCGTATCTAAAATAACTTCAGCTTCATTTTCATCATATTTATCTTCCTCAACCATTTGGCTCTTACTTTGCCCAAAAAGTTCCCAGTTTCAATCAAATTTGTCCTAGCTTTTACACTCATTAACTTCATTGCTTGAATTTCTTTTGGTAGCCTTGGCCATTCTTTTTTACCTATCTTCTCCCTAAGCAACCTAGCTTCTTCACATTGATATGTAGTATAAAGCTTTCATGCATAATTCTAAAATTCTAATGAAAGGGCATTTTTAATATGGTTTTAACCTTTTGACATGTTATACTGGTATAACAAAATACTGCACTTGTCAGATCACAGGCTTGCTTCCCTGCAACTAGAGTAGCCATAATTCCCATAAAAGCCCTGGGTGTTTAGCGGTGAGCCTGTTTGCAATATCTACTTGGTACCTCATGTCTCCCAGTTCCTCCCTCCCTCCAGTCCGTCCAGATGCATGCGTCAACCTGTATGCACAAAAGACAGTGTATTTCCTCAAGTGAAGTTGGTGAGCAAACAACATGCTAGACAGCACTGAGTAACTGCCCCAATCACCTCACGTCTATGCCATGCCCATCAGTGGTGAGGGTTACTCCTGAGGTACGCATTGTATTGTCGCAAACCCATTATTGCGATAGTGCAGCCGGCACGCACAAAGGCGCAGATAGTGCAGCGTGGAGATAAAAGGCTAGCCGAAACAGATAAAGATAAATGTCTGGAAGGTTCGTGTTTCGTCTGGTGCCGTCTTGACTGTTACAGATTATTCCACTGGTTTCTGGAATGATGAGAGGTATATAAAAGAAGCCGTGGCTAGTTTATCAGACAGTTGTAATTGGACTCCATTTAAAAGTGCAGACTGTGATTTGAAAGTGAACTCTTTTGTTTATTTATGTATGCAGAAGTGATGAGAGATTGTGTTCGTTTATGTTACGTCATCTTGCTGCCAAGGGTGTACAGTGTGTTTCTGCAGAAATAAGGAAAAGGCCGACAGCAACACCAAGTCCCTGGAGGACGTCGTCAGCAGGAGGTTGAAGGATTTAAAGGCCGAAGCACCGGAATGCGCAAGAACAGCTGCGCGCGTCAAACCACCAAAGTACGACAGCACATCAACGTTCGAAGTCTTCCACCACCAATTTGACACAGTGGCCAAGCACATTAAGTGATCACCAGAGGAAGAGGCCGCACGGCTAATAGCCAGCCTCCAGTGACAAGCCGCAGCGGTCTTGAACGCGGTCCAGACAGCAGCGGCGCCCAGGGACATTTGGGAGGCCCTGGAGAACCGCTTCGGAAACCACCGCCTCGCCGCAGCCAATTGAAGTCAAGGTCGCAGCAGCCAGGGGAGACGCTGCAGGAATTCGCCCTGGCCATTGAACAGCTGGCCAGCAAAGCCTTGGTCCACTTCCTACCTGAATTCGTATCCCATCGACGGGGTACGAGACGTCAAAATACGTCAGTGCCTAATGCTCGGCGACTACAAGACCACGAGGCGCTAACGGCAGCGTTGAGGATGGATGCAGCTAAGGTGACGGCTACCCCGACGTCAAGAACAAGGAGTATCCGCTACACTGGACACCGGCCCGCCGAGGGACGCCGGCAAAAACCTAGTGACTTATGTTGGGGGTGTGGCCAGCCGGGACAGCTGGAGAGACTGCCCACAACAAGGAGAGCAGCTGGAAAACGAGTAAAGGCCGTCGCGGCGAGGGACACATCGGCGCCATCACCACCATACCATCGAGTGACACTGCGCGCCGTCAGCCGGCGTATGGATGACAGCCTCATCGCGGACGGTTGGGTGGAGGGGAGGCCGTGCCGCGTGCAGCCGTGACCATCATTAGGCCTGACGTGACCAAGAGTTTGCCGTCGAGAAAACCGAGTCGACCATATCAGCTAGTGACGACATCGGGCGACACCTTGCCCATGGAGGAGGCCCTGCCGAAGTTGACCTTGGGACGGAGTGCCGTGCGTCAATGAGTGTTCGTCGCGAAGGTGGCTGAGGAGTGATATTGGGACTGGATGCCCTCAAGAGCCACGAGGCGACGGTCGACGTCGGCAGCAAGGTCCTGCGGCTCAATGGATTAGAGGTCATACTCCGGCAACCCGAAGAGCGCCTTGAAAAGTGCAGAGTCATCCTGAGGGAAGACGTGGTTGTCACCGCGGGAAGCGAGGTGGCGGTGACGGCGCGACTGGAAGGCCAGCGAGCCAAGAACATGATGCTGGACCGAAATACACCTGTGCACGGGCTCTGTGTAGCCAGGACATTGTTGCCGTGCCGAGAGGAGGTGCCGGTGAGGCTGCTAAACCTAACAGACACCAATCACGACGTCCAGGCCGGGACGGAGTTGGGGACGTGCGAGCCCATGGTCAGCATAACACCAATCGACCAGACGCATGAGCCGGTGTCGACGCAATACCTGGGGCCGCATCTGGAAGGCTTACTGGAAAGGGCGGCCGACTACCTGACCGCAGCAAGCTGGAGCAGGTTCAAGAACTGCTGAGACGTTACCAGCACGTTTTCAGCCAAGGCAACAAATAAAAATCTGAAATACTCCGTCCTGGTACCTGATTATTTAAACCAGGATGTATATTTCAAACTTTTAATTTATTGAAATCAAAGCGACATAATTGATTGTATAAAAATTCTCCAAATTAACCTACAATTAGAGTAAAAAGGTAAGAAAACTTAAATCTAAAATAAAACCAGAACAAACTTCCTGCTCAACTACTGTAGCAGATCCCTAAATTAAAATAATTTAAACATATTAATATAATTAACATTTTTATCATTTTAGTTTTAAAATACAAATATACCTTACTACCATTCTTCAATTACTTTTTTAAAAAATATATAAAACTTCATAAATTAATAATAAATTAATTTCATTATTTATATATTGTGACTGTGGGTTCGTGAAATTTAAAAGTCCAATTGCACCACTCAAAAAGTTCTTTTTTTTTTCACCAAATTACAATCGGAACACTTGCAAATTACACAGAATTAGTAATGCACAGAATTACAATTCACCAGTTCGTTCGTCACAATTCCACTATGCACTCGTACTTACGCACAACTCCTCCGATGCACGTACACAGTCTTCCGGTCCGTTAACTCACTCGGCGCTCCTCACGCTGCTCGCCAAGAACTGAACTGACTCGCCAACTACAGGCCTCATATAGGGAAGATCGCCGTTTCTGGAAACTTCGCGGCGCGCACAATTATCCCGAGATTTCGAGACGTCTGGTGGGAGGGGAAAGAGACGGTACCGGTGTGGCCTGAATGCTTCCCTTCTGGCCCTACTGCCGGCCGGTTCTATAGGGAGTTCCGACGTTCGGATGAACTGCTCCCTCCTCAAAGCTGGTTGTCCCGAACAGTACCATCATAGCGTGTCAGGCGATCTAGGTGTACCACCAACATCTTCCCTCGGGGAACCTTCTGGATGCGGTAGACCACGTCGTTAATCCTCTTCTCCACCCGGTACGGTCCTTGCCATGGCTGCTGGAGCTTCGGGCAGCGTCCCTTGGTCCGGGTAGGACGGTACAACCAGACCAGGTCACCTTGCTGGAACCCTTGGCTGTTGGCTTCCTGTCATACCTGGTCTTCATGCGGTCGCTGGCCTTCTGGGTGTTCTGGCGAGCCATCTCGTGCATGTCCTGGAGATGGTCCACCAAGTTCTCCACATACTCACTTGCTGGCTGCTTCGCTTCCGGAGGGCTTCCAAAAGCCAGGTCACAAGGGAGGCGTAACTCACTACCGAACATTAAGCTGGCTGGCGTCATCCCAGTTGTGTCGTGTGTAGACGAGCGGTAGGCCAGCAAGAACAGTGGCACCTTGACGTCCCAGTCTCGCTGATGGCTGGCCATGACCTTCCTAAGATGTTCTTCTAAGGTCTTGATGTACCTTTCGACCATGCCATCCGACTGGGGATGTAGAGGCGTCGTGCGGGTCTTGTTCACCCCAAGCCTTTGTAGTGCCTCCTTCATTAGGATGGACTCAAAGTTGGTACCCGGCGCACCCGGGGTCCCGAGCCAACAGTCTCTCTAGTGTGGGCTCCTCTTCGTGGTTGAGGGAGACGGTCAACAGGCCCACCCACGTGCAGGCCGTGTGGAGACCCGTGGAGAAGGATTTTAGATTATTTTCTAGTTTAGAGTTTAGGATTTAGTGAACGAAATTTTTAGTAGGTTTTGATTGATGTCTTTTATGTACGTTAGGTTTTGTTACACTTGTATAGTTTTTAGAAAGTTTTATATCTGGCTTTTGCCATGCCTAGTTTTTTAAAGGGCGCGGATGAACGGCACCCCAAATCGACAGAACACTTGCTCCACGAGGCAGTCTGTGATTGTTTTTGCCTCTTGGTTTGGGATGGCATACACCTCCGGCCACTTGGTGAAGTAGTCCACGACCACCATTAGGTACTTGCTACCTCGGTCGGAAACTGGGAACGGTCCAGCAATGTCAACGGCGATCCGTTCGAATGGCACTCCGACGTTGTACTGCTGCATGCGACTCCGGCTCCTAGCTTGGAGGCCGCGACTCACCGCGCACACGTGACACTGACGGCACCATCTCTCAGCATCTGCTCTGAGTCTCAGCCAGTAGTAGCGCTGCCGTAGTTTGTCAATCGTTCGGTCTGCTCCCAGGTGTCCTCCTGAAGAACCAGCGTGCACTTCCTCCAATACTTCCGGGACCTTACTCCGGGGAAGTACCAACTGTTCTCTCTGCGTCTTCCCATCGGGCGATTCCCATACCGGAACAGCTTCCGTAGGGAAGCTTCCGTAGGGGAGCTTCCGTAGGGGAGGGGATCCGTCCCCTTCAGCTGCCAAAGTGCGGGCGCTGCGGACCCTTAGCACTCGTGGTACCTCTGACGTTACTAGAGGAACCTCGGGCCGAACAGCCAAGCCCCTCCTTCGGGAGTTGTTCGGATTGGGATGGACTCGAGGGGGCAGTGTGTTCCCGAAACCCGTGGGAATCGGGTACGTCTTCGGACGGGGTTGAGGGAAGCCATTAAGTATCCCGGGTACTAGCCTGCAAAGCTAGTAGAAGGTGTGCTAGATCACCAGGCGGCCCCACCGAGGTTTTTCCGGTATTCTTCACCTCTAGTGTTGACGCGCGTAAGTGGCGTATCCACTTCCATTCCGTCTTGTGTCCATAGGATCAGATGGGGGGGCTTGTTAGTCTCTAGGTCTTGCCCTATGGAAAGCACCTCGGAGGATGCCAAGCGCCCTTTTGGGACAGCTCGGATACTCCCTGGTTGAAGGAGGCCCGGGTCTTGTTCCTATGGGTTCACGGCTAATGGGAGTAGAGCCTCTGGACTCAACTCGTGGTACCTCTGACGTTACTAGAGGAACCTCGGGCCGAACAGCCGAGCCCCTCCTTCGGGAGTTGTGCGGATTGGGATGGACTCGAGGGGGCAGTGTGTTCCCGAAACCCGTGGGAATCGGGTACGTCTTCGGAGGGGGTTGAGAGAAGCCATTAATTCTCCCGGGTACTAGCCTGCAAAGCTAGTAGAAGGTGTGCTAGATCACCAGGCGGCCCCACCGAGGTTTTTCGGTAGTCTTCACCTTGAGTGTTGACACGCGTAAGTGGCGTATCCACTTCCATCCCGTCTTGAGTCCATAGGACCAGATGGGGAGGCTTGTTAGTCTCTAGGTCTTGTCCCATGGAAAGCCTCACGGAGGACGCCGAGCGCCCTTTGGGACAGCTCGGATACCCCCTGGTCGAAGGAGGCCCGGGCCCAGTTCCTACGGGTTCAGGACTAATGGGAGTAGAACCTCTGGGCTAAACTATCGCCTTGGCTGAAGACGCGCTGGTATCGCCTCAGCAGTTATCGAATTTTCTCCAGTTGTTCTGCGGTCAGGTGGTCGGCCGCCCTCTCCAGTAAGCCTTCTAGTCGGGATCCCAGGTGTTACGTCGGCACCGGCACCTGTGCCTTGTCGATTGCTGTTACGCTTACCACGGGCTCACACATTCCCAACTCCGTCCCGGCCTGCACGTCGTGTTCGGTGTCCGTTGGATTTAGCAGTCTCACTGGCACCTCCTCTCGGAACGACAGCAATGCCCTGGCTACACACAGTCCGTGTACAGGCGTCTTCTGGTCCAACATCATGTTCCTGGTTCTCTGGCCCTCCGTCGCGCCGTCACCACCACCTCGCTCCTCGCGGGGACAACCACGTCTTCGTTTAAGACGATCCTGCATATTCCAAGGCGCTCTTCTGGTTGTCGGAGTATAACCTCTTCTCCGTTGAGCTGCAGGACCTTCTTGCCGACGCCGACCGTCGCCTCGTGGCTCCTGAGGACATCCAATCCCAGTATCAACTCCTCAGCCACCTTCGCGACGAACACCCACAGACGTACGGTACTCCTTCCCAAGGTCAGCTTCAGCAGGGCCTCCTTCTCCACAGGCAAGGTGTCGCCCGATGCCGTGACAAGCTGGTATGGTCGGCTCGGCTTCCTTGTCGGCAAACCCTTCGCCACGTCAGGTCTGATGATGGTCACGGCCGCCCCGGTGTCCACCAGCACGCGGCACGGCTTTCCTCTTACCCAGCCGTTCGCGATGAGGCTGTCATCCATCCGCCGGCTGACGGCGCACAGTGTCACTCGAGAAGATGGTATGGACGGCGCCGATGTGCTCCTCGCCACGCCGGGCCTTACACGTTCTTCCGGCTGCCCTTCCTGGTGTCTGCAATCTCTCTCTAGGTGTCCCGGCTGTCCACATCCCCATCACAGGCCACTAGGTCTTCGCTGACGTCCCTGGGCTGGTCTTCTGTCTCCGGTGTAGCGGACACTCCTCGTTCTCGACGTTGGGATAGCTGTTACCTTGGCCACCTCCATCCTTAATGCTGCCGTTAGCGTCTCGTGGATTGTTTTATAATCGCCGAGCATTCTGTGCTGACGAATCTCCGTGTCCCGTACCCCGTCAACGTATGTGTAGACAGCTTCCCGGGATACGAACTCTGGTGGGAGGTCAACTAGGGCCTTGCTAGCCAGTTGTTCAACTGCCAGGACGAACTCCTGCAGCGTCTCCCCTGGCTGCTGTGACCTTGCCTTTAGCTGGCTGCGGTACGCTGCGGCTAAGCGGTGGTTTCCGAAACGATTATCCAGGGCCTCCCAGATGTCCTAGGGGGCCGCCGTTGTCTGTACCGCGTTCAGGACTTCCGCGGTCCGTCCCTGGAGGCTGGCTATTAACTGTGTGGCCTCCTCCCGTGGTGACCATTTGTTGTGCTTGGCCACTGCGTCGAATTGGCGGCGGAAGACTTCGAAAGTGTTCGCGCCGTCGTATTTAGGAGGTTTAACGCGCGCAGATGTTGTGTCGCGTCCCGGCGCGTCGACCTTTAAATCCTTCAACCTCCTGCCGACGAAGTCCTCCACCATGGCGTTCAGGCACTTGACGCTGCTGTCGGCCTTTCCTTTCAGGTCATTAACGCGGCTCGCCAGGTCTTCGACGCGCTCCTCTTCCTTTTCAAAATCCAAATTGACAATTATTTAATCCAATCGCCATTCTAAATTCCATGATTCTGTATTTATTAACGGTTCAAAAATTTTACCAATTGTATTTAAAAGGCATATAAATCTATAAGATTTTGGTTTACTGGGATCCTTATCATTGCCTTTATTTAGAAAAATAACTTTGGTTTCTTTCCATCGTACGGAAATTTTGCTTGCCATAAACAAACATTAAAAAGTTTTGTTAAATATGGTACTAATCTATCTTGAAGGTTTAATGGAACATCATTGGATATACCATCTGGTTCACAAGCTTTCTTCTTTAATTTCAAAAGAACCAATTGAACTTCTTTCTCATCAAAAGCTAATATTGGATTATTATTTATATAAGGTTGTTTTAAATTAATTCTATTAATTACATTCTGTATAGTATCGGAGATACTTTCCCTTTGAACATCATAGAGGGAAGAGCCATGGCAACGCAGACGCCATGTCCCAAAGACCTTGCCCGGAAGAGTGCGGTTAATGCACAAGAGTGGAAGAGAAGGAGCATGCCGCAGCTGTCAGAGTGGTCATGGCAGAGCCTGTAGATGGCTGGGATAGCGCAGGTGTGAGGAGGAAGCAGCTGGCAGACGCCAACTTGGGACCACTCTTGAGGGAAGTGGAGGCAGGAACAAGACCGATCTGGGAAGACGTCGCACCAAGGAGCGCCACATACAAGTTGCACTGGGCCCAATGGGACTCACTGAAGACAAGAGAGGGAGTGCTGTTCCGGGTATGGGAATCACCCAATGGGAAGATGCAGAGAGAATAGTTGGTACTTCCCCGGAGTAAGGTCCCGGAAGTCTTGGAGGAACTGCACGCCGGTACTTCTGGAGGACTCCTAGGAGCAAACTGAACGATCGACAAACTCCGACAGCGCTACTACTGGCTGATGCTCTGAGCAGACGCTGAGAGATGGTGCCATCAATGCCACGTGTGCACGGCGAGTCGCGGCCCCCAGGCTAGGAGGGGGTCGCATGCACCATTTGAACGCATTGCTGTCGACATAGCTGGACCATTCCCAGTGTCCGACTGGAGCAACAAGTACCTGATGGTGGCCGTGGACTACTTCACCAAGTGACCGGAGGTGTATGCCATCCCGAACCAGGAGGTGAAGACACTTACAGGCTGCCTCGTGAAGCAACAGTTCTGCCATTTTGGGGTGCCATTAGAGTTCCACGGTGATCAGGGCACCAATTTTGTAGCTAACCTGATGAAGGAGGCACAACACCCCTACATACCCAGTCAGACGACATGGTCGAGAGGTACATCAAGAGCCTAGAAGAACATCTGAGGAAAGTTGTGGCCAGCCATTAGCAAGACTGGTACATCAAGGTGCCACTGTTCCTGCTGGCCTACCACTCATCAACACACGACACCACTGGTAAAACACCAGCCAGCTGATACCGAAATTATGTTTTGCCAGAAGCAAAGAATCATGATAAATGTCAAAGGAATGTTGGTTCTTTGTTACGACGAGGGCAAGGCCAGTTGAGTTGGGGGAAAGTGTATAACAAAGCAATATAAGAAGCAGTGTCCTTAGAAGATTTCTAAAGGAATTGTCACTTGACGTGTATGAATAGGGAATTCTTTGGATCATTTACAATGGCGATCAAAACAGCCACAAAGGGGCTTTGGTTGAAAAGGAGCTTCCTGAGAGTGAAAGTTAGATATACACACACGCGCAGCTGTGGTGAGAAAAGCACTCTTCGGCATGAAGCCGATGTGGCTAGTTCGCAGCTAGGAAGCCATTATAAACAGTCTTCGGCTTGAAGCCGATCAGAAGAGTCTTCGGTGTCAGGCCGATGAGAGGAGTCTGAGGCGTGAAGCCTATTAGAGCGGTCAACTTGTTCTGTCTTGAATATTTTGTCGGGTCATCAAAATTTATCGAGTAGCAAACATTCAGCAGCCAGTCTCTCCGTGAACAGTGATCAATTGTGGTAACCCTTGCTCGCCAATCATATTTGTCTTTGTTCGCCACATATAATTTTGCTTCAAACTGGCGCGCCAACGCAGGACACGATACGAGAAGGAGGTTTGACACGAGCAGCACATTCAACCCGAGAAGCAGATTCAACTCGAGGAAGAGGTTCAACCTAGAAGGAGGTTCAACCCGACAACGAGGTTCAACAGGAGAAGGAGGTTCGACACGAGGACGTTCGACAACAAGCGGATCTACAACGGTTCTTCTACGGTTCTTCAGTGACATCAGGAGCTAGTAGAAAATCAAAGGTACAGAGTGTTAAATTATATACTAGACTATTGTGAATGTATTTAAGGAGTGCAAAAATGCTGAGTCAAAATTCTGTAGAAAGCATGGAAGTTCAGGAGGTTGATGCTAGTAGCAGTAGGCAGGAAGTCGAAGTACCAGAGTGTAGTAGAACTGTCCTAAATAATGTAGAAAGGGAAATAAATATGTTAGAGGAAATTAGAAAAGTGTTCGCATGTGTTCAAAGTTTAAGAAAAGACAGTGAAAGTTTAAGTAAAAAGATAGATGATAAGACTGAAAGTTTAAGGAAAGAGATGAATGATAACAATCAAAGTTTAAGGAAAGAGATGAGTGATAACAATCAAAGTTTAAGTGAAAGTTTAAGTAAAAAGATAGATGATAACAATCAAAGTTTAAGTGAAAGTTTAAGAAAAGAGATGAAGGATAACAATCAAAGTTTAAAAAAGATAGAAGAAAAGTTAGAAAATAGTGTTCAGAAGTTAGAGGTAGGACAAATAGAACTAGGAAAGAAGTTAGAGAGTCAACAACAGGCGTTAGAAAATGTCAGACAACAAGTTAGTCTGGAAATAGAGAATGTAAGGAAAGAAGCTGGTCAGATAGCAGATAATGTGAGGAAGGAAGTTAGTCAGGAGATAGAGAATTCTGAAAATAAAATTGTTAACTTAGTTAAGGAAAAATCAGATACTGAAAACAGAAAACTGAGGGAGGAAGTAGCACAGAAATTAGACAAAGAGAGAGAAATAGCTAGAAAAGAATTAGAAGAAACTAGGAGTAGATTGGTAGGATCAGAATGGGAAAATAGAAAACTGACGAGGAATTTGGAGAAAACCACAAGTGAAATTAGTGAAGTAGCAATAGAGATCACGGTGATGAAAGAAACTGAAGTTTTTAATCTAGTTAGTGAAAGGTCAGATAGTGAAAACAGAAAACAGATGGAGGAAAAAATCGAGGGAGAAACGAAAGAGAAATATTAAAATATTTCGGGCAAGGGGCACAGTTCCATCAGAATATGTGTAACAAAGATAGGAAAAGAGATCGATGTCCGATATCTAAGCTAAATGTGGAAAAATCATGGGGATGTAGAATAAATAAGTCCTTTATACCTGGAAAAGTCCGCAAAATTCCTTTGTATTTTCGAAGTACGTTGTGGGATGATGAATTTTCTTGTAAATGGTGGGAACTTAGGCTAAAGTATTTAAAATTGCCATAACAAATTGTAAAAGGAGAAGAAACAAACTTGTAAAATGTATAGGCTAAGTATAAATAGTGTAGTGTAAAATGTATAGGTTAAGTATAAACAGTGTCGTGATAGTGCAGTGAAACTTAAAACTAAACAAGTGAAAAAAAATATAGTAATGAAAATCAGAACACTTAAAGAATTTTGAAAATAATATTTATATAGAATCCTAAAGAAGTATTCGGAAAAGTATGAAAAAAAAATTAACCAGTTAAAAAAAAAAATCAGAACAATGACAGACTTTTGAAAAGAATATTTATATAGAATCCAGAAGAAGAACTCAGAAATGTTGTATACAAATATAATATTATTAATGTACCATTGATTTAAACATGGGAGTGTATATTCAGGAATTGTTTCAAGTGTAACAACTATATGAATTAATTTTAAGTAGATCAGATGGAGAAAAAGAGAGATGATGTAATTTGAAATATTTTCCGAGTAATATGTAAAAGTTGAAAATTGCAGATCAGAATGTTGGTAAATTTTAAATGAACTGTTGTTATGTAACCATGTGAATAATTTTTAGGAAATGTCATGTAAAAATTAATGTTATGAAAAGAAATTGTAAAACGAATTGGAAGTTGCTGACAAAGGTCTAATATTTTGTGTTATATTCGGGCAAGACATATATATTATTTCATTATGGGATAATAAAATAATATCTATGGGGGCATTTGATACCAAAATTATGGTTTGCCAGAAGCAAAGAATCATGATAAATGTCAAAGGAATGTTGGTTCTTTGTTACGACGAGGGCAAGGCCAGTTGAGTTGGGGGAAAGTGTATAACAAAGCAACATAAGAAGCACTGTCCTTAGAAGATTTCTAAAGGAATTGTCACTTGACGTGTATGAATAGGGAATTCTTTGGATCATTTACAATGGCGACCAAAACAGCCACAAAGGGACTTTGGTTGAAAAGGAGCTTCCTGAGAGTGAAAGTTAGATATACACACACGCACAGCTGTGGTGAGAAAAGCACTCTTCGGCGTGAAGCCGATGTGGCTAGTTCGCGGCTAGGAAGCCATTATAAACAGTCTTCGGCTTGAAGCCGATCAGAAGAGTCTTTGGTGTCAGGCCGATGAGAGGAGTCTGAGGTGTAAAGCCTATTAGAGCGGTCAACTTGTTCTGTCTTGACTATTTGTCGGGTCATCAAAATTTATCGAGTAATAAACAATTTGCATTCAGTAACTCTAAACCGAGATTGGTAACCCTCGGTCGGCAACTTTCATTTCGATGTTTGAAAAGAAGAAGCAGTAAATAAATAAGTTGGAAACAGGCATTCCAGTGTTATTAAAATCTCCTTCTCACACATCCACGCATACCCTGAGAGAAACCTCATTGCTTGCCGACTTATTTCTCGCCAAATTATTGCTTCAAATTGGCGTCCACAACGTGGAATTGTGTGCACCCAGATACGTTTGCTTCAAATTGGCACCACAACGTAGAACTCTTTGTTCCACATACACAATTTTGCTTCACAGCTTAATGTTCGGCCGAGAGTTACGCCTCCCTTGTGACCTGGCTTTTGGGAGCTCCCTGGAAGCAAAACAGCCAGCAACGCATTATATGGAGAGCCTTGTGAACCAACTCCACAACATGCATGAGATAGCTCGACAGAACATCCAAATGGCGAGCGACTGCCTGAAGACCCGGTACGACAGGCAAGCCAATAGCCAAGGATTCCAGCAAGGTGACCTGGTCTGGTTGTACCACCCTACCCGCACCAAGGGACGCGGCCGGAAACTTCAACAGCCGTGGCAAGGACCGTACCGGGTGGTAAAGAGGATTAATGACGTGGTCTACCGCATCCAGAAGGTGCCCCAAGGAAAGATGGTGGTACACCTGAATCGTCTGGCCCGCTACGATGGTGCTGTTCGGGTCGACCAGCCTTGAGGAGGGAGCCGTGTCGCGAACCCATTATTGGGATAGCGCGGCCGGCGCGCACAAAGGGACAGATAGTGCAACGCAGAGATAAAAGGCTTGCCGAAACAGATAAAGTTAGACGACTGGAAGGTTTATGTTTCATCAGGTGCCATCTTGATTGTTACACATTATTCCGCTGGTTTCTGGAATGATGAGAGAGGTATCTAAAAGAAGCTGTGGCTAGTTTATCAGACAGTCATAATTGGACTTGATTTGAAAGTGAAGACTATGATTTGAAAGTGAACTCCTTTGTTTATTTACGTGTGCAAAGATGACGAGAGATTGTATTGGTTTATGTTATGCCATGTTGCTGCCAAGGATGTACAAACAGTATGTTTCTAAGAAAATAAAGAGCATTTTGAATTTCTGCAACTTGGACTTTTAATTTTACGAACCCACAAAGTCACAGTATTATGTCACGGTTTTCATAGAATTAATCTAACTCTAATGCTTGTGAATAACCTCTTGCTGTTATTCACAACTGCAGAGCTGCCAATATATGACTAATAAAACCTCTGCCCTAACATCATTTGCAACTCATTTAGAATCCTAAGCTGCAAAATGTAACCTACAGCTGAGGGATCTATGCCGCAAATCACAGCTGAGGTTGTTTTTTTATAATTTAAGGACTGAAGTTATTGCAGCCAGTGGAATGAGAGAGTATGGCTATAGAATCTGTGAAGCTAAACTCCAATGTTTCAAGATTCACAGGTAAAACAAGTGTAATAAATACACTAAATAGTAACAGTGAATGTAATGAATATACTAAATAACTGAGAAGCAGTATAGAAATGAGTGTAATACACATGAATAATAATACGCATAAAGCTGAAAGTTGCAAGATAATATAACAAATACACTAGATAATAACTAAGAAGCAGTAAACAAATTTAATGCATCATTGTTGAAAATTTCAAACTACAACAATGAGAGGTTATCCATGTTTACTTATAAGTAAATCATGCAATAATAATAAAAAAACAAGAACATATGCAGAACTGAATATCTCACACTGGAACATGTAACCAGAAATACTGTTTAGCATTTGGGATCAATTCCACCATTTGCAGCATAGCAAAGGTGTACACATAATTTACAACAAATATAGTGAAATGTACTGAGGGCTCTAAGCTGCGAAGTATATGCTTTTTATAAGCACAGCAGTATAACAGTTGCTAAGTCAATAGCTGCACCCTTTGCAGATGATATATTAGTATACTTAAGTCTGAAAAGTCACATCAGCAGTTAAGAGAGACTGCCATTAAAGCATTGAACAGCTCAACATGTGGTTTGAAGAAAATAACTTATCATTAAACTATACAAAATAAACTTTATTCAATTTAAATCAAAGCATAAACAGGTAATGAAATTACTACATGGCAAAGTGAGAAGGCGTATCAGAAAAAATTTGCAACACAGAGATGTTGCAGAGATGTCACAGAGATGTGACTCAACAAAACTTCAACAGAGATATATCGAGATTTAACAACAGAGATGTTTACCTCAGCTTATTGCACATACACAGTGAGTCCAGTGTATGTATACTCTGTTCAGACATGAACATGTCTTCTGGACAGCAATGTGTCCTATATCGGCAGGCGCGAAAAAACATATCATATACACACACACGCAGCTTCCAATCACTCTATTTGTGTTTTGTAAGTTACTGTACATCAACTGCAATATTTCACTCTTCTAATCAACCAGATAAGACCCGATAAGGAACAATGGCAGCGCTGGTCATCTGAAGGTCAATACGCCTCAATGCTCTATTGAGTAATAACAATCAGATACAACAATCACACTATAAGTATCTGTTACAAAATTTCTAGGGCTCCAAATAGATGAAAAGCCTAACTGGAGAAAACTTATAAAGAGTCATGCTACAAAAGCTTAGTTCTGCCTGCTTTGCATTAAGTAAGCTTAAATAATCTGCTTAACCAAAGTGCCTTAAGAGTAACATATTTTGCATACTTTCACTGTTAAGATATGGAATTTTCTTCTAGTAACTCAGCACACAGCAAAAACTGCATTATTTTATTTACGTCCTCCATTTTTGTGTGTGTGTGTGTGTGTGTGTGTGTGTGTGTGTGTGTGTGTGTGTGTGTGTGTGTGTGTGTGTGTGTGTGTGTGTGTGTGTGTGTGTGTGTGTGTGTGTGTGTGTGTGTGTGTGTGTGTGTGTGTGTGTGTGTGTGTGTGTGTGTGTGTGTGTGTGTGTGTGTGTGTGTGTGTGTGTGTGTGTGTGTGTGTGTGTGTGTGTGTGTGTGTGTGTGTGTGTGTGTGTGTGTGTGTGTGTGTGTGTGTGTGTGTGTGTGTGTGTGTGTGTGTGTGTGTGTGTGTGTGTGTGTGTGTGTGTGTGTGTGTGTGTGTGTGTGTGTGTGTGTGTGTGTGTGTGTGTGTGTGTGTGTGTGTGTGTGTGTGTGTGTGTGTGTGTGTGTGTGTGTGTGTGTGTGTGTGTGTGTGTGTGTGTGTGTGTGTGTGTGTGTGTGTGTGTGTGTGTGTGTGTGTGTGTGTGTGTGTGTGTGTGTGTGTGTGTGTGTGTGTGTGTGTGTGTGTGTGTGTGTGTGTGTGTGTGTGTGTGTGTGTGTGTGTGTGTGTGTGTGTGTGTGTGTGTGTGTGTGTGTGTGTGTGTGTGTGTGTGTGTGTGTGTGTGTGTGTGTGTGTGTGTGTGTGTGTGTGTGTGTGTGTGTGTGTGTGTGTGTGTGTGTGTGTGTGTGTGTGTGTGTGTGTGTGTGTGTGTGTGTGTGTGTGTGTGTGTGTGTGTGTGTGTGTGTGTGTGTGTGTGTGTGTGTGTGTGTGTGTGTGTGTGTGTGTGTGTGTGTGTGTGTGTGTGTGTGTGTGTGTGTGTGTGTGTGTGTGTGTGTGTGTGTGTGTGTGTGTGTGTGTGTGTGTGTGTGTGTGTGTGTGTGTGTGTGTGTGTGTGTGTGTGTGTGTGTGTGTGTGTGTGTGTGTGTGTGTGTGTGTGTGTGTGTGTGTGTGTGTGTGTGTGTGTGTGTGTGTGTGTGTGTGTGTGTGTGTGTGTGTGTGTGTGTGTGTGTGTGTGTGTGTGTGTGTGTGTGTGTGTGTGTGTGTGTGTGTGTGTGTGTGTGTGTGTGTGTGTGTGTGTGTGTGTGTGTGTGTGTGTGTGTGTGTGTGTGTGTGTGTGTGTGTGTGTGTGTGTGTGTGTGTGTGTGTGTGTGTGTGTGTGTGTGTGTGTGTGTGTGTGTGTGTGTGTGTGTGTGTGTGTGTGTGTGTGTGTGTGTGTGTGTGTGTGTGTGTGTGTGTGTGTGTGTGTGTGTGTGTGTGTGTGTGTGTGTGTGTGTGTGTGTGTGTGTGTGTGTGTGTGTGTGTGTGTGTGTGTGTGTGTGTGTGTGTGTGTGTGTGTGTGTGTGTGTGTGTGTGTGTGTGTGTGTGTGTGTGTGTGTGTGTGTGTGTGTGTGTGTGTGTGTGTGTGTGTGTGTGTGTGTGTGTGTGTGTGTGTGTGTGTGTGTGTGTGTGTGTGTGTGTGTGTGTGTGTGTGTGTGTGTGTGTGTGTGTGTGTGTGTGTGTGTGTGTGTGTGTGTGTGTGTGTGTGTGTGTGTGTGTGTGTGTGTGTGTGTGTGTGTGTGTGTGTGTGTGTGTGTGTGTGTGTGTGTGTGTGTGTGTGTGTGTGTGTGTGTGTGTGTGTGTGTGTGTGTGTGTGTGTGTGTGTGTGTGTGTGTGTGTGTGTGTGTGTGTGTGTGTGTGTGTGTGTGTGTGTGTGTGTGTGTGTGTGTGTGTGTGTGTGTGTGTGTGTGTGTGTGTGTGTGTGTGTGTGTGTGTGTGTGTGTGTGTGTGTGTGTGTGTGTGTGTGTGTGTGTGTGTGTGTGTGTGTGTGTGTGTGTGTGTGTGTGTGTGTGTGTGTGTGTGTGTGTGTGTGTGTGTGTGTGTGTGTGTGTGTGTGTGTGTGTGTGTGTGTGTGTGTGTGTGTGTGTGTGTGTGTGTGTGTGTGTGTGTGTGTGTGTGTGTGTGTGTGTGTGTGTGTGTGTGTGTGTGTGTGTGTGTGTGTGTGTGTGTGTGTGTGTGTGTGTGTGTGTGTGTGTGTGTGTGTGTGTGTGTGTGTGTGTGTGTGTGTGTGTGTGTGTGTGTGTGTGTGTGTGTGTGTGTGTGTGTGTGTGTGTGTGTGTGTGTGTGTGTGTGTGTGTGTGTGTGTGTGTGTGTGTGTGTGTGTGTGTGTGTGTGTGTGTGTGTGTGTGTGTGTGTGTGTGTGTGTGTGTGTGTGTGTGTGTGTGTGTGTGTGTGTGTGTGTGTGTGTGTGTGTGTGTGTGTGTGTGTGTGTGTGTGTGTGTGTGTGTGTGTGTGTGTGTGTGTGTGTGTGTGTGTGTGTGTGTGTGTGTGTGTGTGTGTGTGTGTGTGTGTGTGTGTGTGTGTGTGTGTGTGTGTGTGTGTGTGTGTGTGTGTGTGTGTGTGTGTGTGTGTGTGTGTGTGTGTGTGTGTGTGTGTGTGTGTGTGTGTGTGTGTGTGTGTGTGTGTGTGTGTGTGTGTGTGTGTGTGTGTGTGTGTGTGTGTGTGTGTGTGTGTGTGTGTGTGTGTGTGTGTGTGTGTGTGTGTGTGTGTGTGTGTGTGTGTGTGTGTGTGTGTGTGTGTGTGTGTGTGTGTGTGTGTGTGTGTGTGTGTGTGTGTGTGTGTGTGTGTGTGTGTGTGTGTGTGTGTGTGTGTGTGTGTGTGTGTGTGTGTGTGTGTGTGTGTGTGTGTGTGTGTGTGTGTAATTTACTTCCTCCAATGTTAAGTCATATTGGACGATAAATTAAATGGGTGGAATGATGCTCAAATGAGCCCGGGGTCCATAGAGCTTAGAGTTACCCGACATTCATCTATCAGGATAAGGGAAAACTCCGGAAGAAACCTTATCTAGGTTTCCCTGACCGAGATTCCAACTCGGGACCTGTCGAATGTGAGGCAGACATGATACCATCTACGCTACTGAGGCGGGCTACGTCCTCCAATGTTAAGTCATATCGGATGATGAATGAAATGGATGAAATGATGCTCAAATGAGCCCAGGGTCCATAGAGCTTAGAGTTACCTGACATTGATCTTTCAGGATAAGGGAAAACCCTGAGAAAACCTTATCCAGTAACTCACCCTGACCAAGATTCGAACTTGGGACCTTTTGAACTTGAGGCAGACATGCTACCATCACTCTACCGAGGCGGGCCACAGCAGGCTAGTTTTCATATTAAAAAATTGGCCATACATATTTGTGATGTTAGGTGCCATAATTCCTCTAGGCTTTATTTAAAACCCAAAAAGTTGTTACTCTTGCTTGTGAATACATATTTTCTCTGTTAAGCTATCTTACAGATAACTATAACAACTTCACAACACATGTGCTGTATATGACCACAGTATGAGGAATTCAGGCAATGTGCATAGGCCAGTAAGCAGCTTAAAACTGTTCCAGAAAAGATATTATTCTGCAATAAAAATGTACTATGACTTTGCCTGCTTATTGAAACTATTAGATAACCCTATAAAAATAAGATCTTCAAGAAATGTTTGGTCATTTTTATACACTCACACCCCATTTAATATAGAGAAATGCTTTAACATATCATTCAGCAGATAAATGTTCAATACTTCAAGCAGACTGCATGTAAACTTGATTTGACAATTTACATTAATGTTGTTAACCTATCGTGATGCATGTTCTGATGCTGATGTTTCAATGGTGGTTTACAAATTTCCATATGTTATACATATGTAGATAAGGTTTAAAAAATGGGGGACAAGTGGTGGGTGTATTACTGGTAATGATACACTTGTCATAGACGTTTGACGTGTTCAATCTAACTGAGCTAGCTCGCAATGGAACCGAATGAATGCACAAACAAATAAACCAAAGAAAAGTAGCTAAAACATCAGTATAGTTAAAACTAAATGATTCCCAATTACTCGTTGACTCCGGATTAATATGTACTAACCCTGAAACGTTAAACATAGATCTTCCTCAAACCTGAATAATTTGTCAGCCATATAGATGTAGCACTTAGTAGGATTTACCCCAAGTACCAAACAATGTGAACGACAGCTTTCCGTATTGAGAAGTACAAATCAGGTTCATTCACACCAACTTTGGTATGAAGAAAGTAACCATTTATGTTTATACTTGAAAGCAATGAACAAGAAATTAGAAACCTGCCATTCTAGGGGATTTCATGCCCTCCAGAACTGGCCTTTGCGCCTGCATAATAGCGGCAAGGTGGCGTAGTTTGTTCACATGCCAAGTCTTCACTGGCGATATTTTGATGTGACTGCAGTCTTTAAAGATGCAAGTTGGCAATAGTAACCTGGGTCAAATCATGGCTATTCTACACGATAACCCTTTATTATCCTAAAAATTCAGCTTCAAAAAGGTAGGAGGTTTGGTTACTGGGTATGCAAGTGTTAGCATTAAACACTATTCTTAAGGTACTCTTATTATAAACATTATTATATTATTATCTATTATTCCATTTATGGTATATCAATAGTAGCCACTATCATCGTAGTTTAGCCAAGTATAACCACAAATATTCGAATTATGACAGCAACCCTAACCTATGAACAATCTTAAAGATGGGGATTTTTAAGATGGGGTTAAGGTAATGTTTAATATACCAATTTTACTTGCGGGAACTTCAATTTTTTCCTCTTCATCCTTACGACTCAGCTCAGCGTTATCGCCTGAATAAGCGGGAAAAAGTGACATAACATCAGACAACACTGAGACAGAAATAAAAAAGACGACAACCACACAACAACCGCAAATTGATAGCATATTGCCAACTTAAAGTTGGTTTGCATTACAGACAGGCTTGCATGTTCTGTGCCTGTGACATTGCGTTGGGATGGTACTTCGCGAAACGGTATAGATGCATGCCAGTGCATTATATAGCAAAATAATGTGCAGTTTTATCTACTTTTCAAAATTATGTGGCTTCGCGTCACTGATGTAACGGAAGGCTCATATATTAGCTTAAGCATCTTTTTTCCATGTCAAAGATTGACATTTTCATTCCAACTTAGAACAAAGAGAGGATGCTTAACAGTGTAGTTTCATGTCACATGTAACACTTCTATGGGTCACCCTAGTAACGTTATATCACCCTGTTAGTGCCAGGAGATCGTTTTCAATAATGAAACGGCTCAATACTTACTTCAGAAATAAAATCAGTGATGAGCGTTTAAGTAATCTTGCCTTGTTGTCTGTATACTGGGATCAGAATACCAATCCTGAGGAAGTGTTAAATATAATGGGCAGGAGAAGCAGGTGCATCAACTTAGTACTGTAGAACTATTTAAATAGTTAATAGTGTAAAAATATTTCCATATACACTGAAGGACTGTAATGGAGATCATCATGGACAAGGATTCATTTCAACAGTTTCTCAGTCTTTTTTTTTTTTTTTTTTTTTTTTTTTTTTTTTTTTTTTTTTTTTTTTGTAATTTACGCACTTTCACTTTTAAGTCATATCGGACGATGAATGGAGTGGGTGAAATGATGCTCAAATAGGCCCAGGGCCCCCGACATTTGTCTTTTAGGATAAGGGAAACCCCAGGAGGAAACCTTATCCAGGTATCTCATCCTAACCGAGATTCGAACTCAGGACCTCTTGAGCGTGAGGCAGACATGCTACCATCTACGCTATCGAGGCGGACTTCCAGCTCTTTGTGGTGAGTTTTCAACTTACACCCTATTAATGTTACTAATATATTATTTATCTTGCATGTCTAGAAAACTTCTAGTAATTGCTGCAGTACGTCATGTGTATATTTTGTCTGGACTCATATTTGCTATTTTT
>CM060951.1:129921650-129931650 GCA_030765055.1 Mantis religiosa
CCCATGAGCTAGCAACTTCTTCATAACAGGTCGCTTTCAAAAATCCAGGTACGTTATTTTCAGTAAATAAATACTTTAATATTGAGTGCTACCGTTTATAAAGTTATCATCATTATCCTTTGCTACATAAGTTTACGTTCTGACAATTTGTGATACGATAAATGTTACTTTCCTCGTTTCCTCCCTGTAACTTACGCTCTCTGGCGCAATACTTGGCAGCATTACAGCCAGTGAATGTACGCATTGGTTCAGCTCATGTGCTTACCATACGCCGTATAAACGCTGATAATTCAAATAAATTAATATAAACTCTCCTGCTGCCTTGTCCCGTTTCAGTCCAATGCTTCTTATCGGTAACATCGAGGTCAACTCCCCCAATGATCTTGACATATGTAACTAAATAAAAAATGGGAATGAATGCCTGTGAACCATGAAGCTTACCAAAGTTTGGATCAGGAAACAGATGATAAGGCCTTAAAGCCCCTGATAAGAGTGTGAAAATGTACTTAGGTCCAGTAATAGCCGCTTTTAAGCATATGCTTTATCTGGTACTTACTATTAAATAGTCATCTATTTTTATGTGATGGAATTTAGTAACACCATTTTTGGGGAATTTCACTGTAAAAAATTGGCCAACATAGCGTTCAATATATCGCAAAGGTGTTTATTTTTTCAACTGGCTTATTACGAAATTTCCGATTGCCTATTCGTCCCTTTTTCTGGTTATCATCACTAACTGTAAAGTTTACTCTCCAGAAAGTGCAAGCATGGAAGCAGTATTCTCTCTGGATGTCACTTGAAAAATTCACGGAGGGAAGGCTATTCTTATCGGAATTAACCTAGCCATTGTATAATAGCTTCTCAACGCTCACTCCTCGGAATGTCATTACAACAAAAAGAAACAAATCCCTCGCTTGCCTTAGTATTCCAGCATTAATGTAAATATCTACAACACTAAGAAGTAATTATCCAAGTATTGTAAAACTGATGCCGCATCCCGACACTTTATCTCGCACTTGAACATCACAAGTTTAATCTCTCACGCGCTCTTCACCACAGTATAACCAGGACTACACATGTTTGGTTTATTTGCCTCAACCCCAAAGAAAGGGAAACAGATATGTTGAAAAGAGAGTGCAGGTACTAGCTCCTTTATCTTTGTTTTATGGAAAAGGCAGCAGACCTTCGACACTTTCCATCTATTCAATGGAATACTGTGAACTGTCAGTAATCCTCTCATCTTTTGTAGCGAATGATGTAGAATCTTCGTCTTCATATGGGTCTACTTCTTCTAACTTAGGAATAAAAGCGTCTAACACTTCATCCCTAAGAGCATTTATCTTGCGAACTAACCATAAGCACCTTTCCAGTCTTCGCAAGTAACCGCACTGAGTAAACAATCCTTACGTATTACTACTTTTAACGCTTATGTTATGTTTCACGGTGTTACTTGTTAATCAGTTTAGTAGGATTTAAGTCGCAGTGCTATAGAGGCAGATGCAAAATAGTATGTGCATGTTATGCAGCAATTTGTTCAATGCCCGTACGTTCTGAATTGATGTTCAATAGTTTTAATAATGTCACATGTAAAACAGGTTTGGTAGAAAATGAATCATAATTGTAGCTGTGCATAATTGTTTCTCCTGTGACGGAAATTGGATCTTTATATAGTCCAACTAAATAATAATACGCGTTACCCATTGTAAAAAAAGTTAAAAGCATTGCGAAACAATGTATTGATGAACTAATTATTGAAATATTTTCCGTTCATTTATTCGTGGTAGCCTTGCATCAACTTAAGAGTTGACCACGAGGAAACTATTCGGAACAAATCCAGTCTCAGATTAAGCGTGAACAACAAACCTCTGCCACTCACATACGGAAACATTTAAGGATGGCTCATATTCCCCTCAGAATTTTCATACTTCCATATTTTCCCTTCAGGTGGTTCACATTGATACATGATTCGTCTATATCAGTAATAATCAACCGATTAGAATCTCGCTAACCATATATATTAGCAGGACATTAAATGTTTGTATTAAAATATTTTTTCTTTACAATAGAAACTTCCTTCCTTGGTTGTTTTACATATATTTCACATCTATTAATATTGGGTTCTCAATTAAAGCAGAAAAGGGGAGGTTGAAATCACCTCCTTACACCCGCTGCGATAGAATCGCGCGTTTAGCTGTGGTTACGGAATTCCAGTGGCGGAACATCGCTATCATTCTGACGTATAGGAAATCATAAGCGTTCGCACTCATAGTATACTCCTTACTAAGTAACTAATAACCTAATGCTTCTTAGGATGACTTCTGTGGCACAAGTTATGTTTTACAAAGTCTAAAATATGTGGTGCAAAGGACGAAGTGTACAGTCTCAAAAGATAAGCAAGGTGATCGTCTCTGATCTTGCTGCGATACTCACTTTTAATATAGTTCACATTTAAAAAGGTTTGCTCGCAGATATATGTGGAGCCAAAGACTGCCATTAAATTAGGTGCAAACAAAGGTAATCTGTGATAATCACTGCAGGGCAAAGAATTAAATAATTCCCATCCCTCCATCTCAGAACAATTTACTGTCGTGGAATTTTGCAGTAAAACTTGTTCCATTTATAGCTCCATGGGTCTCACTGCTCGGAAACGCCAAAGCACTGCAAAATAATTGGATATTTGTCTCAAATTTTTTATATTTTCTAATTGCGAAGGGAATGTGTCATGTGGTTGCTTTAGAAGCTCTGCATACTTTTAGCAGAAGTATGACGTTTATTTGAACACGGAACGCAAGCAAGGTAAATTATCTATATGCTACCAGTGAAGCTACCAGTTGTCCCTCCCACAGCCGTAAAAATAAAAATAACATAAAATAAAATCTGCATATCTAATAGACCGGTTTAATGAATCTATACCAGGCCTTATTATGCAAACTTCATTTTTAACTTTATTAATTTTTAAATTAAATTACACAAAACAATTACAAATTTTGCAGATATAATCTACTTCCTACTGTAAAGAACTAACTATAAACCTACAGATTGCTGGATTCCAGTAGCCTTACAAATTTATGCATCTAATCTATCTAAAATAGTCTTTTTTCACATTACTACTACACCATCAATATAAATCAAATCTACATATGTACTACAACTTTAGTTGCTATAAAAAACTACGTAAGACTGTTTCCTACAATTTTGAAATGTCATCTTCTGCAACTGGTATCCAAAGCTTCCTCTTACTGGTATCCATCTCCTAAAGGGACTGGCATCAGTAGATGGAGCTGGTTCGTCAGTTCCAGACATCCAGATTGTCATCTTACCTCTTCTGCATAATCAGTTGTGTCTGTCCTCTCTGATACTCTCTATATATATTCCATGGCTCTCTTAGGATTCTCTTTCTTTCTATGGTTTCTGCTGTTCTTTCCGATATCCATAACTGGCGTCGTCTATTTATTGGTTGTGCGTCTTAAAATAGGTCTTCAAGTATGGTAATCTGTATCTTCAGTTTCTCTTGGTCCTATTTCCTTCCGATGATCTCTTAAGTGCTATCCTTTTCTCGAAGATTGAAATATTACTACATTTCTTTCTTGATATATTTTGTTGCTGGTCATATATTCCTCTAAGGCCTTAGCGGATATTATATGAGACATATTTTCTAAATGTGCATACTCTTCTGCACTCTTAAGATGTTCCATAAATATTTTCCTTGAAGTTTCCTTCGACCGTCTTCTACTAGTTCATTATATTTATTGCACACAAAAATAACATGTTCAGGCAAATCTAAACAGTTACATTGCTCACATAAATCTGAGTTATTCTTCCCTGATCTTTTTAAATACATATTATATGGGCCATGTCCAGTAACAAAGTGAAAAATCATTTTCTTGGTTTTATATGTTCCAATTTTAGCCTCTCTTTAATGTCCGGCAATGAATCATATACTCTTCTTCTTAGTGTGCATTATCCCACTCTTCTTGCCATTCCTGTACTAAATAATTTTTCACTTGTTTCTTAGTATTGCATATTTTTCCATTTATTTTAAAAACATGCCCATATTCTTCCTTCTTTAGCCAGTAAGTTGCATACCTTAATCTAATGATACAGTTAATGTGCCAAATCCCCGCTGCTATTAGTTGGGCCAAAGTAGATGTCGTTTTTGTAGCTCCACTGCTGCGAAGTATTGTTTGCCTCTGAGTTTCTCGGATTAAATTTGCACAGGATTTAACCCTTAACATGCGCCCATGTACTTGCGCATTATCCTATTATACATATTACAAAAGTCATATGACATATCCTTGTTCAAGTTAGTCGCCTGAAGTCTCTGTAGCACCATACTTAGATTCTCGAGATGGTCTTCGAAAGTCTTGCCAACGATGATAATGTCGTCCAGGTATAGCAAGCAGGCGTCATAAGTCGGTCATCTCACCACTGATTCCATTAGGCGTTGGAAGGTGGCCGGTACGTTGCAGTGGCCGAAGGGCATAACTGTGAACTGCCAAAACCTTGGCCTGTCGAGAATGCAGTCTTTTCCTTGTCTCTTGGGTCTAGAGCCACCTGCCAGTAACCCGACTTCAAGTTCAGGTTTGAGAACCACTGCGCTCCAGCTACCGTGTCCAGGGTGTCGTCAATCCGGGGTAAGGGGAAAAAGTCCTTCCTGGTGACAGCATTCAACTTCCTGTAGTCCACGCAGAAGCGTAGCTCACCGTTGTTCTTAGTCACCAGGACTACAGGGGAACACCAAGGGTTGTCATACTCCTCGATTACTCACCTGGATCTCACGTCCTCTAGCATATCCCGTACCACCACTTGTTTTGCCAGCGAAACGCGCCTAGGTGGTTGCCAAATCGGCCGGGCGTCTCCGGTGTCGATGCGTTGTAGTACTTTGTACGTGCGGCCGTAGTCACTGTTACCTTGGCTGAAGACGCGATGGTATCATCTCAGCAGTTTTCGAACTTTCTCCAGCTGTTTTGTGGTCAGGTGGTCCGCCGCTCTCTCCAATAAGCCTTCCAGCCGGAGCCCCAGGTGTTGCGTCGGCACCGCCTCCTGTGTCTTGTCGATTGCTGTCACGCTGACTACGGGCTCGCACGTCCCCAATACCGTCCCGGCTTGGATGTCGTTATTGGTGTCTGTCAGGTTGAGCAGCCTCGCTGGCACCTCCTCTCAGTACGGCAACAATGTTCTGGCTACACACAGTTCGTGCACAGGCGTCTTCTGGTCCAGCATCATGTTCTTTGTTCGCTGGCCTTCCACTTACGCCGTCACCACCACCTCGCTTCTTGCGAGGAAAACCACGTTCTTCCTTCAGGATGGCTTCGCAAATTCCCAGGCGATCTTTGGGTTGCCGGATAATCACCTCTTCTCCATTGAGCCGTAGGATCTTCCTGACGACGTCAACCGTAGCCTCGTGGCTCCTGAGGGCATCCAGTCCTAGTATCACCTCCTCAGCCACCTTCGCGACGAACACCCACAGATGCACGGCACTCCGTCCCAAGGTCAACTTCAGTAGGGCCTCCTTTACAGGCCAGGTGTCACCCGATGCCGTCATAAGCTGATATGGTCGGCTTGGTTTTCTCGACGGCAAACCCCTGGCTATGTTAGGTCTGATGATGGTCACAGCTGCCCCGGTGTCTACGAGCACGCGGCACGGCTTCCTTCTCACCCAAATGTCCCTAATTAAGCTGTCATCCATCCGCCGGCTGACGGCACGCAGTGTCACTCGAGGGGATGGTGGTGATGGCGCCAACGTGCCCCTCGCCACGACGGCCCTTACTCGTTTTCCGGCTGCTCTTCCTGGTGTCGGTAGTCTCTCTCGAGATATCCCGGCTGTCCACACCTCCAACATACGCCACTTGGTCTTCACCGGCGTCCCTAGACTGGTCTTCTGTCTCCATTATAGCGGATGCTCCTTGCTCTGGAAGTCGGGGTAGCTGTCACATTGGCCGCTTCCATCCTCATTGCTGCCGTTAACGCCTAATGGATGGTTTTGTAGTTGCCGAGCATTAGGTGCTGACGAATTTCTGTGTCTAGCACCCCGTCAACGAAGATGTAGGCGACTTCACGGTATACGAACTCTGGTGGGAGGGCGACTAGGGCTTTACTGGCGAGCTGCTCAGTTGCAAGGGCGAACTCCTGCAGCGTCTCACCTGGCTGCTGCGACCGGGATTTCAGTTCGCTGCGGTAGGCTGCGGCTAGGCGGTGGTTTCCAAAGCTGGGCGCCGCCGCTGTCTGGACCACGTTTAGGGCTTCTGCGGCCCGTCTCAGGAGGCGGGATATTAGCTGTGGAGCCTCTTTCTCCGGTGACCACTTCTGCTTGGCCACTGTGACGAACGGGTGGCGGAAGACTTCGAAAGTTGTCGCCCCGTCGCATTTAGGAGGTTTCACGCGTGCAGATGTGTCGCGTCCGGCGCGTCGGCCTTCAAGTCCTTCAACCTGCTGCTGGCGAAGTCCTCTACCATGGCGTTCAGGGACCTGGTATTGCTGTCGGCGTTTCCCTCCAGGTCGTTAACCCGGCACGCCAGGTCTTCGACGCGCTCGTCCAAGTCCGTGACGTCCTCCTTTACGCCAGCCAACTGCCCCTCAAATTTGGCGGTGAGGGCTTCATTCGCAGCCTTCATTTCGGTTGCCAGGCTATCGTTCGCCGCTTTCATTTCCGTGGTTAATTCGGCCATCTTCGCGGCCGTCGTCGCGGCCAAGTTGCTATTTGCAGCTTCCGTCTTCGCACTGAGGGTGTCATTCACCGTCTTCATTTCTGTTAGTTCCGCGGCCAGGCTATTATCTGCCACTTTCATTTCCGCCTTCATTTCCATCATCTTCTTTAAAATCGTTTCCAATGCAGCCTGGACCGTCGTAATCTCTCACTCCTGACACCAATTGCGACTTTATTAGCTCGTAGAATTAAAAGTCCAAGTTGCAGAAATTCCAAACGTTCTTTATTTCCGTAGGGATACACTTGGTTCACTTGCAGATTACAGCGAAATTACGTAACATACACAAATACAATCTTCCAAGGACAACGACAACAACAAAATGCTCACTCAACTTCCACTGTTTACAACATTCTTGCTACAACATAACAACTATTTACTACTTTACAACTGTCCCCTGGCGTGTCGCCTCTTATATATACCACTACTGATATCACGATATATTTCTGGAATATTCTGTAACAAACAAGAAATCGACTGTGATCTCTCAATCAGGGTATCACTAGAATGTCCTATTTACCTCACGTTATCTGTATTGGCATGCCTTTTATCTCCGCGCTATGTTTATCTGCTTCGGCAAGTTTTTAATCTCCGTGATACACTATCCGTCCGTTATCTATCAGCGCCGAACCTTTCTTGTGCACGTCGCCACGACAATATCATGTGTTTTTCACACAGCTGAGAACTTTTGGCAGGTAGGAGTTTTTTGTTAGCTATTATAAATGCTGCTTTTGGATGTTGCCCTTCAGATATTAGTCTTACATTTATCGGCATATATATCAGGGGCGGTTCCTCCATAAGGTTGCAGGTTTGCGCTATACCCACTGATTTTGAATGTACAACAGGTGCATTTTGCACATCAAAGCTGTAATAGTTTGCATTGTTTCATATACAAACATGTTTCATTTACGCTTATCGTCTGTAGCTGCCCATGACCACAGAAGTTGAAATAAACAGAGGTTAGCTGTAGGAGCGCCAGGTTTGCAGCAAAGTGTGAACCCTAGATTCCGCCCAAATGATGGCTCTCGGAGGGAATTGCGGGAAGGTGAAGAGATGGGAGTGGCTTCTTATACATTACTTAAATGGAGGTTTATCAACCTAGCTCCTACTATTCTTAGCAACGGCTATAGCGTGACCTTCAGACTTCGCTTAGTTTGTTTCTGTGCGTCAGCTTGCTCTGTGGTGTGGTTTCGTGCTCGCAGAACATTGAGAAAGCTTTGTTTAAGGTTAAACTGAGTATTCTAACATTTTATTTATAGTGCTTATTGTGAACTGTTGTTTTTGTACGTTTTTAAAATACTGATAGAATGAATACCGTGCAACCTTTTCTGGAAATGCCCTTTTCACAACGGAGTGCTGAAGAAAAATCTGAAGTGAAACGAATGGGTATACCCACGCCAAACATTTCTATAACTCAAACGATTAAGTCAAAAGCTAGAACATTCAATGGGAAGTTCAACTTTGACATGTACAAGAAGCACGACTGGTTATGTAGATGTGAAGTTAATAACTCTTTATGCTATTTCCCATGCCTGCTCTTTGGAGGAGATGGTTCCTGGGTGAAGCAAGGAATGAAAGACATACAACACATGCACGATCGTGTTAAAAAGCATGAGTCCTCTTCGTCTCATATAAAAAATGCATTAAGTTTAGCAATGTATGGCAATATTAATATTGCTGCACAAATGGACAAGGCATACAGAAGGAACATACAGCTGCATAACGATAAATTTACGCAGAATAGATATGTCCTAAATATCATAATAAACTGTATACTGTTTTGCGGCTCATTTGAGCTGGCTTTGAAAGGTAATGATGAATCTGATACATCACAAAACCCTTTCGAGGCCTAATAGATTTCAGCGCTGATCTCGATAGTGTCCTGAAGGTCCATCTGGAAAAACAACTGTTTTTAAGGGCACTTCAAAAACTATACAAAACGAAATTCTTCAGTGTATATTAGAGGTATTCCAAGAGGAAATAATGAAGGAGATTAAGGATGCAGTATTCCTTGCGGTCATAGCAGATGAAACCACTGATGTTTCTTCAGTATATCAGATGGTTATTATCTACAGATATCTTGTGAATGACAAGCCTGTAGAACGATTTTGGAGTTTTGTTCGACCTGCTGCTCATTATACAGACTCTCTTGCCAGAGTCATTAAATCTGAACTTGATTTGCAACCGTCAGGGTGCCCGAATAAACTTGTAGCACAGACCTATGATGGCGCATCCGTCATGGGAGGTAGGAAACACGGTGTTCAAGCAATTGTGAAAGAGAAGTATCATTGTGCCCCTTATATACACTGCAATGCACATAAACTTAATTTAATAATGCTGAATGCAGCCTCAGTAAACACCAGTGTGATGATATTTTTTGCCAATTTACAAGGAATATGCACATTTTTTTTCAAATTCTCCTCAAAGAACAGCTGTGCTTGATGAAGTTGTGCAGAAACGATTGCCACGTTCTGTTCCGACACGGTGGAATTTTCATTCACGGACCGTCAATACCATTTTCGAACACAGGGAGAATTTAATTAAATGCATGGAGGTCATTCAGAAGAGAGCTCTGTTAAACAACACCACACTTGTTCAGGCTTCTGGGTTTATGGCCACTTTGAAATATGATAATTTTGTATTCTGGCTGTCTTTCTTCCACAAGATCATGCCCCATGTGGACTATTTGTACAACTAGCTGCAGAAACGAGACAGCAATTCAACATTTGCCGTCGCCCAGCTAAACGCATTTGAAAGGGAAGAGCAGAAAGTAAGAAATAGCGCAGATATTGAGGAACACGAAGAAACTGCAATTAAGAGGAGAAGAATAGAAGCTCATGATGTGAAAAGAAGAGAAGCTCTTGAAGTCTTTGACATTATTCTTAGAGAAGCAAAGGACAGATTTAGCTTCACGGGGCATCTGGTAGCCTCGACTTTGTTTCATCAAGAAAATTTCTCCGACTATGATAAGACATTTCCAGAGGATTCCCTTAGAGAAACAATAAGGTTCTAGCCTTTTATCATTGGAACAAAAATTTGCAGAGCACTGACTGTAATTTACAGTCGAGAGGAATTTCGTGGAATGTCCGGCGCTTTGTGCTTGATGGACTTCATTAAGGAAAACAATTTATGTGCTACATTCAGCGAATGTGTCAAACTACTGGGAGTGTTGTTAACTATGCCAATGTCTACCGCTGAAGAAGAACGCTGTTTCTCAACTTTATAAGGAGTAAAAACTTTCCTCAGGAACACGTCACAGGACCGATTGTCAGCATTAGCAATGCTTTCAATTGAGA